>VZTD01000838.1:0-71431 GCA_013397725.1 Rhagologus leucostigma | reverse complement strand
AGAGGGTCCAGCGTCCCGGGGCTGCGGGGGGGAAATCTCGGTGCTCCGGGGTCGTGTGAGGCCCTGGGGCCTGGGGTTGTGGAGGGAGGGTCCCGCTGCCCCGGGGCGGGGCTGGGCTCACTTTCGGTGCTGAGGATGTCAGTGCTGACCCCATCCTGTCCCCACCCCCAGACGGAACGTGCCTACCAGAAGCAGCCGACGATCTTCCAGAATAAGAAGCGTGTGCTGCTGGGCGAGGGCGGCAAGGAGAAGCTCCCCCGCTACTACCGCAACGTGGGGCTGGGCTTCAAGACCCCCAAGGAGGTGAGGTGGGGCCTGGGCATGGGACAGGGGGCCGTGGTGGTCCTGATGTAGACGTGGCATTTTGGGACAGGGTCAGTGGCGGCCTTGGCAGTGCTGCCTGGACTCGAGGTCTCTGGTGGCTTTTCCCCACCTGAACTATCCATGACTGCTGTGTGTACGAGTGTTCTCTGGGCTTTGGTGGTGCTTGAGCTGTATCTCCCCACTTAGCATCCACCTGTCCTTGCAGGCCATTGAGGGCACCTACATCGACAAAAAGTGTCCCTTCACTGGGAATGTCTCCATCCGGGGCCGCATACTCTCAGGTGAGCTGGAACATCCCCAGGGGAATCCCATGGGAGATCTGGGGCAGGCAACCAACCCCCCGAGGTACCTGTAACCTGCCTCGGTCCTGGAGCCGCAAATGATGCCAATCTCACGATGGTCTGCCGAGCCCACCACGGGCCTGACGACACTGCCACATGGCTTTACTGATGCAGGTGACAGGACCAGGTGCTGTCCAGGTGTGCTGGAGGGCAGCTGTCGGGGGAAGATGGGAGCCGGTGGTGCGGGGAGCATTAGGAAGCGTGTAAGAAGGGCTTGAAAAAGAGCCATAATTGGGTTTATAACAGAAAGGGGGAGGTCATGGCCTGGCAGTGAGGGGGTAGTAAATAAGGAGAAGTTCCTGGAACTGATGCATGTTGCTACCAGGTGCCACGCTGATCCCTGCCAGTCCCCTTGGATGCTCCTCCAGCACCCATCAGGTGTGATCCCCCGGTCCCTTGTGTCTCAGCTGTCCTGTCCCCCCGACCAGGTGTGGTGACCAAGATGAAGATGCAGCGCACGATCGTCATCCGCCGCGATTACCTGCACTACATCCGCAAGTACAACCGCTTCGAGAAGCGCCACAAGAACATGTCGGTGCACCTGTCCCCCTGCTTCAGGTGTGTGCGTGTCCCTGCGCCGGGAGCGCCTGGGGTGTCCCCACGGCTGTTCCTGCTGCTTGTGTGTAGTGCTGAGCTCACACGGACTGGTGAGGGCACGTCTGGGCGGGACGCGGGTGGGTTCATAGCCGCTGCTCACCTGGAACCTGCTCACAGGTTATGATGTCCAAACTCACGATGGTCTGCAGAGTCCCCTGGGTGAGGGGCTGCTGACAATGCCACTGGCACGTGCTGAACCGTGGGGCGGGTTCCAGGCACTGCGTGTGGGAGCCTTGCGCTCCCTCCGGGAGGAACAGCCAGGCTCGGCGGTGGTGAGGGACAGGTGAAGCCCGAGGGGCTCCCTGACCCCGGGTGTCCTTGCAGGGATGTGCAGATTGGGGACATCGTGACGGTGGGCGAGTGCCGCCCCCTCAGCAAGACCGTGCGCTTCAACGTGCTCAAGGTGACCAAGGCTGCAGGCACCAAGAAACAGTTCCAGAAGTTCTGACACCTGTGAGGAGACGTGTGGGAGGAATAAATGTTGGGAAAGTGGAATTACCTGTGCGTGAGCTGAAATGAGCTGTGTCTGGTGCGGACTGGGGACCGGTGGTGTGCGGGCTCAGGGCTGTGGTGCTGGGAGCACAGGTCATGGCACAAGGCAAGAAGGGGACAGTCTGGCTGCTCTGGTCACCTGCTGTGTCCCAGCTCGGTGCAGGTTTGTTCCGGGCTGTGTCTCCCCTCCCAGCGCCGCCGCAACAGGTGCTGGGTGTGGGTTTGGTAATTCAGAGTGTGAAGTCACCTGGTGCTGACGGGGGCGGGTGTGGCCCTGAGGGTCCTTCTCAGGAATGAGGGGTTCAGCACTGGTGGCAGCATCTGGGGCTGGCCCTGGTGGTGTCACCTTCACATCCAAGTGTCCACAGCCAGGTTGGACGGGACTTAGAGCAGCCTGGTCTAGTGGAAGGTGTCCCTGCCCATGCAGGGGGGTGGAACTGGATGGGCTTTAAAGGTCCCTCTCAACCCAAACCGTTCCATGATGCCATGACCTCTGGCTGCCTCCACCTGCTGCAGGTGAGCCCCACACCCTTGGCTGTGGGCTGGAGCTGTAGCTCCAGGGTTGAGCTGTAGCCGTGCTTTGTGCTCAGACTCTTGAAAGAAACCTCAGCGTTTAAGGTGAGTTCACACAATTTCCAGTAAACTCAGGTGTTCAGTGGGATCCATGTCTTCCTTCCTGGTCCTGCCAGAACCACGGGATTGTCACAGGTTTGCACTGGAAGTCGGAGCAGTGGAGGACATGGGACCTGGTGTCCAGGGACAGCAAGCAGGGTGGGTCAGGAGGGTCTTACTGGTGTCCAGTGCCAGCAGGTGCCATGAGTGCACTGGGAGGCATCCCCCAGTTTCCTGGGGAGCGTGGAACGTCCTGGATTGGAAGGGACGCACAGGGACACTCGGATACCTGAGCCCAACCAGGGTCACCGTGGTCTCAAGAAGCATTTCCCAGCTTCAGCCTCGGGTGATGTCACTGCCGTGGGCATGGAGCTCCGGTCAGGGGGTTGAAGGGGAGCACGTGGTGCAGGAGAAAAGGGGGACACGGGGCAGGGCATCCCTCAGCCATTCCCTTGGGACCCTGGCGTGTGCCTGTGTGAGACCCCAGCTCCTGAGCGGGGGGAGCTGAGCCCCCCAACGCTGCACCCTGTGAACCATCCCAGCACCGAACCCCCCCCAGACTGAGGTGATGCCACCAGCCCTGGCTGTGTCCGGCAGCAGAGGACAAGAGAAGGACAAGCTCTACAACCAGCTCCTTCCCAAGTCCGAACGGGCCGCGACAGGGACGGAGCTGCGGGCAGCAGGAGTGTCCTGCACCTGGGTGGCCCGAGCGCTGGTGTCCGATGGCATGGCAGTGGGTCCCAGGAGAGTTGCTGGGTCCTGCTGCAGGATCTGCCCTCCAGCATTCCAGCTGCACCATCTGTCAGCACTGGTGGGTTTGGGAGCATCGGCCTTGTGGAAACCTTTATGATTTCTGTGACAGCACTGTGCCCTGGCTGTGTGCTGGGCAGCTCCTGTGCCCTCAGCCGACACCACCTTCAGCTGGCCTGGGCTGACCCTTCCCGGTGCCAAATGCCACTGGTTTGTCCCTGGGCCGTGGCGTTGGGGGTGCTGGGAGTGAGCCCCGACTCCAGCGACGGGGACACCCTTCCCTGGCTGTCAGGCCCGGGTGAGGGGTGCTCAGGCTGCTCTGTGCACTCTCGTGTTCCTGAGGAGAGACTCATCCTCATCCTCCCTGTCCCACCTCTCCTCCCGTTCCCAGGGCACCTGTCTCAGGCTGCCCTGTAGTGCTGGGTGTCTCTGGGACACCTCCTGTGGCAGGGCCAGCGTGTGACTCTTGACTTCCCAAAGCTTCCACGCCCATTCCCAGGTGGAGCCAGGGCCCAGCCCAGGGGAGCCCCAGGAGCCCTGCAGCACCGAGGGTTGTGGCGTTTTCCCCCACGGTTCCCATATGGAAGCCCCCAGGGCCAGGATCAATCCACAGGCTGCATGGAGCCTACATCCCCCACACCTTAATGCCCAATTATTTGCTCTTTGGGAGATTATCCCAAGCCTTCATCCCAGAGTGATTAGTCCTCCTCCTCCACTCCCTTAAGCAGATTTATTTGGCTAATGCGCCTCTCCTGTGAATTATCCCAACAAGCCTGTTTTTAACACCCAGCTGTGATTTTACCGGGGTGCCTGAGCTGGCGGTGGCCCATGTTCCCCCTGCCCCGAACCCTGCTGGGAGCTGTGGCTCCTGGTGATGTTCCTGCTGCACCTGGCACAACCGGCACAGGGACAGCGCATGTTAAAAGCTTTCCCTCTTAATCCCTTCCTAAGCCCTCTAAGCCCTCATGACATGCTCAGAGCTGCTGGATTTGGGTTTTTTTGGGGAAGTAGCATCCAGCAGTGGCGAGGGGAGAGATCTGTGTCCCCTTGGGGACCCCTATTTCCCAGCTCCTGGGTTTTACCTTCTGCCGAAAGATCACAGAAACTTCCGTGTCAGAGCTGGGGGACCAACCCCCTTCCAGTGGCAGGAGTGGGGCACTTCATCCTTTCCCTTCTTTGCTCTGGGGCAGGAACCGCTGTTTGGGGCTGTGGGGATGGGAGGATCCTCTGGCACAGGGCGAGCCAGCCTGGCACAATCCATGTCCCTGGAGACCTTCTGCCTGGCACAGGAGAGCCAGCCTGGTGTGATCCATGGCCCCAGGAGTTGGCGGCTGTTCCCTGGCCCTGGCTATGTCCCTGAGCCAACCCCGACTTGCCAGCGTGGAACAAATGCTGCTCAACCCCCATTCAGTGAACTGAGGGTTCACTTCACCAGCCTCATCCCCCATCCAGCTCCCTCAAGGCCGGTAAATTTTGGAATCAATTCTCCTGTCAGGCAGCTCAGTTCTGTTGACTGCACTTGCTCCAGCTGCCGAAGGGACTCCCCGTACTCTCCCTGCACGTGCTGCGAGGTGGGAATTCGCCACCCTTGGACTGACCATGGCACCTCTGTTTTCAGTCCAAAGTTCCCACGTGCAGAGACATTTGTGGACCTAAGGGGCTCGTGATTCCAAGGTGGAGCTCCCCATTCCAATTTCTCAAGGGTTGGAAGGGACCTTAAAGCCCATCCCATTCCAACCCCCTGCCATGGGCAGGGACACCTTCCACTGTCCCAGGCTGCTCCAAGCCCCAGTGTCCAGCCTGGCCTTGGGCACTGCCAGGGATCCAGGGGCAGCCACAGCTGCTCTGGGCACCCTGTGCCAGAGCCTGCCCACCCTCCCAGGGAACAATTCCTGCCCAATATCCCATCCAGCCCTGCCCTCTGGCAGTGGGAAGCCATTCCCTGTGTCCTGTCCCTCCAGCCCTTGTCCCAAGTCCCTCTCCAGCTCTCCTGGAGCCCCTTTAGGCCCTGCAAGGGGCTCTGAGCTCTCCCTGGAGCCTTCTCTTGTCCAGGTGAGCACCCCCAGCTCTCCCAGCCTGGCTCCAGAGCAGAGGGGCTCCAGCCCTGGAGCAGCTCCGTGGCCTCCTCTGGACTCTCTCCAGCAGCTCCAGGTCCTTCCTGTGCTGGGGAAAAACCAAAGGGGCCGGGATTCACCCATCTGCTCTTTCCAGGCTACATTTGCCTCATGGGTCCCTTCTAGCCGGGATCCCTGCCTTGTCCCCCTGAGGTCTCTGGGTGACCCCTGCTCTGGAAGTGTTTGAGGAAGGGTCTGAGGATGATTTGGACCCCCTGAGGCAGTCAACCTTTCAGCCTGCCTGGCTTCTGCCCGCTGAGATTCCATGGATTTCCCTCTCTTGGAAGCACCTGCAGCAGTGTTTTCCTCTCAGCCCCAGTTTGGCTGTGGTGGCTCCCCTCTGCCCTCCTTTGGCCATCCAAGTTGGAGCCTGCCTTGGCCACCACCTTCCAGCTCCACGTCCTGGTGCATCTCTGTCCCGCCAGTGAGGATTCTTTCTTCCAGGACTGAGAATCCAACTCTCCATGGGTGGCTTCCCCCCCGCTGCTCCAGGAAAAATTAGGTGTTAGGAAATATAAGATAGTAGGAAAAAAGAGATACTAGAAAAGAATTCTTTACTGAGAGGGATGTCAGGCCTTGGCAGGGGCTGCCCAGGGAGGTTTGGAGTCCCCATCCCTGGAGGTGTCCAAGGAGTGCCTGGACGTGGCACTCAGTGCTCTGGGCTGGGGACAAGGTGGGCATCGGGCACAGGGTGGACTTGATGATCTGGGAGGTCTTTTCCATCCTTAATGATTCTGTGATTCCTGGTGGCCA
The DNA here is from genome assembly GCA_013397725.1 of Rhagologus leucostigma. Lineage (NCBI taxonomy): Eukaryota > Metazoa > Chordata > Aves > Passeriformes > Rhagologus > Rhagologus leucostigma. The sequence goes on along the minus strand of VZTD01000838.1, from coordinate 65,448 downwards.
AACCCAGGCTGCGTTCCCTGTTCTGAGCTCCTGAGCTGCTGCTCCCTCGAGCCACTGAGCACCCCCAGCCCCGTTCCTGCCGGTGCCCCCCTGTCCCTCCTGGCCGGCTGGCTGCTGCTGTGGGTTCTCACTGAACTCTCCGTGTTGGAGCACCAGCCTGTGCATGTTTCATTATTTCTTGAGGAATTTAATTTGCAAACTCAATTTAATCCGTGGATCTGCAGCCGCGGGGACGTGCTGCGCTGCTGGCACAGCGCGGCAGCTCCCGCCTCGCTCTGCGGCTTTCTTGGTATCGGCGTCCTCGTGGCCATCGCTCCTTTGTTGAGTTCCTGGGAGTCCTTCTCCCGCGCTCTCACTGAAGGCCACTGCTGCCACCTCATCCCAGTCCCCGGCCCCAGTGCGGCGCTGCTGACGCACACGGCCCCGCTTCGCTCCCTTCCGGCGCCTCTTCTGAGTGATGCTCTATTTTGTGTTCGGCAGCCACTTCAGGATACTCCGTCCCGTGCTTTGGCTCCTAAACCTGTGGTCATCCCTTCTGTCAGTGCTGGTGTCACCCCCCGCTCCAGCGTGAAGCTCCCCCTCATCTCCCTGTGCTCCTGCAGCTCATCCAGAGTCGCCCTTCAGGACTCAAACAATTCAATGTTCTGCAAAGGTGAAAGTCTTAATAATTCACGTGGATAAAATTTGGGCTCAAACAGGCTTGGAGAACCCTGCTCAGAGGCAGGTGTCCCTGCCCATGGCAGGGGTTGGGACTGGATGAGCTTTAAGGTCCCTCCCACCCCAAATCATTCTGTGACTCTGTGATTAGAACACTTCAGGTCCCATAATGGGAATTGCTGAGTGCTTCCCGAGGCAGACAGGGGACAACATCCATCATCTTTTGGGGACAGTATCCATCGTCTCCTAGGGACAACATCAATCATCCCTCAGGTATTGCTCAAGAGAGGGTCAGGGTCAGGTCCTCAAGGGGTTTTTCCATCATCCCACAACATCCTGCTCCATCTGACGGGGACTCAGCCCTTCAGGATGGGAAAGGCCCTGCTGAGGTCCCTGTGAGCTCCTCACTCATTATCAGACCATGGGATGGAGCACACTGGCTCCAGCTAAGGGTGTTTCCAGACCCGTTCTCCACTGGATGGACCCTGAGGGCAGCACCCAAACCTGTCGCCAGCCTGTGTGTACACAGAGGTGCAGGGTCCCACGGAGACGTGGTCCCAAGCCCAGCTCCAGGCACTTAATTCCCAGACTGTGACAGTGACAGCGTGCTGGGCTCCCACCTGGAGCTGCTTCCTGGCTGGAAATCCGAGTCCCCCAGCCCTGGCTGTCGCTTTCCAGCCCTGTCCCACACCACGTCACGGCCCCATGGTCAGTCAGAGTCTCCCTCATTCCCTTTTTTCTCCGTAATTTCCCCAGAATTTGACCAGGCTGTTTGTCTGGCTCCATCGCCAGCCCTGTGGGGATGTTTCAGAGTGCAGGGACCACTGCTGCCACAGTGCCCTTGTGGGATCAGACATGCAGCGATGGATATTCTGGCAGAGCCCGGGAGAGAAATGAGCCTTTGGTTCCTGATTGGGGCAGGGACGACCCTGGGACCCTCAGGGACAGGCACAGGGACAGAGGAAGAGTGGGAGGAGCAGGGGTGGCACTGGGGACACCGGATACAAGCCTGTGAAGAGGAGCTGCTGCCAAATGTCCTGGCAAATGCTGCCTGTCGTGAAGAGATCCACGGCTTTGGAAGAGACACACTCCTAAAAGTGACAGCTCTGGTGTCACCAGCGTGGGCACCGTGACCACCACGGCTCGGAGGATGCTGCCAGGGTTACTGTGTGCCTCAAGGAGCAGGGCAGGTAAGGACCTGCCCTCATCCAAAATGAGGATGTGCTTGGAAGATTCCCTCATCAGAGAGGCACAGGCAAGACCAGCGGGGGGACCTGCGGGTCCCGTTGGGCTTCCCGGGGTGTGCCAGCCCCTGCCCAGGAACCCGAGCACAGGTTTGATGTCCCTCTCCCACCCGTCCCTCGGTCAGCTCCAGTGTCCGACTGTTCCCTGTCTGGGGCTCTCTGTCCCTGTCAGAGCCACATTCCTGTGGCACCCCCAGCTGCCCCGGGGACTTCTTGTGCTGGGGCAGAGCAGACCTGACTCCACATTCACCCCGCTTCTGTGCTCTGGTCCAGCACCGGCAGCCTTATCCCACGTGCAGGGTGCCGGTGCCAGGCAGGAGCTCCCAGGTGCCCGCTGTGACAGCCCAGAGCCGGCGGGTTTCCATGGTGCAACTGCTGTTTATCTGAGCTCTGGGAAGCTGCTGCCCATCCCTGTGCCAGGCAGACCAGGACAGCTGTCACTGCAGCATGAGTCAGGAGAGTAATTACATGTGACCGTGTGTAATTATGTGTAATTCTGTGGCACTCCATGTAATTCTCTGCCATTTTTGGTGACAGTATTTGCTGTGGGGTGTTCAGCCTGTGCTGAGTCGGCCTTTCCCCAGCCAGGGGCTTTCCCATGGCAATTCCTCACCTTGCTGTGGCTGCACCTGTAGACCTTCCCATCCCCCTCACCTTGCTGTCACCTCACACACACACCTTTACGTGTGACACCTGGGGACATGGTCCGTGGTGGCCTTGGCAGTGCTGGGGGAGCAGCTGGACTCGATGTTCTCAGGGGGGGTGATTGGCCAAAGGTTGGACTTGAGCCTGAAGGTGTTTTCCACCCTCAGTGACCCTGGGACTCTGTGGGGTTCAGGTGTGGGGCAGCAGCTCCTGTGGCTGGTGCAGCCATTGCTCAGGTGAATCCCTGCCCACCCTGTGCATCTGTTCTGGGGGTCCTGCCGCCTGTGCTGTTCCCGTAGCCCTTGCACTGCTGCTCTGAGGGCAGAGAGGCCAGTTAATTGAAATAATTAATTAGCTTGATAATTAATTGCCTGCTGCTTCTGCATGAGGCACTAAGTTATCTATTTATTTATTTATTTAGCTATTTAGTTATTGGCCTGTTTAGTTATTTAATTATTTAGTTATTCTGCTAATTCATTATTTAATTACTTAGTTCTGTAATTATTTAGTTGCTCAGTAAATTCATTATTTTACCAGCAGCCACAGCCCATCTCTGTCACCCCCACCAACGCCGCGTTCTGCTCCCAAAACGCTGTGAAGTGGGGGGATTTCAGGGGCGTTAAATGAGGAGCTGGGAACATCTCATCTGCACCCCCAGGCTTTCCCAGGTGCTGCTTGCTCAGGCGGGAAGGAGAGAGGGGGAGCAGTGCAGGATTCGGGCAGCCCGCACTGGTGGGGAAACTGAGGCAAGGTGTGCCAAGGGAGGTTTGGGCTGGATATCGGGAAAATTGATGCAGTCCCCACCTCTGGAGGGGTTTAAAAGCTGTGTGGTTGTGGCACCTGGGCACATGGGTTAGTGGTGCCCTTGGCAGTGCTGGGGGAATTGACTCGGTGGTCCCTGAGGGCCCTTCCAACCTCAACACTTCCATGATTCCATGATCTGCAGAGGTCCCTGGAGCACACCTGGCCTGGCCGTGACGCCAAAGAGGAGGATGACAGCCCTTGGCTGTGCAGGTGACACTCCTCCCAGGGAAGATGCTCCAGGAGCAGAAACAGCAGAACATCCGTGGTGCCGCTCCCAGCATCCCTGCTCTCCTGACCTTGGGATGTGTGGTGTTCACCACAGAGCTGCTGTGGGCTGTGACATCCTGTTCTGCATCCCTGCGCTCCCCATGCTCTTCATCCCGGGAGAAACACTTCAAGGTTAAATCCATCCTGAGGTTTTGCAGGTGAGGAGACAAACACAAACCCACACTGTGTGTGTGGAGAATACCTGAGGGGGGAACCCAGTTTTGCCCCCTGAGGTGGCAGAGCTGGCTGTGGCCCCGGTACTGGAGGCAGGACAGGCCCCCTGAGCCCGTGTCTGGTGTGAAGCACCCCTAAATCTGAGAGAGAAGCAGAAGGAAAGCAATAACCTGGCGGGGTTGGTGTGGAGCGGAGCCCTGCTGGTCTCCGAACTCTCGGGGAAGATTCAGTGTTCTGGTTCGAGGGCGAAGGGGAGAAGGACAAAATCTGGCACTGAGGCCATGGGCTGAGCCCCAAAGGAGGCTTTTGGGGGTGCTGTTATTGCCCTTTCTTGCTGGAATCCGCTCTGACGGCATTCCTGTGGGAGCCCTCTTACTCTGGAGCTCTGTGGGGTCTCTCAGCTCCCCCCTGCAGCACTCACAGGGGCTGGAGATGGGCGCAGGGGGGGACTGTGAGGCCGGCCGTGCAGCGGGGTCTGCGGGGGTTCCCAAGCTCCCAGTGCTGGCAGGACCGCGGGGCTCCGCGGGCAGCTGAGGCGAACCAGGCCCCAGCGAGGGGGCTCCACGGCGGAGGGCTCAGCTCCGGTGGGCCCTGCCCGAGCCTGGTGCGGTCCTGGGCGGGAGCTGCTGGCACCCCTCCGAGGCACCATCGCCCCACCTCCCACCCCTGCCGTGCACCAGCATCTTCCCCAGGCCCCTCAGCACCGGCCCCGCTGCTCTGGCGTGCCCTGGGGTCCCTCGGGATCCCCTGTGGCCTGCCTGGACTCATTTTGGGGGGGGCTTCACTCACGCCCTTCCTTGCAGAGCCACCGACACATCCACACCAAAACCACCATCCCCAGCACCCCCAGCAGGAGAACCTTCTGCTTCCACCCGGAGCCGGTGTCACGCTCCCTCACATGCTGGTGCGCCCAGGCACATCTCCAGGCAGGCGCTTGGCTCACTGTGTGGGGTGAGAAACGTCAAAATGAGGAGTATCAGCAGCCCAGAGCAGCAGCTCAGAGCCTGCCTGGCCTGGCTGAGCCCCCGCAGGGGGACACGTCCAGCCCAGCCCAGCCCAGCCCAGCTTTCTGTGCTCGGGTGCACCGAGGAAGGAGGGGGACGGTCCCTCTTTGCGCTGGGAGGAAAAGGGTCTATGAGTAAATAGAAATGATTAAAACGTCCTTAGGAACAATAGTGGAGCAGCTGTGAGTGCCCGGGCTGGGGCGGGAGCTGTGGAGCTCAGCCTGGGAAAGCAGCAGGTGAGGAGCCCGGGGCAGGCAGCGTGGCTGTGCTGCCGCTCTGCCCGTGTCCCTCCCGTCATCCCGGCCCCGGGGGACGAGCAGCTCGGTGGCTCTTTGCGCTGGGATGGGGCAGAGTGAATCACAGAAGGGTTTGGGTTGGGAGAGGCGTTACACCCATCTTGTTCCAGCCCCTTGCCGTGGGACAGGTTGCGCCGAGCCCCATCCAGCCCGGCCTTGGACACTTTGGGTCCTCGTCCCTATGGCTTTTCTGAGGCTGGATCCCGCTCCAGCCGTGATGCAAATGCCCCTTTCCCTGAGGGGGCAGTGGGGGCTCAGTGAGGGGCTGCCTCAGGACACACCGTGGACACCCTTCAGGTCTTGGTGCCAACTGTGCCAGGCTGCAGGATCCCCCCTCCTTGGTCCTCCTCCACAGCATCCAGCCGGACCGTCCCAGCACCCCCAGCACTGGCTGCCCAGGGCCTGCAGGGTCTGGCCCCTGGCTAAAGGCTGTCACCTGCCTCCCCCCACACTGACGATGCCACCATGAGCCCCGGGTGCTGATACCACAGTCCCTGGGTGATGCCAGCACGAGCCCTGTGGAGCTGCCTGGCTGCAGGACCATTTCCTGCCTCGCAGGGACCTCTAGAGTCACTCTCCCAAAGTCTCAGCACTTCTCCACCCATACACGAGCGGTGCTGTCCATGTCTTCTCTCTCCTGCACAGGCTGGAGCTTCCCAGTGAGCTCTCCGTGCTCCTCTTCCCCATGCCAGCCCTGTGTGTGCCCCAGCTCTGGGGACAGCAGGGACATCCCCCACATCTCACTCCTCCCAGTGACACCCTCTACTTCTGGGACTCCATCCTTGCTCCTGAGCTCTGCCCGGCCCCTGGGGTGCTGGATCTGGGTTCTTGCTGCACCCCTTGAAGGCTCCTACCCGCTGAAGTGTCCCAGGGCTGGTGCTGGTGTGGGATGTGACTCAGGGTGGGGCGGGGCTGTGCAGGGAGCCTCTTAGGGCCCGCTCCGGGGTGTCCATGGCTTGGGGTGCAGGGAGGCAGCTGGAAACCAGCCCGAGGTGGGAAGAGTCTGCGGCAGGAAGGAAACCTGGAGCTCCTTGTGCAGCCCTGTGTTTGAGGCACAGCAGCAGCACATCCTCTGTTCCACAGAATGACAGAATCACTGAGCTTGGGAAAAACCTGCGGAGTCACTGAGTGCGACCTTCAACTGAAACGTTTCCCAAGCAGCTCCTGCTCTGCCAGGATGCGAAGGCTCGGTGCTGGCAGCGGGATGGGCATCGGCTCTCCTGCAGGAGGAACCACAGCCCACCCTGGAGGGAGCCCAGCTCCGGCCTCGGAGAGCTCAGAGCATCATTCAAATCCCTCCCTGGAGCCAAAGAAAGGAGAAGCCAATCCAAACGCTACATTTTGAGATGCATGAGGCGTCAGAGGGGAGACAACATCAATATTTCTAATTGCACGGCTCCTGGTGAACATTTCCACGGCTGCTGCAGGCGTGACGGTGCCTTGTCAGAGAGTTGTTGCCTTTCCTGGATCCAGGATTCTTCTGCAAGACCAGAACCTTCCACTCCTGCTTCCTGGTTACCCCAGGAACTGTGTCTTTGGGGAGGAGGGAGATGTGTCCCAGGGTAAAGGAGGGATGGGAAAGGACAGGTTGGGAGTGGGTCACTGGGTGGGGCAGGACACTGCTCAATATTGACTTTTCTGACAATGCTTTTTGGACTTGATCTTAGAGGTCAAAAAATCACAGAATCATGGAACCTGAGACTGGTTTGGGATGCAAGGGACCTTAAAGCCCATCCAGTGCCACCCCTGCCATGGTCAGGGACACCTTCCACTGTCCCAGGCTGCTCCAAGCCCCAGTGTCCAGCCTGGCCTTGGGCACTGCCAGGGATCCAGGGGCAGCCACAGCTGCTCTGGGCACCCTGTGCCAGGGCCTGCCCACCCTCCCAGGGAACAATTCCTTCCTCATCATGATTTTGTAGATCACTGATTTGATCAAGGATCTTCACGGTAATTATAATCACGATGGTAGATCACTGCCCCTGGGCTGGGGTTGGGTGGCAGAGGGTCCCCTCCCAGCTGCAGCACGAGGGGACTCTTAGGGGGGGTTTCAGCAGTGGAATGAGACAATTTTCACCTGCTGCAGATAAGACACTCTCAGACATCCATGATGCTCTGGATCCCGGAAGCGCTCAGCCTGTGCCCATCTCCTGCTCAGGTCCTCACCAGCCCGGCCCAGTGTCCGGTGCCCGGCAAGGAGAGAGGAAAATCACTTGCAATGCAAATGCTGGAAAAGCAGGAAATGCCTCACCCGGGAGTGTTAACTGCTGTTAATGGTTAATGCACAGGCAATTTAAACCCCCCCAGGTCCAGGGGCTGAGGCTTCCTCTGAGGTCTGGGAGAGGGAAGGATCGATATCATCAGCCCTGGCAGCACTGGGGGCTTTGGGCTCCCCCGAGCTCTGCATCGCTCAGGGCTGCGGTTCTGCTTCCCAGTTCGGGGCTGGCCCTGGGTGAGTCATTTTACATCTAACGCTGGGCTTTGGGCAGTGATTCTGCTTGAAAAGGATGAAGGGAAGGAAAGTGGCGTGTGAGAGGAATAGATTTCCATATTGCTGGGAAGTGGAGGAGGAAAGTCTTGCTGAACTGCTTTGTAGCCCACACACAGTAACACTGGCTTGGCGTTAGAGCCTGGGAACGCTCCCGGGCAGATTTAATCCCCTGTTCTAGACTCAGACTGGCTTGATTCACCTGGGTGACGTGGGTTTGCAAGTGGAAGAGGCGACTGGATAAATATTTGCAATGAGCTGAAGGTCTTTTCTGTGCTGAGCCGTGTTTTCAGTGGACTTTTGGTTCAGGGAGGCCGAGAATCCTTAATGGAAGCGCTTAGAAATGCAAACACGTCTGACTTGGGTACCTGCTGTTTGCAATGAAAGTAAATCAGGCTGCAAGCCGGGAAGTTTTATCTTTGGTCCGAATCCAACTGGTTTTCCTCTATCCCCACCCTGGCCTGGAGTTTTTCTAGTGTGTGATGGAGTTTACACAGGGAATGGGGGCTGGGGATAAGATGGGGGGAAGCATGTAAACCCAGCAGTCCTGTGGTCCTCCTTCTCCTCAAAGTCCTTCTCATGGCAAAGCTTTCATGGAGGACTTGCAGCTTTGCATTATTCAAATCTTCAAAGATACCCTCAGGCTGATCAGTCATGGGACAGTGCTTCCAGCCTGGGGACAGTGCTCCCAGCTCAGGCTGCCCCAGCACCTCAGCAACTGGGAAAACTGAGCTCAGAGGCTGGAACAGTGCCGGGGGCTGAGCATCAGTGCAGAAGTCTGCATTTGGGGTGTCTCTCCGGGGTATTTCTGCTTTGGGTCAGAATTTCTTTGTCCAAGGATCACTCTGTGCAGTCCACCACGCCTTTGCCCCTCTTCATGAAGGAGTGGAAAAGGAATGAAGGAAAAGGCAGGAAAAGAAAGGGCTCCCTTTGCTCTGGAGCCAGGCTGGGAGAGCTGGGGTTGTGCATGCTGGAGAACAGAAGGCTCCAGGGTGACCTTGGAGCCCCTCCCAGTGCCTAAAGGGGTTCCTAGAGAGAAGTTTGAGGGGTGGCCACAGCCCTCAGAGGTGCAGTTGGATGTCAGTCACATCCCAGATGCTGCCCAGCATTGATACTGGGGCAGGATTTATTCCTATATTTGGGGTCTTGCAAGGAACTCTCGGTCACTGTTCTGAGCAGGGTAAGAAATTGTGTCATTTCACCTCCCCGGAGGAACCTGGAGTCCTACCACAGACACAGCTCTGTGTGTGCTCACAGATGGAGCCACTCACTGCGGCAAGGCTGAGGGTGACTTTTATGACTATTTTTATGACTTTTCCAAGGTTTTTGTGGCAGTGGATAAAGCAGAGCTGGAAAAAGGCCTGACCTGTTTTGCAGTGGCAATGGGGGGGACAGGGATGTTTTCCTTACAGACTTTGTAGGACTGACAGAACAAACAGGGTCCTTTGTACAAAACACAGCGAGGGAACCCCTGAAGGCTGGAAGGCAGTTGCCTTGTAACTTGTGTCCTGATTTGCAGCCTCTGTCAGGGGTCGTGGGCAAACCCAGGCTCACAGGTGTTGTTCATCCCTCCTCTTTCTTGCACAGAGCCGAGTCAGGCTGACCCTGAGCACGGAAACACCATGTACGAGCTCAACGAGAGCAGCTTCGACCCCATCACCTTTGTCCTGACGGGCATCCCGGGCATGGAGGAGTCCCACATCTGGATCTCCGTCCCCTTCTGCCTCATGTACCTCACCGCAGTGTTCAGCAACCTGGTCCTTCTCTTCGTCATCGCCACGGACCGGAGCCTCCACGAGCCCATGTACCTCTTTCTCGCCATGCTGGCTCTCTCCGACCTCCTGCTGTCCACCACGACGGTCCCCAAAATGCTGGCAATCTTCTGGTTCAGCGCCAGGGAGATTTCCTTCGATGCCTGTATCACACAGATGTTCTTCACCCATTTCAGCTTCATCGTGGAATCCTCTGTGCTGCTGGCCATGGCCTTTGACCGGTACGTGGCCGTCTGTGACCCGCTGCGCTACGCGTCCATCCTAACGCCCTCGGTGATCGGCAAAATCGCCGTGGCCGCCGTGGCCCGCGGGTTCTGCATCATGTTCCCGCCCATCTTCCTCCTGAAGCGGCTGCCCTACTGCGGGCACAACGTGATGCCCCACACCTACTGCGAGCACATGGGCATCGCCCGCCTGGCCTGCGCCGACATCCGGGCCAACGTCTGGTACGGGCTGACCACGGCGCTGCTCTCGTCGGGCCTGGACGTTGTGCTCATCGCTGTCTCTTACGTGCTCATCCTCAGGACAGTGTTTCGGCTCCCGTCCCCAGAGGCTCGTCTCAAAACCCTCAGCACCTGTGGCTCCCACCTCTGCGTGATCCTCATGTTCTACATGCCTGCCTTCTTCTCCTTTCTCACACATCGCTTCGGCCACCAAATCCCAAGTCACGTCCACATCCTCCTGGCCAACCTCTACGTCGTGGTCCCACCCATGCTCAACCCAATTGTCTACGGGGTGAGGACCAGGCAGATCCGCGAGCGTGTCATCCGCCTCCTCTGCCCCACAGGGGAGTGTCCCTGCCCCGGCCGGGGGGGCAGGTGCTGAGCAGGGGGAAGGAGGATGCGGGATGGGGTCTGGAAAGCAGCACCAAAGGCTGCAGCACTTCTTGGCCTGGAGGAACAGGTTTGCCCAAGGCGTTCAAGAGAAGCTGAAGGTGGTGTGATTTCTGGAGATGTGGGCTTGGGTCATCAGCATCTTCACTGCTGCTGGTTTCTCCTGGAGCTGCTTCCCCTGAATTTCCCTCCTTGGCAGAGGCTGGGCAGGTTCAGCTGAGAAGCAACAAGGCTCTTACGCTTGCTGACTCACTGTCACCTGCACAGCTGGTTATGTTTGCTGTCCTACAGCTTAGTTTCTGCCTGTTCCTTCGCCTTCCTAACAGTGTCCAGACCATGAACACCTTGTTGGTTGCCAGACTGGAGCATGGCACACCAACCATGGCTGGCACACCAATCATGGCACAGAGGGCTTTGTCCTCCTGTCCTCATTGCTCAGGGACCCTGGCACCTCTTGCTGCTGAAGACGTTTCCCTGCTGAAGTGCCCTGAGAGCTTGGGAAAGGCTTTATTGTCCTGTGTTTGAGGGAAACATTTCCCTTAAACCGTGACTCCCAAATGCAGTTCAAGCCTTTAAAGTGGTGTGTAAAGGGACAGTGGTCTCCTACACCCACCACACCCCACAGGGATGCCTTCTGTCCGTGCGAGAGCACGGCACTGTGGAGCAGTACTCAGCCCGAAGCACGGTGCACCTCGAGATCCTTCTCTGTCAGTGTGCTGGCTGATAAAGCACCAGTTTTGTCACTGGATATTTGATTCATCCTTCAATACCGGAAGAGCTTTGCTGGATTTTCCTTGTTCCCCTCACCGGTGGATGTAGCAGCTGAGTCAGCAGCACCTTATTCTACCTGAGGTCAGTGGCGCCCTGGCCAGGCGATCGCGAGCAGTGGTGCAGGTGTGAAAGGTGAGCACTCGGCATCGCTGGAGGAGCAGCGAGGGCAACCTGTGTGTCTGGAATACAGACTGAATCCCAGAATCACTGAGATTGGAAAAGACCTCCCAGGTCATCGAGTCCAGCCTGTGTCCAATCCCCACCTTGTCACCCGGCCCAGAGCACTGAGTGCCGTGCTGGGCTCTGCTCGCAGGGAACAGGGACAGGAGGAGAGGGAACGGCCTCAGGCTGGGCCAGGGGAGGCTCGGGTTGGACACCAGGAGCAATTTCCTCCTGGAAAGGGAGGTCAGGCCTTGGAAAGAGCTGCCCAGGGAGGTTTGGAGTCCCCATCCCTGGAGGTGTCCAAGGAGTGCCTGGACGTGGCACTCAGTGCTCTGGGCTGGGGACAAGGTGGGCATCGGGCACAGCTTGGCCTGGCTGGGCTGGGAGGGCTTTTCCAGCCTCAGGGATCCTGGGATTGTGTGACAAACACTTGCTTCTTCTCTCTGCATTCCCTGCCATCAGCTGCATTCCTCTCTTACTGTCCACTCTGAGGAACAGGGGTCTGGGCACTTTTTGGTCCCTGCTGAGCTCAGGGTTGGCCAGTACAATGGGGGTCTGGCCAGTGCAGCTCTGCCTCATCCAGGCAGCGACCAGAGTGTTTTGGTTGTGGTGATTAGGGAGCCCTTTCTGGAGGCTCCACAGTCCAGCTCTCACGGCAGTGCCAGGAGGGGGATGGTCTGAGCCTGTGTCTCCTGTGAGCCCCACGAAGGGTCTGGTGTGTTCCAGTGTTACTCATGAGATGGAGCAGATCAGCCATTTCTGCGCCCAGACCGTGAGGGCAGCCGGCACTCGCCAGGCCCACAGCCTGACTGGGCTGCAAAGCTCTTTCAGACCTGCCCGTGGTGGGGAAACCAGTGCTGCACACCTCAGAGCTGTCTCATTTGGAGGCGGTGGTGACCCTGGAGGTGCTGGGGAATGGCTCTCCCAGGATCTGGACTCCATTAAATGCCGTGCCCTGCATCAGGGCGGGAGCTGTGGAATCGTTCTGGTTGGGGCTGACCAAACCCAGCGTTCCTGATGGAGGGCAGGAGCCATGGGCGCTCCCTGGGACCAGGTGTGCTCAGACCTGAATGGCTCAGGAGCTGAGATCAACACAGCAAACTCTGCTCCAGCCATACCAGTAATGCTGCCACGACTTCAGAAGAAAAGGGGAAGAGACAGATTCATGATTTCAGATCAAAACCCCCTAAAAGTTTTTCACTTTTGCAACACGTTTCTTCTTTTCTTTGTTTTATTTTCCTCTGATTTGATCAAAAGTGGCACCCTGTGACGGGCACAGGGGAAATGAAAGTCTGTTCATTAAAGGCTGTTTGTCTACCAGCGGAGATAACGGAGCTGGGTACAAAGCTGCTCGTGTCGCTGGGTTTTTTCAATGTCCTCAGAACGTTCGTGTTTGCATTGGCTTTCTTAGCAAAAAAAAAAAAGTGTTTGCACCGAGCAGCCACGTGATTTTTGATAGGAGATGGATCTGCCAGAAGGAAAATGTGTCAGGAGAGTGCGTTGCTGTCGGCAGCTCTGAGAACAACTGAGCTGCCACCTGGATTTATCAATATACGGGGCTTGGAGCAGCCTGGGACAGTGGAAGGTGTCCTTGCCCGTGGCAGGGGGTGGAATGAGATGAGATTTAAGGTCCCTTCCAGCCCAAACTGTTCTGTGATTCCACGATTCCATGGATCTGTCTGCTCCTTGGGGTTCCCCAGAATGGTTTTATAGGAGGGAGAAGGCAGTTTTAAACTTGCTGCTCTGCTCCTTGGGTGGATGTAGTGGCCAGGTCAGGAGCAAACTGCGCAGGGAAATGTCCCCAAGTCAATGAATCACCAGCTGGGCCATTCCTGGCCAGGGGCCCGTGCCTAATGGGGCATTAGCCAGCCAAGCAGGGAGATTAATATTACAAGGTGGTTAAAATGTCAGCTTAATAACTCACACAGGGTGGGAAACCACAGCTCCTTCATATTTTTTTTCCAAATCTGGAGACAACCATTCTTTTTTTAGCTCAGTTCATGGTTTTTGTAAGTCTGTTTGGATTACAAGGACCATTGCCTGGTAGGAAGGAAGGGAAGGAGGAAGGTTCTTTGCCTGTGACACAGAGTTTGAACGAGACGAGCTTTAAGTCCCTCCCGAGCCCAACCATTCCACAATTCCATGATCCTATAATTTCAACTGGTGTTTTTCCCACGTAGCACATGCAAGAAGTAAATGAAATCTCAAAAATCTTTGGGAGATAAGTGGAAGTCACTGCGAAGCACTGCTCTGCCCTTGGTGAATGTTTCTGTACGTGGAGAAGGAGCTGAGCCTGCACCTGGAGCGGAGATGGAGCCTCGGGTTTGTGCCGAGCCTTGGCGCGCGTTGGAGAGGTGAACGCTCTCCAGCGTGTGATTGCTTTGCTGCACGGACTGGGACAAGCTCGGCTTTCATCACGGACAGAGCCTCGAGTGTGCCGGGTTCGAGTACCCCATTTCTGCTCGGTTTTACTGCTGTTCACGGACAGTGGTGCTTTGTTACCTGCCCTTCACCTGGGAGCGCTGGGCGCAGTACATCAGCGCAGCGAAGCTCCGTGGCTGCAGCTCTCCCACTTCTCCCATCACAGCCGTGGCAAGCGGCGGGACAGAGGCTGCTCGGGAAGGACGGGCAGGGGAGAGGAGGGGTCACCCTCGATGTCAGTGAGCGGCTGCATGCACAGAGCTCGCCTGGGGTGGATGAGGAGCCGACTGAGAGCTCTCGGGTCAGGATGCCCCGTCTCTGGAAGGGTTCCAGGCCAGGTTGGATGGAGCTTGGAGCAACCTGGTGTTATGAATGGATGATGTGGGTTTAAATCAGCTCCTGTCTGTTGCCCAGGCCTCTGGCAGCAGGCAGTAGCTGTATTGAGGTGGCCAGCACCCCAAGATCCACCACCATCACAAGTTCTTTAATAATGGTTGACTCAGTCTATTATAAAATGAATTAATTATTAATAGACACTAACAGACATAAGACTTAAGACAGAGTACTACTACACAGGGAAAAGATAAAAAAAGGCATACTAGTATTACACGCTGAGTTAAAGGTACCATTAAACGTACCATTGCAGATAGCTAAGAAATAGTATAACTTAGGATTCAATGTTTCTTACCACCCAATTCTTGATGGGGTACACATGGAAGTCCTTCCCCTCATTTCCAGAAAAGTAACCTCAAGAACTGCATCCAGTTTTGGGGAGAAATCTTCTCACACTTTCCAGAGGAGTATGTAAGAGACTTCTGCCTCTGTGATAATTGTGTGGGCTTTTATAGACATGAGAACCATGTCTTTTGGTCAAGAATATTTCTTTCATCTCTTCCCACGTTTGCTTTCCAGACTAAGATGTTGATTCTTAGCTGGGTGTCTGAGCCCTTTCGGCGCCAGAGATCCCCCACGCTGGGCCTGTGAGCCGCCCGAGTCATCCCCTGCAGATGTGCTGGCTGTCTGCGGTGGAGAGAGGGGGTAGACCTGTCCTGCCACACCTGGTCTAGTGGAAGGTGTCCCTGCCCATTGCAGGGGGCGGAATGGGATGACTCTATGATTCTGTGAAATGTTAATTTAATAAAAATCCCACTTCACAGACAGGCAGACAGTTAACAGCACCACCTCCTTTTCTGAAATGAGATGATAACTCAGCATTCAGGGGGGAAGTTTTGGGTGACTGGTTTGATCTCATGGATTAGAGATTCCTGCTGGTCCCGAAGGTCCCTGACAGCTCCCTGAAGGGTCGTGGCAGTCAGGAAGCTGCTGACTGCAGTTTCCCTGCCCTCATTGCACAGCTTGCTGAAGGTCTCTGCAGGTTTCTGGGAGTCCAATTCTAGTGGGCCAATAAAATCAGAAATGGGGACAAAATCACCTGAGAGGTTTGTAGCAGGCATGTCTGCTGGTCTCTAGCTCAGAGGTCCCAATTTCCTCTCCACTGTGATTCCCAAAAAGTTAAGACAGTTCTCAGTCCCAAAGCACTTCCAGTCTGGGGCAAGCACAAGAGTAGAGCTGGGCCAGGCACAGCCCTGGGAACCTCTTTGGGATGCAGGACCAGGAAATGGATTGTGCAGGAGTGGCTGCAGTGCAGGGTGATGAGTGATGGGGTGGTGAGGGCTCACTGAGGTTCCTCCAGGGACAGCCTGAAGGTCTACAGGGCTTGTACAATCAGTGCAGGTAATTAGTGCAGTAGCAGGAAACACCCAGGGAAATGAACTGGTGACGTCCTGGTGCCCTTCGCCACCTGCTCAGGTGTGAGCACAACCCCCCTGCGCTGTGGTGCCCCGGGGCTCGCCTGGACCCGATATAAACACAGGCTGTGTCTGTGCCAGCAGGCTGGGTCTGCCCCATGGCCAGCACAGGAGGTGGGTGACAGCTCAGGAGGTGGGTGACAGCTCAGGAGGTGGGTGACAGCTCAGGAGGTGGGTGACAGAGCAAGGCCGGGACGTGGCACTGCCGTTTCCGTCTTTCCAGGCTCTTAACTTTGTTTCTTTGCACATCCACAGTGAATCTACTGGAGCATGTCCAGGGCAGGGAACGGAGCTGGGAAGGGGCTGGAGCCCCAGGAGCGGCTGAGGGAGCTGGGAAAGGGGCTCAGGCGGGAGAAAAGGAGGCTCAGGGGGGACCTTGTGGCTCTGCACAACTCCCTGACAGGAGGGGGCAGCCGGGGGGGTCGGGCTCTGCTCGCAGGGAACAGGGACAGGAGGAGAGTGAGCGGCCTCAGGCTGGGCCAGGGGAGGCTCAGGTTGGACACCAGGAGCAATTTCCTCCTGGAAAGGGAGGTCAGGCCTTGGAAAGAGCTGCCCAGGGAGGTTTGGAGTGCCCATCCCTGGGGAGATTTCACAGCCGTGTGGATGTGGCACCTGGGGACATGGGGCAGTGGTGCCTTGGCAGTGCTGGGGAATGGGTGGACTTGGTGGGCTCAGAGGACTTTTTTGGCTTCAGTGACTCCATGATTCTGTGCTTTGCTCTCGCTCCCAGCAGCTGCAGGCAGAAGATTCTCTTGTCTCACAGGCTCCAGCAGCAGAAATGCCAGTTCCGAGCCAGGATGGAGGAACCGGGATAGTGGAGGGGGACCCTGATAAAGCAAATTGCCCAATATTTACTATTCCCAGTTAAAATGTGTCTCAGAAGTTGAGGTGTGTGTGCCATGACCAATGCTGGCCATGAACCAGCTCCCCTGAGCCAACCCTGGGTGTCACTCAGCTGCTCTCTGAGCCTTTTCCTTACACCTTCACCTGGCACAGGGTGCCCAAAGGGGCTGCAGATTCCCCATCCCTGGCAGTGTCCAAGGCCAGGCTGGATGGGCCCTGAGCAGCCTGGGATGGTCGAAGTTGTCCCTGCCCACAGCAGGGGGGTGCAATGAAATGGGCTTTAAGGTCCCCCCCGGTCTGTAATTCTGTGATGCTGCGATTCCACAGCTCCTGCAAGTGAGGAATGATGTGATGTGTTGCATCGAGACACGCCAGCCCGCAACCAGTCAGGATCCCACCCCCATCCTTCATCTTGGGAGGGACACCTGGGCCGGAGAAGTCTGTCCCCTGATCCCCATCTTGCTCTGTGCTGTGTGTGCCCTGCTGGGGAGCTGGGTCCTGCTGGTCCCCGCAGCCACAGAGGGCACTCCCCGGGCCCCTGGGGACCCTGCGCGCTGCCCGTGTGTGACCGCTCTGTCTGCTGCCACTGTGCCCCAAACCCTCGGCCTTCTCTGGGCTCTGCCCGCCCGCCTCTCTTTCACTGTTTGCCTGGTGCGGACGGCAGGCAAACCTTCCTCAGGTGTCTCTGGCTCAGCCAAACTAGTGACAGAAAAAAAAGAAAAAAAGTTTCTGACTTAAGTCAGGAAAACCATAAGTTTATGTGCTTACTTAAAGGGAGAAATGGGATTATCAGAGAAATCTGAAACAGCTTCATTTGCCTTTAGATTCAAATAAAATAATGGCAGAGTGAATATGAGACTTGATCAATAAAGTGTAAAAGGGCAGGAATGTAATTAACGGCGATCAGTGCTTGTTTGGGCATTCAGCTTCCGTGGAGACATGGAATTTCATTTTCTGATGATTCCACATGGGGTGATAAAGTTACCCCAAGCCTGAAAAAAGTTACCCCAAGGCTTGATGCAACCCAAGTATTTTTTATATTCACAACATTGTGATATAGAGCTCATTATGTCACACAAACAAATTAATAAATAATAATAAAGCAGCTGCTGGTGGACTTTGGCCAGCTGCAAAATCTCACTCCAATGTAGGTCTCATTTTCCATATATTCCTGGGGAGGTCCTGCAGGGATTGGCCAGGTGCTGGGTCTGATGTTACGTGATTGGTATCAGTTGTGTAAACACAAGTATAAAATCATTGCTAATGAGGTTTTCAGCTGATGCAGAGACAATAATTTAATCTAGGTGAGTGCAGTCACCCGCCAGGAAAGGAGTGAGGGCTGCAGCAGCGCAGAGGCCCAGCCCCAGAGAGGGGGGCCAGGGAAGCTCAGGGGTCTGAGGGAAGGAGCGTCTTGGTGGGGGCACTTGGGTGGTGTTTGGCCCCAGCGTGAGGGTCTCGGTGTGTCCCTGCAGCCAGGGAGGGGTCCTGGCGGGCAGCACACGGCCAGCGTCCCTCAGCCCGTTCCCAAATGCTTCACCCAATCCCCAGGGTGACGTTTCTGGATGTGGATGGGGGGACCAGTAGGGCTGGAGGTGTGCTGGCCTCCAGGAGAGGTCCTGCTCCTTCCCCCAGCACACGCCAGCACTGCCCAGTCCCTGTGGGACGCCTCTGCCGCTGTCCCAGCAGTGGTGGGGGTGAGATGAGGGCAGGGAAATCAGGAGGAACCAGCACCTGGATACCACTTTGCTCAGCAGCTACAACAGCTGAGGGCTGGTTCCCAGGCCCTTTTGAATACAAACGAAACAAAGCTCCTTGCAGGTACTTTTTGGTGCTATGAAGGGCAGAGGTGGGCGATCACAGCAGTCCTTTGTTGTGAAAAATGAGACTTTGGTCCCAGAACTGCTGGAAATCACAACAGGCTCCTTGAGTGTCTGCTGAGGGGATGCGAGGCCATCAGGTGGCTTCAGGTGAGCCGTGGCTGCTACCTTGACCTAAGCAGTGCGGCCTTCCCCTCGGGCTGGGGTAGGGAGGGGGGAGCCTCCTCACGAGAGCTGTTTCAGCATTTATGGTGTTAAACACCCTTCTGCCCCCAGCTCTTCCCCTTGTCTGGTGAGTCCAGAAGGGCAAGCCCCTGTTTTGAGTCATGGACATCTCTGGATTGTGAGCAGCATCTGGAGAGTTCCCTCTGCGTCAGAGAATGGAGGAGTCTGAAACACCTGCCTGGAATCCCAGCGCTCCCTGGACACTGTAAATTACCAGATGCAACGGGAACAAAGCGTGAATTTTCTCTTTCTTCAGTCAAGACTTACATTTTGAAATGGGGTGGGGATGGAGGGAGGCAAATTGAGCTGGGGAGAAGAGGAAAAAAGGCTCTCCCTGTTGAGGTGAGGAGGAGGATGCTCTGGTACCACCTCGAGTGCCTCCACGTGTGCCTTGGAGGGGTGGGCTGGCACAGGGCTGCCTGATTTGCAGCCCCAGAGCAGGAACTAGAGCAGGTTTCCTGGAGAGCTCGTGTGCTCCGTCCTTGGAGATTGTTGAGACTCAGGCCTTTGGGTGACACTGATTGCTCAGGCAATTGGACCTGAGACATCCCCGGGTCCTGTCCGGCCTGGACTGCCCCACGGTTCTGTGCCTGAGTTGTTGTCATGGGTTAGGTTGTGTCATGGGTGTTCAAGACCCATCACAATAAAGTTTTGTCCTTTTTAGTCACAGGAAGCGCAAGGAACAGGCTGTGATGGCAGCTGGCAACGGCACTGCCCCAGCTCCCATCACCTGTGTCCTGAGGGGCATCCTTGGCGTGGGGGAGTCTCATCTCTGGGCCCCAACCCCTCCCAGAGGTCAGCAATTTGTGGCTGTTAGACAGGGGTTGCTTCTGTGGAGCCTCTCAAGGACTGGGGGGTATCCAGGGGATGTTCTGGCTTGGAATCACACAATGGTTTGGCTTGGAAGGGCCCTTGAAGCCCATCCAGTGCCACCCCTGCCACGGGCAGGGACACCTTCCACTGTCCCAGGCTGCTCCAAGCCCCAGTGTCCAGCCTGGCCTTGGGCACTGCCAGGGATCCAGGGGCAGCCACAGCTGCTCTGGGCACCCTGTGCCAGGGCCTGCCCACCCTCCCAGGGAACAATTCCTGCCCAGTATCCCATCCAGCCCTGCCCTCTGGCACTGGGAAGCCATTCCCTGTGTCCTGTCCCTCCATGCCTTGTCCCAAGTCCCTCTTGAGCTCTGGTTTGGGGTCAGTGTTTGAAAAGACAGCAAAGAAGTGTGGCGAGGAGGAAGGCAGAAGAGACATTGTTCCAGCACTGGAGAAAACACTTGTTCTCTACAGGGTACAAAACATTAACTTTTAAAGAGCTGTAGAGGCATCTTCATTGTGGAAATCTCAGGAGGAAACATCTGATGCTGAGGATGGCTTAATGCCCTCGAGAAGGATGAATTGGAATGAAGGGAAAATGAAGCCAGACTTATTCTGATTAGAAATAAAAGCCTTATTTTGAATAATGAGAGTAATTAACTGCTGTGAGAGGCTCGTGAGAACAGCAGTAGATTTCCCAGCAATTACTATGCCCTTTTATCCATGCCTGTGTGGAGAGGGGAAGGTTTTGGGTACGAAGTTGTTTTCTCAGTGAGATCTTTGGAGGTCTGAGAAGCTGCCCTGTCCTCACACCCAGCTTGGCCCCCAGCTCTACTCCTGTGCATGTTTGCAGGCGGACAATCCGTGGTACTTCTGAGTTGTCCCTGTCCATCCTCCCTGGAGGGGCTCTTCTAAGCAAGGATAGATCTCTGAATCACAGAATCTCCCGAGCTGGAAGGGACCCACCAGGATCACCAAAGCCCAGGGAACATCGAAGTCCAAGTCATCAGTGTCTCTACAATCCTCCTGGGCTGCTTGAGCCCTGCTGTATTGACCTTCCAGCAGCCACCAGTGTCAATTTTGATCTGTTTTCCCTTAAATCTTCTTCTTTTCATGCAGGACTCTGCGACCCACAGGAGAACACCATCCAGCATTGAAGTTTTATGGACACAAAACTTGTTTGTAGCAGCTTGAAGTTCCCAGAATGGGGTGTAGGGACATGTGGACAACAGGGATCCCTTTCTGATGGGTAAATCTGCATTGAGCCAAAATGTCAGGGTCTGAAGGGGCTCCACAGATTTCCAAGACCACCCAGAAGCAGAATTCATGACTGTTTTCCATACACCTTCCTACGAGCATCACCAGCTATGGTTCTTCCGTGAGTGAATAGAAAATCAATCCCAGGAGCACTGACAAAAGCCACTTTCAGAGAGAGAAGAATTCCCTGTGGGTTTTGAGAAACACTGGTTAAAGGGAATTATTTTAGCTTTAAGTAAGGTGACATTTGTTGACCCGTGGGCACAGCAAGTGCCAGGAGGAAGTGCCCAGTGCTGACACGAGATATCAGGAAACAACTTGTTTGCTTCCTCAGTGAGAAATTCCTTCCTGCATCATGGAATCATGGAATGGTTTGGGTTGGGAGGGACCTCAAAGCCCATCCAGTGCCACCCCTGCCACGGGCAGGGACACCTCCCACTGTCCCAGGCTGCTCCAAGCCCCAATGTCCAGCCTGGCCTTGGGCACTGCCAGGGATCCAGGGGCAGCCACAGCTGCTCTGGGCACCCTGTGCCAGGGCCTGCCCACCCTCCCAGGGAACAATTCCTGCCCAATATCCCATCTAAAATGCCCCTATTTTAGTTTAAAACTGTTTTTCCTTGTGCTATCCCATCACTTCTCACTGATCTGGAGCCAGAGCTCTGGCCAGTGGTGACGGGAGGCTGGTGAGGTCACTGCCACAGCTGTCCCCAGCAGCAGTGGGGTTGTTGGTGGCAGTGAGGGGGACACGGGATCAGTTGTGGGGACAGGGAGCAACCCGGCATCGGTGTACTGCCCTGGGTGTGTGTGGCAGTGGGTTCTGCCCAAAGAGACGAGCGCAGAGCAGCTCTGGGACTGCAAACACGTGCTGGGGCTGTGGGGGCACTGGCTCCTGGCACGCTCAGGGAACAGACACCACCCACATCCTTTGGGAGCTGTCTGGGCCACGAGCCAGAGATATGAGCCAGGCTCTCTGTGAACTGATCAGGAGATTTCTGATGGAAAGAAAACTTCTGTAATTTAGAAAATTGATGTCAGCATCAAATATCCTGAAAGTTGTGAGTGAAGCCTAAACAAATGGAGTGGTTTGGCTCTGCACCTGGGTTTTTCTGATCCCTCTGTGAACATCAGTTTGTGGATTTTGCAGATGAAATTGAACAGCGATCTGGGGACTGTGAAGACTTCATTCCACACAGCACACAAACAAGAAATGAACCATGGGATGCTGAGACACATTTGCCTCCTTTTAGCTTTCTCTTGAAACAAACACAATTTTTCTCAGCCGGGTAAATATTTGTTCTGCTGATGGTGCTGGAGTGTATTTGCTCTGGGAACAGGGAACTGAACGTGGATGCTGCCAAAATCCACCATTGCTGAGAGCCCATCAGAGGAGAGGGGTTGAGCCCAGGTGTGGGGGTGCAGGGCGGGCAGCAGAACCCCAGAAGGACCCAAGGGTTGGCTGGGGTGGGGAGTTCCAGGGTGTTTTACATCCCTGAAGCAAACTTGGCAGGACAGGGGTGTTCACTGAACCAGGAAAGAAGGGTCTGGAGCAGAAAGGGAGGGTCCCTGGGGGTTTTCAGGGGACTTGGCCGTGGCAGGTTGCAAGTGGCTGGGTGAGGTGTTTGTCTCAAGTGGAAATGGTCCTGGAGTCCCCTGAGCCCGCACTTGCCATATCATGGTTCTCCTCTGCCCCACAGATGAGGTCGCCTGGGAGCCAACCTTCAAGTCGAAGGCTGGACCTTTCCATCTGTTCCTCTGTGCAGTGGCTGAGCTCCAGTGTCCACCCACGTTCCCTGGCACCGGCTCCTTCCCTGGCACAGGCAGCAGCCCTGGACAATTCCAGGCACACGTTTCTGGCCAGGACAGCAGATATCATCTGCCCAGCGTTCCCCTGGAGAACACTCGCTGTTCACTGATACCTCTGCGGCAGCGATCCTGCAGCTCCCTGGGCCCCCAGTGCCAGCCCTGAGTGCAACACAGCCAGGCACCACCTCATATTTGGATTTATTTGGATTAGCAGTCCAAGTGGAGAGTGACTTTTTACAGGAGCAGAGAGTGATAGGACAAAGGGAATGGTTTTACACCAGAAGAGGTTTGATGTTGGGAGCAAATTGTTCCCTGGGAGGGTGGGCAGGCCCTGGCACAGGGTGCCCAGAGCAGCTGTGGCTGCCCCTGGATCCCTGGCAGTGTCCGAGGCCAGGTTGGACACTGGGGCTTGGAGCAGCCTGGGACAGTGGGAGGTGTCCCTGCCCATGGCAGGAGGTTGGAAGGAGATGAGCTTTAAGGTCCCTTCCAGCCCAGCGCACTCCGTGATCTCGTGATTCCGTGATTCCTGTGATACCTGCAGTCCTAACCAGGGTGGCACTCCTGCCTCGGGGGTTCAGGGGTGTTGGAAGCTGAGCACCACCACTGCTCTTGTGGAATTATTGGCTTTATTATGGCCAAAATCTTCCTGTGTTTCTCCACTGGGGGTGACGCCCCACTGCTGGTGGCTGGAGCTTCATTAGTGCAGGAATGACCCAGCCTGCAGGAAATCCTTCCTGCAGATGTGGGGGTTCCAACAGTAAGCATGGTGAGATTCCTGGGGGCTGGAGGGAGGGGTGGTCACCCACTGACCCAGGGCACAGCGTCCAGGCATTAACAGAATCATATCACAGAACGGTTTGGGTTTGGGAGGTACCCTAAAGGTCATCTTGTTTCACCGCCCGGCCATGGGCAGGGATGCCCCCTGCTCCCGGTCGATCCCAGAAGGGATCCCAAGCCCCGAAATCTTCCTCCCATCCCCTGGAGCAGCCCAGCCCCCAGACCTCCTCTAGCATTCCCAAGGGGAAACTCTTCCAAATTCCTCTTACCGAATTAATCACCAAGAGAGATCTGCATAACAATGATTATTCAAATCAGGGATCGCTATTTATAGAGATGTGCTCTGCCGTTCGCAGAACGCACCCCGTGCACGCCCGGCTGCTCGGCGCTTTCCATGCCCGAGTGGTTGGTAGCACTCCTCACGCCTGCCCGTTCTCCCAGCGCCTGCTCGTGTCTCGCCACAGCCCGGGGCTGCGGCCCGTCGGTGCCGTGGGGTGCCGAGACCGGAGGTGCCCTCGGTGGGCTGGGGTGACCCGGCGCCGGCAGGAACCCCCGAGCGCGTCCGCAGCAGGCGGCACCTTCCCGAGTGCGGGCCCGGGGGGGCTGCAGGGGCGGGGGACGGCCCCCGGGCGGCTGGAGCTGCCCGAGCGGGGCTGGAGCTGCTCGAGCGGGCCAGGAGCAGCCGAGCGGGGCAAGGAGCAGCCGAGCGGGCCAGGAGCAGCCGAGCGGGGCAGGAGCCTCCCGTCCGCCGGCATCCCGCGGAGGTGCAAGCGCTCCCACCGCCCCCGCCCGCAGCGCAGCCGGGCCCCCGTCCTCCCCAGGCCAGGGAGCTGGGGAGCTGTTCGCGTTGCGGATTTGGGGCCAGAGGGATCTCTGGGGCGCCGAGAGGCTGGCGCAGAGCTGCCGAACTCCCCGTTAACAACAGCCACGGGAAAAGCCCTCCCTGCTGAGCGGGGAGAGCAGCCGCGCCGTGCCGGGGCCGAGGTGTCCCGGACAGCTGGGGCTGCCGGCTGCAGGTGGCCGGGCAGCAGGAGCAGGCGGGAGTGACCCCAGGCGCGGGGTGATGCTCGGGGCGATGCCGGCGTGGACACCAGCGCGGGTCCGCCCCAGCACCGCCCGCCCGTGCGAGAGGAACGCGCCTGCGATTTCGTTCTCTCGTGAGGAGAGCCGGAACCCGCGTGGATCCTCCGTCCTGCGCCGCCGGTTGTTCCCCCGGCCTCCCTCCTGAGGGCCGGCTATCGGGGGGGAGGCTGCCCCACGGATGCGGGGCTCCAGCCCCTCTCCCGCCGCAGCACCAAAGCCCTCCCGCAGCCATCCCACAGCCTCTGCAGAGCTTCCTGTGACCCCGGGGCAGCTCGCGAGGGATGCAGTTTGTGTTTTAGTTTAAACTAAAAAGATTTTAGGGAAGAAGAATCCGAGGAGCTGCTCGGGCAGAGCTGTGTGAGCTGCATCCCTAGAGCTGCATTTAAAACTGTATTAGCAGAGATTTGTAGTGAGGATGGATCACGGAGGAAAAGGTCTGATAGATCGTGGAGAAAGGGGTCGGATAGGTTCTGGAAGAAGGGGTCTAATGCTGAGGGACTCCTTGGGTGCAGAGCTCCTGGGTGCACTGAGGTTCCCACTGGATCCCTGTTTATTCGCAGTTTAACATTTGCATTTTGCCAGAGAGGCCGAGCTGTTGGCATGGCAGCGCAGCTGCCAGCTTCCAGCACTAGTAATACTTTTTCTGTTAACACCTCACATCCTTTTTTGTTTCATGCAATATTTATACTGAACTGCTTTTAAACAATTACAAAATTGGTTGTTATTATTAGAGAATGGTAGTTATTGTTATATAATAGTTCTTCTCATTATTATTATAGAATCAGTTATTATTTTGATTAATTTTATTTTTAAAGACCATCCACTGTCACATTGTGTTTCTCTGCACCAGGTTTCTTGGACTCTCTTGGTTCAGGATATTTTAGACATGAGATTGAGTGTGAACAGGGAATCCAGTCTATTGTTGAAGATACAGTTGCTTTTTCACGCACAGAGTCAATATTTTGGTGTGCAACAACATCACAGTTTTTCAGCACTTACACCACTTCCTCCTGCATTATGGATAATTCCTTATGATTTGAGTTTTGAGATTTAAGACTTGAGTGTTAATGCAGGAGCTGCTGAAAACAGTCACATGCCATTTAATTTGTGTGACTCTGGCTCTGATTCAGCCTCTGGGGCTCTTCAGGCCTCTCCGGGGCAGCAGCACGTCCCTTCCTTTGGCTGGAGAGAGAATTCCATCTCACACAGGTTTTCTCTGACACAAAGCTCTTTCCAAGTGCCTGGTTAAATTTTAGTTCTGCTAGATTTGCTCTGAAAAATGCTGCAAAGCAAATTGAATTTGATCTCAGAGCTAAAAGGGGAGGGAGAGAAGTTTGGAGACAATGAACATGGGCAACCAGCTTCAAACCTGGAGTTACTTTTGTTCTCTAACCTGGTGTGAGTCTAGGGGCCCCTAGAACTCCCTGTTCTTGGTGCCTGAGAACATCTTGTTCATCCCTGCAAACACCTGACCGTTCCTCTCTCATCACCTGACTTCTTCCTTCTACTGCGGACTCAACGCAGAAATATCACAGTATTCGTGCAACAGGAGCTGATTCTGTCTCCACTCACTCTGCTCGCAGTGGAAGCACTGGAAAAAGAAAAATGCATAAATGTTGTGTTAAAATGAAGTGAGGAGGAAATCTGGACGTTGCTTTTTACTGTAGCAGGAGTGTCAGGGCAGCCCGCAGCGCAGTGCAGACCACGGGGTTTGTACACCGGGGTTGTACCTCTGGCTGTGGCTCTTTGCAGACCAGAGCAGGTGACACGAGGCATTTGGTGCTGCTGGAAGAGCTCAAGCACCTGAAATAACATCCTTCAGTGTCTTCTGCCTTTGCTTTCAGGTGAACATGTCCCCGTTCAATCTGACCAGCTCAACACCAGCCACATCCATCCTGACTGTGATCCCAGGCATGGAGCAGCTGCATGTCTGGATCTCCATCCCATTCTGCTCCATGTACCTGGCAGCCCCGCTGGGAAATGGTGTCCTGCTGTTCACCAAATGGACCAAGCACAGCCTCCACCAGCCCATGTACCTCTTCCTGTCCATGCTGGCCTCACGTTGACCTCACGCTCTCCACCACGGCAGTGCCCAAGATGCTGGCTCTGTTCTGGTTCGGAGCCAGGGAGATTTCCTTCAGGGCCTGCCTGACCCAGTGTTCTTCCTGCACTTCACCTGCTCGGTGGAGTCCGTGATCCTGCTGGCCATGGCCTTGGACCGCTTTGTTGCCATCTGCTTCCCGCTGCGGTACGGCGCGGTGCTGACCCCATCAGCCGTGGTCAAAACAGGGCTGGCGGCTTTGCTGAGGAGTTTCTGCATCATTTTCCCCTGTGTTTTCCTCCTGAGGCGGCTGCCGTTCTGCAGGCACAACGTCATCCCGCACACCTACCGCGAGCACATCGGCATCGCCCGCCTGGCCTGCGCCGACATCTCCGTCAACGTCTGGTACGGCCTCGTGGTGCCTTTCACCGTGGCCCTGCTGGATCTGGTCCTCATCGCTGTCTCCTGCGGCTTCATCCTTCTGGCACTGTCCAGGCTCCCGTCCGGGTCTGCCCCCCACAAGGCTTTCCACACCTGCGGCTCTCACGTCTGTGTGTTGTTCCTGTTCTACGTCCCCGCCGCTTTCACTGCTCTAACGCAGCGCTTCGGTCGCAACACCCCCCCTGAGGTCCACATCCTGCTGGCCAGCCTGTACGTGCTGTGCCCGCCGCTGCTGAACCCCATCGTGTACGGGGTGAGAACGCAGCAGGTAAGGGACAAGGTTGTGAAGGTGTTCGTCTGCCCCAAGAGCCCCTTGCTGAGACGACGAGAGTGAAAATGATGGACACCTACATGGGACTCCGAGCTCCCTGCCCCAAATTCTCTTTCAGCTCTTTCAGGAAACATCCCCAAGTCTTCTGCTTGCCCAGTCAAATACAGAACAGCCAATATCCTCACATCACTGTCCCCAGGTTTGTGCAAAATGCAAGATAAAGGCGAAAATCAGGATCTCTGATTGGCAGTGAGAGGAGAGTGATCAAAGAAATGAGAACCTAACCCAGGTATGTCACCTTTGGGAAACCCCAAAATCCCAGACTCACAGAGTAGCTGCGGTGGAAAGGGACCTCCAGAGATCAGCTGATCCAAGCCTCCTGCTCAAGCAGGCTCATCCAGAACAGGTCACACAGGATCACGTCCAGGTGGGTTTTGAACATCTCCAGAGAAGGAGGCTCCACAACCTCCTTGGGCAGCTGTTCCAGTGCTCGGCCACCCACACAGTAAAAGAGTTTTTCCTCGTATTCAGCTGGAACTTCCCATGTAAATCCCCTACGAGAAGGAGGTAGGTGGAATTCCACTGTGGTGTGACAATAAATCTCCATCTCAGCTGTGTTCTCTGGAGTCAGGTGAAAAGACATATGATGAATGTGTTCTTCTGAATGACACATGTATAATGAATTTCATCTTAGAGATTTATTCTTCATTAAAATTCACAGTATTGAAAAATCTCCAAAAGGAATAATACAGAAATAAAAGCAAGAGTTGCACTTCAGCATTCATGGGATGTCTTTATTCCTTAACTGTATCATTTGACCTTACTTCGAGTAAACACGTCAGTGAGAAATCATTCTCGAAAGAATCACAGAATGGCATTGAAAAAATTTGTTGTTACTGAATCCTAAAAATGCTCTTGCTCCATAGTAGCTGCTTTCCTGGAGCTTAAAAATCTCTTGGGCATCAGTTTGGAACAGCAACTGGAGGCATCAGAGCAACGTCCCCCAGAGCAGAGCTGCAGCACCGGGCAGGGCTGCCGACAGTCTCGGAGCAGCCTGGTGCAGTGAGCCGTGTGACAGAGCACGTTACTCTCTCTAAAAATAGCCAAAAAAAAAAAAATCGAAGGCCATTCTGAGATGGAACACAAGAATTTTCTTTCAGTAGCTCGACTTCATTTCTTATTGCTTGGAGGTAACACATGGGATTGCTATTTTGTGATGAAATTATAAGTAAAAAAGGATGACCCACACTGCCTGTTCAGAGCTGGCTGTGAGACATCAGAAGGCTGACACCGGCCTCCAAGGCCTTCAGCCAGGGCTGGTTCCAGTGGCAGCCACATGTATAATTCATTGTTTTCTCTACAGCAACGTGTATTTAATTCGTCATCACTTTATCGCTTGTCTAATGGCAGCAACTGAATGTTCCAGTCGATATTCATCCACACAGTCACCCAACGGGAGACCCAGAGGCTTTGCGAAGCCCACAGAACTGTCCATTTATGAAGGCAGAGGGACAGAAGTGGTATTTATTCCCATTTTGAGTGGTATTTATTTCATTCTGAGCAGCAAAGATGAGTTCAGTGACTTGCCTAAGGTACATCAAGCCTCATTTTAGAACCTAAATGGATTGAGTTTTTTTAATGCTAAAAATCTCGTTTTCTAGACCCTCAGTTGCAATCAGAGACCTCGGCAGGTTCACCTCCTCTGCCTCAGTGCAGGGATCACTGTTCATGATGTGCCTCACTTTCACCCCAAAAATAATAGGGTTAAAGGCAGGAGAATTGCGGTGCAGGGATGTCCGTGGTGGGGAACACTGCGGCCAAAATGGTGCCTTGAAATTGAGAAAGGTGCTGAAGGGCAAAGCAGGAAATGCAGAGAGATTCTTTGTTTTGCTACATATCCCAGATTTAAAAACAAACCCAACTGTCTCAGTTCCAAAACCTGTCAAGATTCAATTTGCTCTTGAACTTGAAAAATTTCTGTGCAAAGGCTGCAGCACAGTCACAAAAGCTGCCAGGGAGAAGGAGACTGATGCTACAACACTTAAAACCAGCACGTTTACAGCATTTCACCATTTCTCTGTAAAACAGACCTGGTGCATTTCTTTTTGCCAGGAGTCATTGATTCTGTAGTTCAGAGGTAAGGAACAAATCCAAGTTTTGCTTTGGTTTCCAGTGTTTGAGTTGCATTAGGTCAGAGATGATCTCTGCAGTCCCTTCCAACTCCAACTATTCTCTGATTCTACAAACCCTTCATTTGGGTTTAACTTATACTGAAACTCTGCTATCTGCCTATAAAGCACAATAAATCTTTGTGGGTGTGTGTCAAACCTGGGCTGATGTTTTGCTGCAGGTTTGTCTCAGGGATGTGCGTCCTGTCATGAACATCGATCCTTTAGAGAAGAAGAAAGGAGTGATTTTCTGGGGTGTGTGGAAAACTGAGTGAACAACACCTTGCTGATCAATAAGCCCCTTTAAATTCAGCTGGGGCTCTCACTGCCAGCACAACACGTCCCTGGCCGAGCAGCCTCCACAGGGATGCTCGGCAGGAGTGATCCCTGCAGATTCAGAGTCAGTGAGGTACGGGGGGGCCTGGAGGGCCTTGCCAGAGGGACCCCACCGAGGCTGCACCTACGGAGCCACGTTATGAAATGTCACTGGGCTCCGGGGTCACCAGTGCCATTGCAGCCAATTAATGCAAATCCACTTCCATCTCAGCCCTGCCGGGGCTCGGATCGAGAGAGATCAAGACTGCTGTGAAATCAAATCCTGGGCCTTAATTTGACCTATGGATGCCTCAGGGGATGCCAGTCCCAGACCCTCAGCGAGTGGCCTTCCCAGTGGGAAGGCAATCCTGCTCCACAGGGGCAGCTCCTGAGCTGGCACAAACACAAAGCACAAACACCTTGCTTGTACTTAGTCCTTAAGTATTTTTTTTGGTAGTTTCCAAGCTGTCGCTGTGCTTCAGTTCACTTGTATGGTGCAGCGTGTGGGCATCCTGCTCCCAGCTCTGGGCCAGGGCTAACCAAAGCCAGGTTTCCATCAGCCTGTGGAAATCAGAGCTTGGCCCAGGGAGTCCCTGCCCCAGCTCAGTTCATCTTCCAGGGCACACACAGGGCAGGCAGCGTGGGAACAGGTTCTCAAGGTGTTGGTCTCTTCTACCAGGGAACAGGGACGAGAGGAAACGGCCTCAAGTCGTGTCAGAGGTTTAGTTTAGGTGTTAGGGAAAACTTCATCACTGAATGGGCTGCTCAGCCCTGGCCCAGGCTGTGGAGTCACATCCCTGGAGGGATTTCACAGCCCTGTGGATGTGGCACTTGGGAACACGGTCAGTGGTGGCCTTGGCATTGCTGGGGAAGAGATGGACTTGATGGTCTCAGAGGGATATTCTGACATCAATAATTCCATGATTCTGTGATCCTGTGATGCCTTAGTCTAACGGAGAAGGCTTCACTCGTGACACCTCAGAGGCCCGTGCGAGGGAAGCAGCCACATGCCCTTCGTCTCAACACCAACTTAGTTGAGCTGGCAACAAGAGCTTGAGAGGTTTCCTTTTTATGCCTGGAGCTCACCAGTTAAGGATGTGCTGGCTTTCACACTTTAGACAGGGATTTTCAGTGGTGTTTGATGGACCTCAGGGGCCAAGCCTTTCATTCCACTGGCTTCCACACAATGGACCTTACTGGAGCTCCCAGTATGGGTGCAAGGAGAGAGTGAACACACACTGAAATAGACCGTGTTGCATTCTTTTGAGGCAATGTAGAATCCCAGCACGGTTTGGGTTTGAAGGGACCTTAAAACTCATCCCATTCTACCCCTGCCGTGGGCAGGGACACCTTCCACTGTCCCAGGCTGCTCCCAGCCCCAGTGTCCAGCCTGGCCTTGGGCACTGCCAGGGATCCAGGGGCAGCCACAGCTGCTCTGGGCACCCTGTGCCAGGGCCTGCCCACCCTCCCAGGGAACAATTCCTGCCCAGTAGCCTGTTTCTCTCAGTCGGAAACTGTTGCCCCTGGTCCCGGCATTCCAGGCCTGTGTAGAAAGACACTCGCCCACTTTTTTATGAGTCCCCTTTTCATGACAGCAATAAAAAATGATCTTATGCTAATGAATCATTTCTTCCAGAAGTAAGATTTGCTCATCTTTGTCCCTGTACCCAGTGTGAGTCACTGTGGCTAAGACATGTCTGTGTGCCTGGAATAACACCTGGAATAACACTGTCCTTCCGGGTGAGCTGCGAGAGCCACGGCCAGGCTCAGCCTCTCCCACCCTGGGGACCACTGAGCCTCGCCGGGTCTGATGCTGCTCCAGTTCCCTGCAGATTCCTGCCTGTGGGGCAGAGCAGCTCCTGCCCTGGGACCGGCTGGAAGGGCCTGGAGGGCAGCAGGTGGGACGCGGTTCCTCGGTGTGTCCCAGCTGGAGATGGGCTAAGGGACAGTGCCGCCACCAGCTCAAGGGAGAGATTTCCCCTCTTGATCAGCGAGTGTGCGACCACGTCTGGAAGGCTTTGTCCGGTTGTGGATCCTTCGAGGTACGCGAAAGGGAAGATAAACTGTAGGCAAGTCCAGGTGGGACCCCAAGAGGGTTGGTCGGATGGTGCAGCTGGGGCTCCTGACCAGCAGAAAAGAAGGCAAAAGCAGTGCCCAGTTAAGTCCTTCAATTCCTGAAAGACAATCCAGGGGAAAAATGGAGTCAGACTCATCTGAGGTGAAAAGACAAGGGGGTAGGTGGAAGAGTTGCAATAGGGGAAAACTGTTGGAAAATAAAGGAAAAATTCTTCCTCGTGTGAGTGGGACCTCAGACCTTAGAAATATAAACCTTGGGTACACGCAGAGCTCCTTCAGGCTGGAAGCTGTTTACTTGCAAGGACCTAACAGGTTTCAACTATAAAAACTTGTTTTCCACTTTAAATTTCTTTCCCTGACAGTGCTGACTGGAAACTGCCCAGCACAACCTTCTCAGCCCTCAGAAAGGCCGTGTGCTGCCCCCGAAGCAGAGAGCAGATGTACACATACCTCTATGTTTTATTCTTACTGTCGTATTGTATTTCATAAATTGCTCAAGTCCACAGCAGTGGATAATGAACACTCCACTGACTATTTTACCATTTTCACTGGAGTCTCTGGGATAAAATATCCATAAACGAGAGACAAATTTAGGCAAAAACTTCAAGGAATTTGTGAATTTATCAGCTGCCTCAATATTTAGAAGTTCCCCACAGCAATACTGGTCTTTTCTTAAAATACTGCTATTTTAGAGTCATGATTAAAGCCCATGTGTCCATCCAGCAGTGCGTTTGACTTTCCCAGCTCCTCTGATCCAGGTTTTGTCTTGGGAAGGAGAATGACTCAGAATGACTGCACTGACGATGCTTGTTTTTTCACAGTAAATGTGGAAGTTCTGATCCAAAGAACTTGTAACTGTTCATCTGATAGGTAAGGATCGAATAATGTCTTGAGAAAAAAATGCAAAAAATTGAAAATAAAATTAAAATTAAAAAAGAATATGAAAAAAAAAAAAGCAAATTTCACCTAAGATACCAGCAGAGAGAAAGAAAGTCCAGAGAGAGACTTGACTTACTGAGTTCAGACAATGTAAGAGCTAAAAGAAAAGCTGAATTGATCTAAAACTTGTCCCCAGCCTTGTGTGGTGGCTGTGATGACTCTCCAGCACCAGCCCCAAGCCTAACGCCACTCAGTGGCTGCAGAGTTACACAGAAATGGGATGAAACGAGACACTGCTGCTTTGCAAATTTGAAAATAAAAAAAGATGACAAATTCTTTGTCTTTTGGAGCCCTGAAGCTGAGGACAGTTATTGGGAGATGCACGCCTTGCCTGAAGCCCATTGCAGGGGTTTGGTGGGTAAATGGGTCATGAAATTCCTCTGGAAATGCGACGCAGGATGTCAGAACAGATCACAGTGATCCCTTCCAGATCTAGTATTTTCTAACTCTCCTGTAACTAGGAACAAACCCCACATGAATTAACGTATTAATTAGAACAGAGAGAAGGGAATAAACGCTCTTTCCATACTTTGCCCTTGAGTCCCATCAGCGAAACCTCTCAGCAGCGACATCGGGCTCTGCAAGTGCCCCCTGAGTGACGAAACCTCATGGCACTGCCATGGTGTTTTGGAAACGTCCCAGGTGGGACCTCCATGGTTTCTGCCCTGGTGTTTTGGAAATGCCTCAAAATCTGCATGGCTGCGGCTCAGCTTGGGCTGTGGTGAGGAAATCCAAGCCTGACTCACCGAGACACAAATGGCCACTAAAATAAGTGTCCAGTGGGTCTGTCGAGGCCTGGCTTCGGCTGTGTGTGGGTGGAAGGGTGGCTGCAGTTGGGTGGTGCTCTCAGTGCTGCGCGTTGGGGGCTGAACCTGGGGTGGGCAGAGCTGTCACTGGTCACTCTTCTGGGGGTTTTGTGGCATTTAGAGTTCATTAATGTGTCATGGCCAGGCGAGGCTTGTGTGTAGAACTGCTCTGATCAGCTGCAAATCTGGGATTTCTTCATGGGAAGAGCTGTCCAGCCCTGGCACAGCTGCCCAGGACAGTGGTGGAGTCACATCCCTGGAAGTGTTCAAAAAAACATGTGGATGTGGCACCTGGGGACACGTGGTGGTGACCATGGTGGTGGTGCTGGGCTGATGGTTGGACTCGATGACTGCAGAGACCTTTTCCAGCCTTAGGGATCCCATGATTCTATGATTCCGTAAGAAAGGTCGGTCCCAGCATAACTTGGGGTTCCCAGCATCTGGAAGGACATCAGGTTATCTATACCGCCCTCACGTTTTGTAGGGTGTTAGATCTAATAAACAGCATTTTAAATGACGCTTCACCGCGCCTGGGTGACTTCTGGCACCAGGACCACCACGGACCAGCAGCTTCTGAGGCGGAACTTCCTCCTGCCAAGTGGGAGGATGCAGCAGCTCAGAAGTTGCTTCACCATGGCTGGGTGAAGATGATGGTGAAGGACTCCCACCTCCCCAGCTCCACAGGCTCTCCCTGCCCAGTGTCCTGTCACCTCACACTCAGTGATGCTCCACAGGGCTGGAGCCCCTCCAGGCAGCTTCTCTCCCTGTCCTGGCTCTGGGGTGGGGGGTGGTGTCACCCTTGGTGAGCTGAAGAGCCCTCGGGGAGCCCTGAGCTCCCGCTGGCTGGTGCTGTGACCTGGGCAGTGCTCAGGTAGGAAAAAGCACATGGAGAGCACAGGGGGGTCACTTCTCTGCCAGCCTCCATCGGTCTGAGCCTCTGGTGCTGCCTGAACCAGGAGATCTGTTTTGTGGGGAAAATTCCTTAGTGGATTTGTTTTTCCTGTGGATTTCTCTCACCACTTGGTGAAGCCTCTGCAGACTTTTGATGTTTGCAGTTTGCTCTGACGAAATGTTCCAAAGCTTAATCCTGCTGAGGGAAAAATGCCTCCTGTACTGGTTTTAAATTTGCCACCTGCTATTTTATTTAATGCAGCTTAGTTCTTGCATTAAGGGAGAGCAAGCAATTAGACCTGACTGTCCTCTTCCAGCCACCCAGGATGCCACAGAGCCCTTCTCCACGCTCCAGTCATTCCTCTTCCAGGCTGGAGACTCCGGGTTCACCCACATCTTCCTTGATGGAAATTATTTTACACTTATTGCTTGTGCTTGTTGCCTGCTTCCAAAATCCTTCTAATCCCCAAGAGGATAAATGGAAGGTGAGAGCACCTGCTTCATCGAGATTTCAGATCAGGACATTTGGGGCTTAAGGGAAAGAGAAAGTGAGAGATGCAATACAAGCCTGGAAGTTAATGGGAACAACAGCAAAGCCTAAAACTCTTCAGCCACTCATTGGTGGGCCATTAGGAAACTCCAGCTCAGCTTTGGAGAGGAGCAGCCTGGCCTTTATGGCTGAGACAAAGAGGGACGTGATCAGATCGGGGTATCTGAGCCCTGCGGGGCTCTGCAGAGCCGACAGAGGAAGCCTCAGGAGAAGGGTCAGCGGTGGGAAAGGGGTATTGGGAGGGCAGGGGTGGGGGGAGATCCAGGGATGAGGTTCCCAAAGGGCTGACTGCAGCCACGTGGAGGTGAAATGCTGGAGCAGACTGTGGGCCCCATCCTGCCCCGTGTTTCAGCAGCCCAGCTGGAGCTGGTGGGCGGCAGCTGGGGGTGGTGGCAGCACCAGTCCGACAGTGACAGCTCGGTGGCAGCCGTCGGGCAGCAGTGACCCCCTGTCTGCCGGGCAGAAGAGTCCGGGGACTGAAGGCTGCAGAGGCCACGGTCAGAGTGGTGTCCCCCCAGCTCGCTGCCTGCTGCCCCAGCAAGTCCAGGGGTGTGCTCTTCCATGTACACCTCTCCTCCGTGCTGCCGGTGTCCCCCCAACTCCAACAGCCTCCCCAAGCCATGGCTGACCCCAAGCCATGGCTGACCCCACACCCCAGTCCCCTCCTGCACAGCAGCCGCTGGCTCCTCTCTGACCCCTCACTTTGGTCACCACGTTCCTGGACATGTTTACCTGGACAGCCCGCACAAACCCACCATTTCTGGTGTGGAGGCCAATCAGATCTGGGAGAAATCACTGAGAATGATTCAAATGCTACTACTTAACTATTCCTAAAATATTTCTTTGAGCATTCCCTTCCCACACATAAGCCCCGGATCTCCACCCAAAGACACTTCTGACACTGCTTTGCAGGGGCCCTCAGCTCGCAGTCATGCAGGGAAACAGGCAGAAACCACTTCTGGGACATGTCAGGAACCTTTCTAGACTGGACATCACTCCGTGTGCTCTCTCTGACCGTTGACATCCACTGAATTGAAGTTTGTTTTTCTCCAAAGCATTTGCCAAAACATTAGTCAGCTGAATTCTAAAAACCCTGAATCTGGAGAATTCAGCACATTCCCGATGTTTCCACCAGCTTCTTCCTGTGGTTAAACATCACCTCTGCAGAACGGACACCTGTGGGTGCTGACGTGCTCCGAAGCAAAGTGCTTGTTGACCCTCACCCTGGGACTCTCACGGTGCTGGAAGCAGGATGGAAAACAAAACTACCCCAGGGAAATCCTCCTGTGGGTTGGTTTTGAGCTCTGCAGAGGAATCGGGGAGCTGCTGGATCCAAACAGGGAGAGGAATTAAAGTTGCTGCTGTGCTTTGGGGTTTGCAGCGCTGGGAACAAGGGGAGCGTTTGGGTTTAGCTTTAACAAACATCTCATCCCTTGTGCAGAGGAAGGAGTGAACCGTATGACTGAAACTGGATGGAAAAGTCCAATTTCTATCCCCCTGAGCCCCCTCATCCCTGGTTCAGGTGTCTTTGCACCTGAGAGCAAGCGCTGCACAGACGGGTGGAGGGGATGTGAGAGCTCGGCTGCCACGGCAGGTCCGGCCGGGACAGCACGGGCGCCTGAGCGCTGCCGGCTCCTCGGGGACGCTCCCTGCCTCCCAGCGGGGCACACCCGACCGCTGGCTGGAGGCTGCTCGGCCTCACCTGTGCGGGATGCACGCCCGCAGAGCTCCCTCCTTGCAGGACACGCGCCCTGTGTCGCTCGGGTCCCGCTGTGACATCCCCGGCACCGTGCGGGGCAGGGAGCTTGTGTCTGCCCCCATCTCACCCCTCGCACAGCCCCGCAGACCTTCCTTCCACTCCCCCGGGCTGCCCTGGGTGTCAGACACGTGGGAGAGGCAGGATTGTCTGGATGCTGAGGAGGCTCTGAGCCTCCTTGGGGTCCCTGTCACCCGCAGGTTACAGAGATCTACCTGTGGGGAATCACAGAACCATAAATTGGTTTGGGTTGGAAGGGACCCTAAGGAAAAGGTTCTTCCCCCAGAGGGTGCTGGGCACTGCCCAGGCTCCCCAGGGAATGGGCACGGCCCCGAGGCTGCCAGAGCTCCAGGAGCGTTTGGGCACCGCTGCCAGGGATGCCCAGGCTGGGATTGTTGGGGGTCTGGGCAGGGCCAGGGGTGGGACTGGGTGATCCTGTGGGGGATCCTGGATGATCCTGCCAGCTCAGGCCGTTCTGTGGTTCTGTGATCCAGTTCCATCCCTCTACCACGGGCAGGGGGAACACCTTCCACTTCCCCTGGCTTCCTTCAGGGAAATCCCAGATGGCACCTGGCACAAGGTGAAAAACAAATCTCGAAACAGGACCCATTCACTTTGTTCCCAGGCTTTTCTCTTTAACCGCATTCCCATTTTGGAAAACAAGACCTTTGCTCTTCCTGGAAATTCTCACCTTTCTAGACTGTGCTGTGACACGAGCTGGACCGGGAAGTCCCAGAGCGTTTCTCCTCCCGGAGTGATGAGTGCCAGTTGTTTTGCGCAGGGGACAGTCACATTTGAGCCAAAGACCTGAGCGTGGGGCGTAACTGGCTCTGACAGCCGGGCTGGGGATTGTCAGCAGAACCAGGGGAGAAGCTGCCCTGCTGCAGGTTGTGTCTGCCAGGAAATGAGCGGAGCTGGGGCAAAGAGATCCAAGGAGGAAACAGCAGAGTGATTGGATGGCAAGGTCTGGGCTAAGAGCAGGGTGAGTTCTCTGAAGCACTTCTTGGGTATAGAAATCCTGCTTTTGGCCACTTTCACTGCTGAGCTGCTGCTTTTTGCTTCTCCTTTCAGCTGCAACAACATCCAGGTGAAGGATGATCTGTATCCAGTGATCCGCATTATGGGGGGTTTTATTATCTAACTTATCTCATAATTCCACAAATTCTGGGAATTAAAGCCTCGTGGGGTGACATTTATCGCTGACCTCTGCAGTGGCCTGGACACCAGGAGCCTTCGGATCAAGGTGACTCACCCTGGCAAGCAGAGCTGCCACAGCGGTAATTATTTCATCCGCAGTCATCGTGGTTTTTCTGTGGGGAGTGATGGGCTCAGGGTTAGAAAATGGTTCTGGATAAATTTTGGAAAAGCAAGTCATTTTAATGCTGGGCCACTTTTCCCTCCAGCAAACAACCACAATTAATGATGCATTTTTCTGAAAATTGGGATTTTATCAGATGCCTGACCCTGCCTTTTGTATTTTTATTTTTCAAGAGAGATAATTTCTTTCATTAGCCCAAAGGCTGGAGCTGGGAGATAAATCTTGCAGAAGAACCTTCTTTCTATAAAATGTGCTGATGTAAAAAACATCCTCTGGTCACACTTTGCTCTCTGCTTGATCAGTTATGATTTTAGGGATCCTTGTGGCCCCACAGGGGAGTCAGGAGGGGAAACCTTGTCTGCATGGAGAGTTCTGAAGGGAAAATCCGTGTGCAGCCAGCAATCACAGAACCCCAGGATCCCTGAGGCTGGAAAAGCCCTCCCAGCCCAGCGAGCCCAAGCTGTGCCCGATGCCCACCTTGTCACCCAGCCCAGAGCACTGAGTGCCACGTCCAGGCACTCCTTGGACACCTGCAGGGATGGGCACTCCAAACCTCCCTGGGCAGCTCTTTCCAAGGCCTGACCTCCCTTTCCAGGAGGAAATTGCTCCTGGTGTCCAACCCGAGCCTCCCCTGGCCCAGCCTGAGGCCGTTCCCTCTCCTCCTGTCCCTGTTCCCTGCGAGCAGAGCCCGACCCCCCCGGCTGCCCCCTCCTGTCAGGGAGTTGTGCAGAGCCACAAGGGCCCCCCTGAGCCTCCTTTTCTCCAGCCTGAGCCCCTTTCCCAGCTCCCTCAGCCGCTCCTGGGGCTCCAGCCCCTTCCCAGCTCCCTCAGCTGCTCCTCGTAGGACTGACTCTCTAATAACTCTCAGTACTACTGCGGTAACATCTCTGCTCAAAGTCAGGTCCCCACACTAAGTCTGGACTAGAATCACAGAGTGCAAAGTCTGGCTTAAATCCAGGATGTTCAAGAAAAACAAACAATTTCCCCCCCAGCTTTAGGCATGTGTTTATTTTTTTAAAGCTGAGAAGTCCAACCAGCTCACTCAATTTGCTGATGAAAATACAGGAAGGGTTGGTGGCCCTTCACCAAGACCCAACTATTTATTATCACTGAAATAACACCCAGAAGCTGGTGGAACCTTCTGCTGGAAGGAGTCCTGCCCATGGTGCGGGGTGGAACAAGATGATCTTTAAGGTCTCTTCCAACCCAAACCCTGCTGGGATTGTGTGATTCAAAACCCCCTCCCACTGGTAGTGAAGATCAACCCACCGCCAGGAGGAGAAGCTGTCCTGGGTGTACAGAGGTGTTGGTGAATCT
The DNA here is from genome assembly GCA_013397725.1 of Rhagologus leucostigma. Classification (NCBI taxonomy): domain Eukaryota; kingdom Metazoa; phylum Chordata; class Aves; order Passeriformes; genus Rhagologus; species Rhagologus leucostigma. Next base: position 26,601 of record VZTD01000838.1, on the reverse strand, counting down.
CAAAATGTACCAACAGCAAATGAGATGTGCAGGGCAGTGGTGGAAAATAAACATCTAACGTGAAATTTCTGAAATATGAAAAGCAGGAATACAAGGAACCTCGAGAGACTGTGTAGTCCCTCTGCCTCCCTGAAGGACAACAGCTCACCCAAACCAACCCAGAAGGGCGTTCAGTAAATCTGGTCTAACCTTCCTGGATGGCACCTCCATAAAACCCTCATGCCTGAAAGGAGCCCTCGTGCTTCATATCCTCTGGAATTTTATTTATTTTGTTGCTAATGTGTCTTTGTGTTCCCTCACGGAAGGTGCCTCCACTTGGGTTTGGTGCTGTCGAAGCACCGGAGGGAGGCTGGAGTTACCCCAAAAACTGTGAGCAGTCAGGCAGCATGATAAACACCCAGCCTGGTGCAGTCTCATGGAATATGTGGATTAAAGGCCAGATTGTTCAGGGAGGATCAGATCTATGTCCCCAGTATGACATGACAACAGCAACATTCACACCCCAAAAAATGTCTGTTTCCTGCAGAGCTCATTAATGAAAGCAGTGAATAACTGCAGGAATCAGACCACTTCCTTCATCGTTGGCAATGAATAATTGATAACTTCATTGTTCAAATGAGTTTTGTCCTCCCTTTTGTGGTGGTTTCATTTAGATCGTTCTCTGCCTTCCTGTTTCCGAAGACGTTGTGTGAGACGTGTCCCAGCCGTGATTGCAGTCGGGGCCGATTTAATTCCCTGGCTGTGCCCTGCAGCCGGACGTGCTGCCCCAGCTGGAGGAGAAATTACAGCACTTTGTCACAAATTGTTCCTAGGAAATCCACAGTCGCTGCTGCCGTGTGTGGTCCATAAGGATTGGGCTTCTCCGTTTCACAGTTTTTCAGGAGTTGAATGTTAATCCAGGTGGTTCTTTGCCCTTTTCCACATCTCCTAGGGCAGGCTCTGGGGTTGCCTCACTCCACGCTGGTTTTCATTCCATTCTTCTTCTGTTCATCCTCCAAGATCTCTGCCAGCAGCTCTTGGGCTGCTCCTGCCCCTCTGTAAGTGCTCCCAGGGGAATTGTCACCCTGCCCTTACCCTGCCCTGCTAATTTTAAAACATCTGTTTTATTAACTTTTAATTTTTTTTCCCTATCCCCCCTGATTTCTTACTTTGCCGCTGATGTTCAACTACTTCAGGAAAAATAATTTCTAACAAAAAACCAAGTAACTGCCATGCCTGGTCACACCATCCATCACTCCTTGTGCTTCCCCAGCACTGAATAACAAAGCAGCTCGTACATCAATCTGCCCCTCGCTGAATGCAAATTACTTCTTGCCGTCCCATCCTCGTCTTTTGCTTTCCATGCTTGTGCCATTTCCTTCTGTAAATCATCACTCCTGGCTTTTTCTCATGCCAGGGATGACCACAAAGGTGGGAATTTATCCCTGGTGCCTCCAGTGCCCTTCTTGCCTAGTCATTGCATTGGTGAGGTTTGGGGGAAAAAAAAATTGCTACTTTGATCCAATCTCTAATGAACCTCGTGGGTTCCTGAAACGTGACCTCCTGGGCATCGTCCTTGTGCGATGTGAGAATCCTGGAATGGTTTGGGTTGGAGGGACCTTAAAGCCCATCCAGTGCCACCCCTGCCATGGCAGGGACACCTTCCACTGTCCCAGGCTGCTCCAAGCCCTGTCCAGCCTGGCCTTGGGCACTGCCAGGGATCCAGGGACAAGGACGTGCCTCTACCTCAGTGTTCCCAAGCCCACCCTGCTGAGGTCCAGAGCTTTCAGCTACAGAAACCAGACAAACAAAAGCAAATAAAACACCCCACAGAATGAAGATCTTCAGCAGTGAAGGTCCTGCTCAGCGTCACTTCTCTCCTGCGAATGATCACCATGGACACCACGGGGAAGGTAATACGCCTACACGTGCCCACAGAGCCCATGTTTGGGCAAATCCACGAGACGGATGAAAGTCAGATATTCCAGGATGTAGAAAGTATTTTGGGACAGGGCTGAGGCCAAACAGTTTCTCTTCATCTTCCTCCCAAGTTGTGCCTCTCTGCCTGCAGTGCATCCCCAGCTCTCCGTCCGCTCTTGGTCCACCCCACCACAGCCTGGCCCCGGCTGTGGCTCTGGCCCGATGACCCTGCCCAGGATCCCCCTCTCCTCCACACTGCCAGTGTCCCCCCAGCTCCAACAGCACCCCCAAGCCCTCGCTGACCTCCCCTGGTCACCTCCCCCAGAGCAGCCACCAGCTCCTCTCTGACCCCTTGCTTTGGGCACCACCTTCCTCAGCCTGGGCACGTTTAGCTGCACAAAGCCTCCATTTCTGGCGAGAAAACCAGTCCGAGCTGGGAGGAGCTGCTGAGAACACTCAGCCCTTAGAAACGCCCAGGGAGTGTCTGCAGCTGGGAGTGCCCCTAAGAGGAGCTGGCTGCAGCATCTTTTGGAGCTCGTCCCAAAGCAACTTTAGAGGATAAAACTATGAACGGCTGGAAGCCATGAGGTCAGATCCCCTTCCAGGCCCAGGGTTCCCATGTGGATTTGGGACAGGAGGAGATCACGCCACTCCTCCGCAGGATCCCAACGTACTTCTAAGAGACAGGAACCCGGACCTCTGTTAGTCACAGTGGCAGAGCTGAGCAGAACCCACCCAGATGCCAAGCCCACAGACATCAGGAATTGCCCAAACCAGATTCTCCTTCCACCCGAGCAGCTTTGCCTTCTGAGCTGTTTGATTTGTGTCCTTTATGGAGATCGCTGTCACAGGAATCAGCTCCCAGTGCTCCCTCTTCCCTGTCCCTGCCTGGGGTGGGCAGGGCAAACCTCACCCCCCACTCATGGGCTAGAAAACATTTCTAAGCCCTGGTCAGTTGTGGGCTCCACCTTCAGATTTTGGAGACAAGATACTACATTTAGAGCAATTAGATTAAACTCATCACATTTAAGTTAGAGAAGGAAAGTGCTTCTCTGTTCCATGTAAAGGCAAGGAATTAGTGATCAGCCGTGACAGAAGCTACATCACTGGGAACATTTAAACATAAAAACCAGCCAGAAAAGCTTCTGGAAACAGCTGCTCTGATCTAAAAACTCCTGAAAATATTTGAAGTGCTACAAAGCTCTGCAGCCTGGACTTGGCCTGGCCCAGGCAGCCCTGGCATTGCCCCATGGGCAGAGTGGGAGAGAAACTTTGTCACGGAGACCCTCCCACTGAGTCATGAGGAGCAGAAAGGACCCGCAGCACTCCCCAGAGACCCCCAAAACCACCACCCCCCACCCAGACTCCATGGCTTCCTGAACTCCTTCCCAGAGAGCAGTCTGGGTACGGCTGGATCCAGCCCCGGCCGCAGACTCGGTCAGTGATTTGTGTCTAAAGGACTGTACAGCTGTGACTGAACCTTTACGTGACTTATCGTCCAGGATTAAGGATGGGAACCCAAATATATTTATATAGAGAAATGATTTACTACGATGACGATTAGACTAAGAGACCTCAATCAGCATTATTGACTGCAGAGCACGGGCAGCTACAGCCACCAGTGTAAGGCACTATCTGAAACAAGACTGAAGCAGTTCCGTGGAAGCCAGCACACCCGTCACCGAGCAGAGACCGATGTCCCTCACGCACACCGACAGCCGTGGGCAAATCGCTTTGGCCCAGCCGTGAGAAGTGACCTCGAGGGGCATCCCTAGAAGGTACTGGGGCAAAGGGGGTGTTAGAAGATGCCCAGATTAAAAAGCTGGGACTGGGCTTTTATGGGATAAAGCCCCTGGACTGGCAGTCAGGTGTCTCTGGGCTGTGCCAGCTCGGCAGCTTTAGGGAAGGCATCAGTGGTAGCACCTGGGGGTTCCTTCCTCAGGCACTTCACCAGCTCTGCCACACCTTCACCTCACTGAGGATGCTGAACTTTGGGACTGAGGAGTCAGGCTGGTTTCAGCTTTGTCCAACCCCAAAAGCAGCAGGACCCCCTCTCTATCCGCCACTCCAGGCAGGGCATCCAGCTCTTCCCACCCTCTGCGTTTCCTTTCAAGGAGCTGCTGAAGTTCTGCTGAAGTTTCTGCTTCAGAGGAAGGAAAACCCCAGACAAGCACAGCAGCAAGTCTTTGCACAGGTCCTGCAGGTCTGGGAGCCTTTACCCTGCTTTGAAGCAACCCAGCTCCTGAGCCCACAGCAGGCGTGGGCAGGGATGAGCCAGCTCCCCCGGGCTGCAGCCAAGGACAGGGATGGTCCTGCCTGCAGCCTCTGGCCAGGGGCACATCAGGACAGTTCTGCTCCTCTGCCCCGCCCAGGTGAGACCCCACAGCAGAGCTGCTCCAGCTTGGGGCTCCCAGCACAGGAAGGACCTGGAGCTGCTGGAGAGAGTCCAGAGAGGCCACGGAGCTGCTCCAGGGCTGGAGCCCCTCTGCTCTGGAGCCAGGCTGGCAGAGCTGGGGGTGCTCACCTGGACAAGAGAAGGCTCCAGGGAGAGCTCAGAGCCCCTTGCAGGGCCTGAAGGGGCTCCAGGAGAGCTGGAGAGGGACTGGGGACAAGGCATGGAGGGACAGGACACAGGGAATGGCTTCCCAGTGCCAGAGGGCAGGGCTGGATGGGATATTGGGCAGGAATTGTTCCCTGGGAGGGTGGGCAGGCCCTGGCACAGGGTGCCCAGAGCAGCTGTGGCTGCCCCTGGATCCCTGGCAGTGCCCAAGGCCAGGCTGGACACTGGGGCTTGGAGCAGCCTGGGACAGTGGAAGGTGTCCCTGCCCGTGGCAGGAGAGTGGAGAGAGATGAGCTTTGACATCTCTTCCAATATAACCCATTTATAATTTTATGATCTTTCCTACCCCCCAGGCCAATGCCTACACTTACAGGTCCCACAGCCACCACCACCCCCAGCCCAGCCACCTCCTTCCACCCCCAGGGCACTTCGCCCTCCTCAGGAGTGTTTCACATCAGTACAGCAAGGCTGACCCAGAGCAAGACTTTATTATCAAACCCACCCTTCAGGGAGTCACAGCAACCCAAAGGGCCGGACACCAGAGCTCAGCCAGCCCAGCACACGGCCGTGGGGTGGGAACAGATGTCCAGGAGCTCCCACATCAGAGCAGAGATTGTATTGCCCTTCCCTTGGTGGCAAGAAAATCCCCGTCCTGGTCAGCAGCCACAAGAGGTGGGTATCAAGGTCCAACAACACAGCTCGTGCCGAGCACTGGGACAGACAGACAGAGTCACCTGTGCCACTTCCTCTTGCAGGGCAGCTGGACCAGGCCAGGCCATGCCCCTTCACTGAGCCACCACGGGGACCCCCATCCCTGGGATCCCACAGCCCCCGGCTACCTCAGGGAGCAGCACGAGGGCCAGGGGCAGCAAGGCCAGGACAGACCACGGCAGAGCCCGCACAGCGTGGTCCCTCTCAGGAGCCACGTTCTCCCCCTGAGCAGGGGAGGATCTCTTTTCCCAAGCGTAGTATTTCGCCACAGCCACGTTGGGGTTCCCCTGGGCAGGGTCGAACCACATCTGGATGCAGAGCCCGCTGCCCCGGCGCTCGGGGCTGTACTTGTAGGAGTTGGACCAGATCTTCTCGCACAGGTCTTTGGGGCGGGGGAAGACCTCGCTGAAGGGCCTGCACATGGAGCCCCAGGGACAGCGGTTAGTTCCTGGGGACAGAGCACCGCGGGAGAAAACCTCAGTGAGAGCGCTGGGACAGCCCTTCCCTCCTGTCCCTCCCCCTGGGAGGAGCAGGTCACCTGCCCACCGCAGCTGGGCAGTGGGGGCTCAGCCACCTGCTTGACCGCTCCAGAGAAGTGAGAGAGCCTTGGGGTCCTGGCAGCAGTGACACTGCCAGTGACCTGTGGGGGGTGAGGAAAGGCTCCCCGGAGCCCACCAACCTGTTGCCCAGTTCCAGCCCTTGTGCCAGTTCTCTTTGCACGTGAGGGCGTCCTTGCAGTCCTTCCACCACTCCTCGCAGTCCTCCTTGCAAAGGGGCACGTGGAGAATCCTCTCCCGACGCCAGCTGCTGTCGACCTGCAGGACACAGGACCAGGCACATTGGGGAGGGCCCTTGAAAGCCAAGGGCAAGATCTGCCACATCCCAGATCCCCCCAGCCCCTCCCATGGGGCTCCACAGCTGATCCCAGAGGAGTTTCAGCCTCAGCAGAGATGTGCCTTGACACAAGGAATTCTTCCATCAGTCAGAGGCCAGAAAAGTCCTTGGAATCTTTCTACCCTGTGGGAAAAGCTGAGACATCCTAGATATTGAAGAGAAATTGTTCCCTGGGAGGGTGGGCAGGCACAGGTGCCCAGAGCAGCTGTGGCTGCCCCTGGATCCCTGGCAGTGCCCAAGGCCAGGCTGGACACTGGGGCTTGGAGCAGCCTGGGACAGTGGGAGGGGCCCCTGCCCGTGGCACGGGGTGGGAACAGGATGAGTTTTAATGTCCCCTGCAACCCAAGCAGTTCCATGATTCCTGGATCTGATCCTACCTGGTTAATCCAGGGCCCCAGGTTGGGTGAGCACTCGTACAAGCACGTGTCCTGGATGAAGTGGCGCTTGCACTTGGGTGGCATCACCCCACAGTGGTTCCAGTTGAAGTTGTACAGGTTGGATTGGTCCTTGTGGGCTTCCGAACTGGTGTTGGCTGTGCAGCAGGCGCTGTCCTTCCAGGGAGAGCACTGCAACAGAGCAAGGGACAGGCTGGTCCGGGTGGGCAGGCAGGAGCTGCAGGAGGGCAGGGGATGCCAGCTCCCTGCAGAGCCCACAGCACGGAGCCTTCAGCAACCAGAGGATTTTATCTTCTCCAGCAAACTCTCGGTCACTTTGGGCTTAGGAGCTCGGCACTGCAGCAAGGCAGCGCTGGAGGAAGAGCAGGAGATCAGATCCTCAGCAGGAATTGGTGCCAGCCTGAGGAACAGAAACAAACCCCCTTTTCCTCCACCAGGAGCCTGGCAAGAAGAATCTCCAACAGCGGGAGGGAGCAGAGGAGAGTTTCTCTCCACCATCCTTTCCCTTGCTGTGCTCTGGGGTACCCGAGCTTCAAGAGGGGGCTAAAGAGGGGTGACACTGAGCTGACAAATCCCCACGCCACTGCACCTGCGCTGGCCATTTGCTGAAAGCAGGCAGCAAACAAGCAGATCTCACACCCAGCACAGGCTTTCTCCCTCAGGCACGCGGCGGCCAAGCCCAAACCAGCCCATGATAGGCGGGGAGGCAGGTACGGGGGTCCAGACAGCCGCACCCAGCCCGTCAGCAGCTCGCACCTGGTCATGCAGCTTCCCCTCGGGGCCAGGCTCGCGTTTGTGGTGTTTGGCATCCATGCAGATGTTCAGCAGCGGGTTCTTCACCGACACCACGGCGTCGGCGGCCAGCAGCACCAGCAGCGCCAGCGGCACGGCCATCCCCGCAGCCCGCCTGGGGGAACGCAGCGCTGCGGAGAGGGGACAGCACGGGACGGGGGACAGAGCTGTGCNAGGGGACAGAGCTGTGCCGAGAGAGAGGGGACAGGGCTGTGCCGAGAGAGAGGGGACAGAGCTGTGCCGAGAGAGAGGGGACAGAGCTGTGCCGAGAGAGAGAGGGGACAGAGCTGTGCCGAGAGAGAGGGGACAGGGCTGTGCCGAGAGAGAGGGGACAGGGCTGTGCCGAGAGGGGACAGAGCAGGACAGAGAGGGGACACACAGGAGAGGGTTTGGCACAGGCAGCAGCGAGGGAGGTGCTGTGGAGCCCGGGCACTCCTGAGGACCTGCGAGCAGCTCATGGCACCAAGGACACCAGCGCAGCCCCCCCGAGCCAGGCTGCAAGGTCAGCGACACGTTATCATCAGGACGACACCGCATCGGGGACAAACAGCCCCGGGAGAGCTCAGACCCACCAGCAGCTCATCTCCCCCGAGGGAAGAGGGGATGCGGTGTGAGACCCGCTCAGTCTGGCGTCCTTTGGCCACCCCACTGCTTCAGAGAGAAGCTCCCAGCCCCCAAACCTTCTGCACCAAGACATGGGGAGTCCAGGGATCGCTCTAGTGCGTGTCCAGAGGGGCAGGGAATGCCCCAAAACACCGGCACCTCGTGTGGACCATGAGCTGCAGGAGGCCCATGCTGTCTTCAGGAGTATGCCAACACAGGAAAACATTTTCCTTACTTTATCTGCATCTGAGACTTGGAAACCCTCACCTGAGGTCTCCAGCAGAGACCTGAATCATCGAACAATCACAGAGGGGTTTGGGTTGGAAGGAATCTCAAAGCTCATCTCATTCCACCCCATGCCATGGGCAGGGGCACCTTCCACTCTCCCAGGTTGCTCCAGCCCTCCAGCCTGGTCTGATTTGAGCAATAAAAGACATTTCACACCATCGTGCCTTGGCCTCCTCTGCCTGCCTAGAGGCTGGAACAAATTTTATAGTCATTTTCTACAAAAAACCCCAAAATTCAACCCCAAACCAACCAACAACAAGACTTAACCAAGAAAATTCCTTCCCATTCCTGGTTTACACAGCACAAGGGTCTAAACCAGACACTTTTTAAGAAGAATTTTGCAAAACACAGAAGCAAGACAAAGCATTTACAGCACTAAAATAGCACAAAACACCCCAGAAAAAGCAGCTACAGGCCTGAGGAGACAGACACAGAAATCTGAGAACGAGGAAGTAGCTAACGTGCATTATAACTACATTTATGCCCCCAAATCAACTGTCAGCCTTACCAGCCGTAAAAGCCCCTAAACTCTCCACACCACCCTACAAACACTCAGCTCAGCAGCTTCCTGGGGCAGCTTTAATAGGAAAGCTGCTGGCACTGGGGAGGAACTTCCCCCTCTGTTTAAGGAACTTTGACTCGTGCCAGTGTTTGTTACCACAGGGGCCAATGTTTTGGTGACAGCCAGCTCGTCCGGCCTCTTGCACAAGCAGCACCTCTGGCCTGGGAAACAACCCAGTGTTTCTTTCCAAAAGCAGGTGTCTTATCAGCCCTGGCCCTTCATAACAAGCCCTACTTCCTCTGCTCACCCTGCATCAGGCAGGTTGGGTTGGGACGGCTGCATGAGGCAGAAGAACCCAGGAGAGACTGGCCCAGGGCTCTGGGTATGGAATAAATGCAAAAGGCAGCAAATGACACACAGGCTGCTGCCTCAGAAGGAACAATAACAACTCCCACCACAAACCAGACATGCAGGTGCTGAGGGGAAGCAGTGCACGTCTTTGTAACACCTGAGCACATTCACTGGTGCTAAAAGCTTCACCACAGCCCGTGGAAAGCCCTTGCCCTCAGCATGGGGGCATAGTCTTCCTCCTGGAGCAGGTTTTGGGGCTGATTTGCTCTTTTCTTCATTCACATCACTGATGTTTCAGTGATGAATCACTTGCCTAAGGAGCAAATCTTTCTAAATTTCATTTGTGAACACTTCAGGCTCTGGGAGACCCTGCTTTGGTGGTCACAGAATCACTGAGGTTGGAAGAGACCTCCCCACCTTGTCACCCTGCCCAGAGCACTGAGTGCCACGTCCAGGCACTCCTTGGACACCTGCAGGGATGGGCACTCCAAACCTCCCTGGGCAGCTCTTTCCAAGGCCTGACCTCCCTTTCCAGGAGGAAATTGCTCCTGGTGTCCAACCCGAGCCTCCCCTGGCCCAGCCTGAGGCCGTTCCCTCTCCTCCTGTCCCTGTTCCCTGCGAGCAGAGCCCGACCCCCCCGGCTGCCCCCTCCTGTCAGGTAGAAAACACCCTCGTGCTTCTAACCCCTCACACTGGAGGTGTCACTGAGCAGATCTTCCCCCACCCACTTCTGTCCTTTGCAACCTCTGCTCCCTCCACAAGAAGAGTTTTTCTCGTCGAGGCGCGGGACTGTGGCAGTTTCAGATGCCCTGCACTATCCTGGCCACGTTTCCTGCTCCTTGCCAGGGAATTTCTAATATCTGGTTTGTTTTTGGAACTGCTGATCACTGAACTGTGTTGTAACATTGTCAGAGCAGTGACAGCTTGTTCCTGAGAGATAATTGTCAGCCACCAGCCTGTCATCTTCCATCTGACGTGTTCTCCCCAGTGCATCACTGTGTGTTCATCTCAACTGCTTTTTCTTTGAAATGTGTTGTTTTATTTTCGGTGACTCAGTCGTACCAGGTGTCACGTCCCACTCCTATGTAGAAGGGAGCACCCACGAGTCATAGGCACCCATGGTCACAAAAGAGTGGCAAAAGCCAGAAGGGTCTGAAAAACAAAGCTCACCAAGTTTCACTGGCCAACTCCACATCTGGTGTGGAAATCGACACGTTTTGCCCCTACTTTGTAATAGTGAGAGAAAGAAAAGAGTAAAATGAAAGAGGGAGGAAGGAGAGTGTGAAAGAGAGATGGGATAGGAAAGGAGATCACCAGTCCTGGCTCCAGCATTGATCCAAACAGGGGGGTCCTGGGACACTGCCTGGGCTTTGGGGGGCACTTTTTACAGGTAAGTTTTCCCCACCCCGGTATCGGGTTTCTCACCCGTCACGCATACGTGAGCATGTGCAGTCTGTTCTTCTGGACCTTTCTGGAAATGGGTCCAGGGGCTTTGGGGGTCTTTCGGTGGTCTTGATCCCTCTCCACTGCATCGACCCTCAGTCAGCAGCTCGTGCCCGCTCCTTGACCCCACTCCTGCACCGGAGCTGCCTTTGTGTTGTTCCGTCACCACGGACCAGAACAGGGAAGTTGGCCCCAAAACGGTGCTGCCCCGGAGAGGCTCTGCCCCATCTCCGGACTGCCCCTTCCCGGCCACATCCTGGTCTAATCCTGGTTTCACCTTCTTGCTCCAGTGCACATCAGGCATTTGAGGCACAGCAACACATTTACTCCTTCCTTCCCAGGCTCCTGCACCACAGTCTTCTGCAGACTTTATAGCCGGTCTTGGAGCGATTTAGTATCGTCAGAGACGTGGTTGACTTGATGTTTTCCCCTCCTTTTTCCAGACAAAATCTGTTGAAAAGCAGAAATCACAGAATCAAAGGACTGTTTGGTTGGGAGAGACATGAAAGCTCATCCAATTCCAACCCCCTGCATGGGCAGGGACCCCTTCCACTGCCCCAGGCTGCTCCAAGCCCCGTCCAGCCTGGCCTGGAACACTTCCAGGGACGGGGCTTGTCCATTTACCTGTGGTTCAGCCCTGTACTACGTTTCCTGTGACTTTCCCTGCACAGACACCGTGTTCATGGGTGTGCAGATCCCCTCATCTCTCCAAAAGGTTTTCCAGGCTGTCCCACGTGAATGTGCAGACCTCGTCCTTGCAGGGGGAACTTGTGCATGGGACGGTGCAGAACACGGGGAGTCTCTCCCTGTTGTCCTGCCTGTATCCCTGTACACCCCCCTTACCTAAATATGCTGCATTGTTCCACACCAGATGCTCGTTCTTTGCTCTCTTTGTCACCTTCAAACCATTTTTGTCCCTCTCTGAGCTTGTGTTTCCTTAACTGAGCATTCCAGAGCTGTTTATAGCCATGAGGTCCCCGGTACCAGCCTGTGCCCGTCTCTCACTCCCTTGTGCCCCTCTGTTCCACAGCCCGAGTCCCCCCTCCTTGAGGCCCTGCCATCCTGCCAGGTGAGTGTTTCTCTGCATTACCTCGGTGTGTTGAAGTCTTGAACATCTCTCTCCCTCAGCACAGGATGTTGCTGTTCTCTGCAGGCAATCAAAGCCACGTTTGCACCACGCAATGGGGAGCAAAAGAGCCACTGCCACAGTCTGAATGAAAGCTGCCTTCTCTGCTAAAGCTGGTGAAAACAAACCCACAGGACAGGTTCACAGAGAGCAAAGCTGGCACGGCTCAGTTCCCTGAGACCTTGCAAGCTCAGTGCAAAGCCCACGGCCAGGAGTGGCCGTGCCGTGGGCTACGGGTTCAGTGTGCAGGACTGTGTCACAGCTCTCAGCCGGGCTGGGGACACAGAATCATGGCAAGATGGAAGGGTTTGGGTTGGGAGGAACCTTAAAACCCGTCCAGTTCCACCCCTGCCATGGGCAGGGACACCTCCCCCTGGAAGAAAATAAAGTTCCAGAAAACAAAAAACAAAAAATCCCTTCAGTGTCTGTATCAGAGGGACTCCCACCTGGCATGGGGAGGGTGTTTTCCCAAGGCTTTTGCTGATCGCAGTTCCCTGGGGGAGGCTGGAAGTGGCTTCAAGGCTGTTTGAGGGGGCTGAGCAGACAGAGATGGCTGGGTGCTGATCATCTTCCTGCAATAGAAATGATTCATGAACTGGGAGATGTGAGGGTGCTTAGAAAGTCCATCCCCCAGAATTCAAACACTCAGCTGAGTCACAACAGCTCGTTGTTATCATTAACCATAATTAGTAGGAATAAACAAGTGCCTGACAGACTGTGCTGTTGCCTTGGGCCTGAGCAGACTTGTCCCACAGATTTTGGGTTAAATTTCATTTTAATTGGTGCTTTTATTCCAGATGAGGGCTATCTGACCAGAAAGGAGAACTGGAAAAGGGCCTGGGGTCCTGGTGGGTACCAGTGACCCCAAGGTCACCAGGAGACCTCGCAGTGAGGGTGGCTGGTGGTGGATCTTTGGGGGAGCCGGGGCTCTCAGGCTGTGCAGGGCAGTGGTTTCCCAGCAGCTCCAGCCTGGTGAGGCCGTGCCTAGGCCCTGGCTCTGGCTCTCCCAGTGCAGCAGACAGCGGTGGGCTGGAGATGCTGGATGAGCTGGGGGGGGTTATTTCCAATCCCCCTGCTCTAACCTCGACAAGATGTATTCCATCCACACTTCTTCCACCACTGAGGACCAGGGCCTTGAACACCTGCACGTCCCACACCTGTGCTGTGCTAATCTCCAATACTGCAGTGATCAGCCTGCCCAAGATTCACAAATTTGTGAAAAATGCTTCTCCCACTGCTGACATTCTCCTTGCCAACATCTGCTGCTGGTCCCATCACGATGAATCCCATTGTGTACAGAGCGAAAACCGGGTTGGTCGTGGACCCCCAGAAAGCTGCAAGAAGCCAAATGTGACCCCACAGTCATGGCATGAGCTGGGCTGGAGCTGGAGATCTGCCACGATGGCACGAGTGGGTGGGCAGAGCCTCACAGGGGTAGTGGGGTCACACAGCTCAGAAAGACAGCAGAAATGATGTTAAAAATTGAAGGGCAAACTCATCACCTGGTGGCAGCTGGAATAACTGAACAGACTTGGGCAATAAAATTCTGCCTGAGAGCTGTGAATTCTCACTATCAGAGCCGCAGGCTGTGCCAAGGGAGGGTCAGGCTGGACATGAGGAGCAATTTCTTCATGGAAAGGGAGGTCAGGCCTTGGCAGGGGCTGCCCAGGGAGGTTTGGAGTCCCCATCCCTGGAGGTGTCCAAGGAGTGCCTGGACGTGGCACTCAGTGCTCTGGGCAGGGTGACAAGGTGGGCATCGGGCACAGCTTGGCCTCGCTGGGCTGGGAGGGCTTTTCCAGCCTCAGGGATTCACTTCTATGATTCTCTGATTCTGTGGTCTTTAAGGTCCCTTCCAGTCCCAACCATTCCACGGTTCCATGACTGCCATTTTTGTGGTCAGATTTTTTTTTAGGCTTTGTGCATCGCACACCTAATGTGGTTAATTTGGAGAAATGCCCACACCCCGAGTGATGTCACTGCATAAATATTTGAACCAAACATAATTTCCTCTATTGATTTCCCTCCCACAGAAACATCTAATGGAGAATGAGGCTGTGCCTGCTTTCTTTGCTAAAAAAAGAATGAATGAATACCTCAATAAAGTCTAAAATGCTGTAGCAGAGTGCTGGGTATCCACCACTATTGTGCCAGGGATATCAGCAATTTCCATCAGTTAATTAGGGAGCAGAGCCCACAGGGATCACAGGGATCAGGCAGGGGTTATCAGTGGGAACAGTTATTCTTGTGGGCACAAAGGAGAGTTAAAGATTAACCAGCAAAGCAAATGCAGCTCCCGGAGATGGGCAGCTTTAAGGACCAGGTCTGTGGGTCTGCAGAGGAGCTGACAAGGGAGGGAGGTCCCACCTCGAGGTGGGATTCCTGCCTGATGGATCATCTCAGACAGACTGGGTAAGCCGTGAGACCCACCAAGAGATGGGTTTGCCATAGGCCTGCCCGGGGTTCCCAGGCACAGATGGAAAGCCATATCAGAGAATCATGGAATCATAGAGCCATGAAGTGGTTTGGGTGGCAAGTGACCTTAAGGATCCTTCCACCCCCTGCCACGGGCAGGGACACCTGCCACTGTGCCAGGCTGCTCCAAGCCCCAGTGTCCAGCCTGGCCTTGGGCACTGCCAGGGATCCAGGGGCAGCCACAGCTGCTCTGGGCATCCTGTGCCAGGGCCTGCCCACCCTCCCAGGGAACAATTCCTGCCCAATATCCCATCCAGCCCTGCCCTCTGGCACTGGGAAGCCATTCCCTGTGTCCTGTCCCTCCAGGCTCTTGTAAATAGTTTCTGTCCATCTTGGAGGTCTTTTGCCAACTTTAATGATTCCGTGATTCTTGGGGCAGGGGGGTGGTGATATTTATACCCCCCCGGACCTCCCCAGGGCACGTGGATCCCATCTCTGACAGAGGCTTTGCTGAGATTCCTCTGCAAAAGCCTTCAGGCGAAGTTCCCCTGCAGAAGCTGCGCAGGAGAGAAGCCTCTCACGGGGACTTGGCTTCTGGGCTCTCTCCATGCTCCTGGAAAGGGAGGAGTATGACAAAAGGAAGAAGAACAGAAGAAGCAACCTTTCCATGAAGGTCCTGACGTGGCACCAAGAGCCTCTGGGCGCATCTGGCCACGGGGCAACCTGTGTGACTCCATGGATTCGTGGTTTCCAAAGGGGAGATGGCTCCCCTCCTCGGTTACCTGGGGACCCCCCACGGCAGGCTTGTTGGAGTGAGAGCTCCTCCGGACCCAGGCCCAGAGGAAAGCCAAAGCACAGGGATTTGATTTTTGAATTAAAACCTTTGGATAAGCTGGGATACATGAAGTCACACCAAAGTGAAATTGAAACATAGATTTTTAACTTTCAGTAGAAATATATGCTAAGTGCCTTAAAAATTGAAAAGCTGCAGAAAAGTGACCTTAAACACAGTTCGTACTGCAGCTGTGTTACCTTTTCACAGAATTTCTTTACTTTAGACAAAACATAGATGGAACTGTGCTGTTCACATTTTTTAGATAAAGTGTTCACACAAACAATAAGAGCTGATAGAAACTATACACACAAATCTGTGTAATACCTATGTAAGGCTCGTGTAAGATTTATGAATATTAGAATTAGACCAGGATAGGTTAAGAAAAGAAAAACTAGAATTGTGTGTTAATTTTATTGGTCAATCAACAAATATAATCCAGACTTCCATAAGTTTAGTGAGGAAGGAGAAGCTGTTTCCTACTTGCTGTTTGCCTGCTGCCGCTGTTGCTGCTTGGCCTTATCACGCCCTTTGAACTTTACCTTCAGAAAACTATGGAACTATGAAATAAAGAACTTTAGCAGGACAGCAGCCTCCTCTGCTCTTTCACCCTCGTCCGAAAAGGGAGGGCATCCCATCGAAAGCTCAACACAGGCTGAGGCCACAGCGTGATGGGGGCAGCAGGGACCGGAGCATCCCACATCCACATGGCCCCTCCTGCATCCGATCTGCATCCCGCCTCCTTCATCCTGCACCACACATCCACATCCCGCATCTGCCTTTTCCACATCCCGCACCTGCCTCTTCATCCTGCGTCCTGCATCTGCCTCCTGCCTCTGGATTCTGCATCCTGTCTCCTGCCTCTACATCTGCCTCCCGCGTCCCGCATCCGCATCCCGCATCCCACATCCTCCATCCCGCATCTGCATCCACCTCCCCCTCCGCCCCCGCTCGGGCCCGCAGCCCCGGCAGAGGGAAGCATCGAGCCGCGCTCCGCCGCTCGCCGCCTGCGGGGCCCGGCCCGCGCTGGGCAGGTCCCGGGAAAGGGGAGGGGGATTTGCAGGATCCCGGCTCCGCACCCTCCCTCTCAGGGAGCAGGACGGCACCTGGCTCTGCCCGTGCGGGTGCCCCCGGGCTTCCCAGGCACCCTCGGGGCTCCCCGTTGTCCTCGGGGCTCCCAGCTGCACTGGGAGGGCTCACGCCGAGGCAGAGAGGCTCAGCCGAGTCTCCTGAGCACCAGCACGGGAGATGTTGCTCCAGGAGCTCGGCCCGGCGCTGCCTATCCCAGCCTGGCCACCTGCAGATCCCTGGGGAAGGGTTTGGGCACAAGGGAATCCCACAGTGTTGCTCCTCAGTGCCAAAGAGCCAGGGGCTCCTCAGCCAGAGGCTGTTTCGGGATCCAAGGGCTCTCCTGTGGATTTGTCTCACTCCTCTTTGAGCCTGTGGAAGCCTTTGCCACCCACGGTGTGTCCCAGAGCTCCTTCCCAAGGGATGGGGTCTGAGGACAGCTCTGAGGGAGAGGACAGAGGGTCTCACCTGTGGACAAGGCTCTGCCAGGATCTCCCGGGCGGAGATTGTCTGAGATGTGGCACTTGGGGACATGGCACTGGCAGTGCAGGGGGTTGGAATGAGATGGTCTTTAAGGCCTCTTCCAACCCAAACCTGTCTGTGATTCTGTGATTCCAGGTCTAAACGAGCCAGTTGAGGAGGCTGAGCTGCAGCATCTCGGGGAAGCTCCAGCAGCCTAATTAGCGCCTGCTAATTCTGGAGTGACAGTTGTTTCCAGCAGGCTGGTGGTGCAGCCTGAGCCAGGCAAAACGCTCCAGGTGAAGCAGACACAAAACCAGGGAGGGCAGAACTTGTGTTTAAAGAGAAACCAGCACTTCTGGTTGATGGCTGAGCCCAAAAGCCGCTGTTCCATAAAAGTCCCTTGGCGGGGACCTGCTCCTGCTGTCAGCTCCTGTTTGGGACACCAGCCCAGACGTGGAGGGTGACCCTGCCAGCCCAGACCCCTCACCTCCTGAGGGCCCTTATCCAACACCCCACACACACGGCACCAAGCCTGGACGGCCGGTGACCAGCTTGGACTCCCTGGTCCCAGGTGGCAGAAGGACGGCCACAGAGCGCTGTGCCTGTCCTGTCCCACGCCCACACCAGCAGTGCTCACGTGGGCACGACGAGCACCACGCAGCCCTGTTCCTCTGCCGTGGATGGTCCGGACAGGACACGACCCTCGCCCACTTGGTTCAATTCACTGTGGGGACTCTCCAGCCCCAGGGCAGACCAGAAGTCTGTCCAGATCCATGGCCAGCCCCTGGGCCCCATCTGTCCACTCTCCAGCTCCAGAACCGGGGCTTTCCAGGTTCTGGTCTCCTCCCAGCCATCAGTCAGTCCAGCTGTGCCATGGGCTGACCTGGGCCTGCACAGAGCTGCCGACTGTAACGTGTGGGAGGTCTCTCCGCTCCTCGAGAAGCTCTCAACACCCATCCCCCCCATCGCACAGAGTGGAAGGACGAGGAGAAAGCCATCTTCAGGCACTGGCATCTGACACGGCCAGTTAGAGCAGCACAACTCCAGTTCAGTCTCCACCCTGAGAGACAGGAACTGCCAGAGGTCATTTTCGATTGCCCCGAACTTCTGCTGTGCCCCATCTCTTCCTCGAGAGCCTTGCCCGTGCTTTGCACAGCCCGTGCTGGATGCTGCAGGGGGAACTGGGGCAGTGCCTTATCTCAGCCGCCTTTTGAGCCACAAACCAGCAGCTCCCCAGTTTCCCACCGCAGCACAGGCTGGGGCAGGGCAGCGTCACTGCTGGAACGGGTGGAGCAGGGGCTGCGGCCGGTGGGCACAATCTCAGAATCGCAGAGCCATTAACCAGGTTCGGGGCAGAGCTGGACTGAACTGGGCAGGGAGGAGGTTCCCGGAGCAGTGCGGCTGGGACCGTGCAGGATAAGGAAATTTGGGGGCAGGGATTCTCGGGGAGGGGGTGCAGGTGCTTCCCACACCTGGCAAACATGAGTGCAAAGCCCCGGGGAGCAGCTGCCCTGCAGCTCCCGCCTCGCGTTTGAGACTCCTCTGGAACTGAGCAGGGTAAATCGAGCCTTGCACTGCAGGGGCAGCTCATCCCCCAGCTCTTCTCTGCTCCCTCGGCCTCTCATCACACCAGGACCCCAGCCTAGGCTTCACCTCCGAGGGTGGTTTTGGACAAATCCCAAACTAGCAGAGCGCAGCACCAAACCCACGTCCAAGACCAGGGATGGGCTTGGAGCAGCCAAATCCCAGCACCTCTCCTGCAAATCCCAGCCACTGATGGGATCATGGTCTCGAGGGAGTGCCTGCCCCGTGCTCGGGGACTGCCTGTGCCTCAGTTTCCCCTGTCGCCCTGCCCCGGCCTGGCCATGGGGTCTCACTGAGAGGTGAGGGAGCTGGAACCCCCCGGCAGCCCTGGGGCCACGGGGGTGAGGGGGCTGCAGTGGGTCTGGTGCCACTGCCCACACGGAGCAGTGGGGTCTCACGGCAGGTGGGGGGTCCCGGGAGAACAAACCAGGTCTGCCCCAGTCATTCTTGCTTTTCTTCCCCCTCCTTTAATCCGTGCCTCAATTTCCCTGCCTGAAAAAAAGTGGATTTGCTGCTGTTTGTGTCAACAAAAAATGTCTGTTGGTCCTTTTGCCTCATGCCCAGGGTCTGTCGGTCCTTTTGCGTCCCCCAGAGGTCTGTGGTTCCCCGTGCACGAACCAGCACAGAGGCTGCCCCGGGAAGCTGCCACATTCTGAACAGAAAGGAGAAGGCACTTCCTGGGGCAGCGCTGGTGCCGTCAGACCCTCACTCAGGGCCTGCTTGGAAGGGACTTGTGAAAAACACAAGCTCCTGGGTGGATTTTGTGCCTTACAATCCACGGAGCTCTGTCTGGACAGCTTCGTGCTTCCCCACAGGATCCCTGTGGTGCTGTGGATCAGCCTAAGCCACACTGACCCAGAAGCTCCTCGATCCCAGTGAAAGGGGCCGGGTTGGGAGCACAGGAGGAGCTTGCCTGGAGCACACCTGGCTCAGCACCCACCTCCCTGGCCTCGGGCTTGGTCGAGAGGACACTACAGCCCCAATCCCAAGCTGGCTGGGCATCCTTATCCGGCGGGAATGTGGGTAAAAGCCCGGCTAAGGCCAGGTTGGACAGGGTTTGGAGCAACGTGGTCTACTGGAAGGTGTCCCTGCCTGTGGCAGGGGGGTAGAAATGGATGAGCTTTAAGGTCCCTTCCAACCCAGACCAGTCTGGGATTCTGTGATTCTAAGGTTCTAATTATAGAATTCTAAAAACTGTAAGGAATTCTATTGATTCTGAGGGAGACTTTATCTTGCTGTGTCCCTGGGTAGGAGCAGGACATGGGACAGCAAACATGCCCCTTTCCTGAAGGGGATCTGCCCCGCCATGAGCATTTCATGGCACTTCTGGAGAGCAGCCACTCCACTTTGTGCCTCAGTTTCCCCACAGGGAGCTCTGCCTGTGGCCAGCACGGGGGGAGCAGGGGAGCCAGGGAGAAGGGAACCCCCAGGAGCCGTTCTCTGGGAGGAGGACAAGGTGTGAAATTCTCTCTCCTGTGGAAACAGGAGAGGTTTCGATAGCAGCTGGCAGATTCACACACCCTCCCCCCAAGACTTGCAGCAGGGCAGCAGAAGGGAGGTCGGAGAAGAGGGGCTGGCTACCAGGACACGTCCCACCGTCCCTTTGGGAATGGGGCTCCCCTGAGCCTGCCTCGGGCTCTGCCCCACAGACAGAGGGGGGTCCTGAGCCCCTCACTGGCACGGGAGCGAGCAGCCCGTGCTGGGTAGCCCAGAGCCGCCCTCCTGGTTCTGCTAAGACAAATAAATAATAAATTTTAAAAGGTGGCTGTTTTCCCCTGGCTGCCGCTCTGGCTCAGCACAAATATTTTCTGCCGCGTCAGAGTCTGACTCAGCAGAAAGGGGACCCTGCCCTGGGGCCAGGGGCTGCCTTATCACTGCCCGCAAGGCTCCTGTTTGTGCCATCCCGGTTATCGCCCCGACGCAGCCCCTGACCACGGCCAGGCTGGGGCCGGCACCGTGACTCAGCACCCTGAGCCTGTGCAAACTCATCCCACCCATGCGTGATGGGAGAGCCCACAAACATCCCATAAACTGCAGAGAACGGCATTGATTCCTGGGCATGGGAGTGAGACCCCTCACCCTGGTCCTGACCCTGACCCTGGTCTCAGAGCTCCCTTTCTGCCTGGGTGTGTGAAGAGGAGCCTCAAACCCGAGTGTGCCCTGGGCTGGGGTGGGACAGGGTCTGTGGGACGTGCCCCGACCCCATCCCAGCTCAGCCCAGCACAGAAGCCGCTGTTTGGGACTCCCTGGTTCTGCCCAGTGCTCGGTGCTGGGCAGAGCTGGGCAGAACGAGTGACGAACTTGAGGCCAGTCCCTGATTCACCCACAAGCCCTGGGACCACGGAGGTGCTGGGATGAACCCCACGGTCTCTGCCCAGGCAGTGGGAGAGGCTCTGCCAAGGGCTGCCCCAAGGACCAGGTTCAGTGCCTCGCTTGGGGCAGGGGGGAGCTTCCTCCAGCCCCCAAACAGCCACTCAGCCTCTGCAGAGGGATTTCCTCAGGTTCCACCCCATTTTCAGAGCCACTTTTGCTACTGGAATAAGTGGCAGGTGCCAGGTTGGGGTCAGGTCCGGAGTCAGGTCAGGTCTGCCCTCCCAAACCCAGTCCCAACACAGGAACAGGTCTGGCTCTATCCCCTGCCAGCGGTAAAGGCTGTAAAGGCAGAACAGGAGCCATAAAACATGTTCCTGGCCCAGCTGGTCCCACGCCACGAGCAGGAGGAGGAAAGTCCTTGCCTGACCTCAGCAAAGCTCTTGGTGCCCCTGGAGCCATCCTGGCACACAGGAAACCTTTGGTTAGCAAGTGCCCCAGGACTGTGAGGTCTAGGGCAGCTCTCGTGGTTCCCAGACCACGCTGGGATTTTTTGTGGAGGTCTGTGATTAAGGGACCTTCCTGCAAAGCAGGGACAGGCAGGGCCAGCTCAGCCTGTGGCAGGCGTAGTGCTGGGAGGACTGTGAGGTCCCTCGGAGCTAACCTGGGCCTGGGACAAAGGATGCTGGAGCCTTGCTGAGGGAGAGCCAGGCCCTTCCTCCGAGGTGTCTGGGGTTTACCTGGGTGAGGGTTGCCTGCTCTCCCCTCTCTGCCGCCAGCACAGGCACAGCCAAGCATCGTTCAGACGCTTTTCCTGCAGCGTGACTCGGCTCAGCCTGTCCGCGGAACCCTGAGCTCCCTCAGAGGCCACAGGGGAGGGGGAGAGCAGCCTCATGGCTACAGGAGCGGAGGGAAGGGCTCGTGGGGAGGGTCCACTCCCATCCTCCTGGGCCGGGTGTCGGTGCACATTTTGTCCTGGTGTGAATCCTGCCTGTGGGCACCAGGCAGGGATGGAAGAGACCCTGAAACCCCATCCTGTAACAGCTCTCACCTGCCCTGAGAGAAAAACATGAGAGGAAAACTCAATGTGCCCCATGGACAGAGAAACAAGGGCTCCAGGGAGAGCTCAGAGCCCCTTCCAGGGCCTAAAGGGGCTCCAGGAGAGCTGGAGAGGGACTGGGGACAAGGCACGGAGGGACAGGACACAGGGAATGGCTCCCAGTGCCAGAGGGCAGGGCTGGATGGGATATTGGGCAGGAATTGTTCCCTGGGAGGGCGGGCAGGCCCTGGCACAGGGTGCCCAGAGCAGCTGTGGCTGCCCCTGGATCCCTGGCAGTGCCCAAGGCGAGGCTGGACACTGGGGCTTGGAGCAGCCTGGGATACGGGAAGGTGTCCCTGCCCGTGGGGTGGCACTGGGGGAGTTGTAGGGTCTCTTCCAACCCAAACCATTCCATGATTCCACAGCAGAACTGCCCACTGGTGTGACTGATGTGTGTGTGGGTGGCAATCTGTCCATCCGTCTGTCCCAGCGCCAGTGCAGCCGGACCCCAGCCCCTGCTGAGACCCTCCCCGTGTCCTCCCAGCCCCTGCTGAGACCCTCCCCGTGTCCTCCCAGCCCGCACAGCAAACAGCCTGTGCCATCTGGCCCGGCCTTATCTCGGGCTGCAGCGAGGGGCTCTCGGGGAGAGGCTCGGGGCTGCCGCGGGCGATAGGGGGGAGCTGGGCACGGCCAGGGTGGGGGGTCCCAGCACCCCGACCCGGCTGATAGCCCAGTGTGCGGGGGGTGTGACACCAGCCTGAGCCCCGCAGAGCCAGGACAGCTCCGCAGTGGGCACTGGGCTGTGGTGCTGGGCACAGCTGGAAAACCCCTCAGCCCCATTGTCCTTGCCCTCCCTTCCTACCCCCACCGACCGCCTCCCTCCCTCGAGCTGTCCCCCTCCAGTGTCACCCAGGGCTGGGGGTCTGGTGGCAGCCACAGCCTGAGTCCCTCCTGTGCTGAGAGATGGAACCCCAGCGAGGGTGGGGGCAGAGCGAACCATCGAGGAAAGGCAGCTTGTCTGGAATAAAAATCCTGCTTTTGCCCATTTCTGGATGGCTTTGCCTGAGTTCTTGTGGTGAGGGATAACTCAGAAGCTGTTTCCCCAGACATCCTGGCCCTCATGCCTCACCTTGTGCCTCTCATGCCTTCTCCACACTCAGCTCTGGACCCCTCGAGCCTGGGGCCCTGGAGGGGCTCCAGGGCTGAGCACAGCCTGGTGGGTCCCTGTGCAGGGGGACAGGGACAGGGACGGGCGAGCAGGGTCAGGGCAGGTCTCCTGCTGCGCCCAGGAGGTTCTTGGTGCATTTCTGCTGCATCCAGCCCCCAGCCCCCAGCAGTGTCACCTGGGACCCACATTCCAGATCCAGGAGATTTCCTATAAAACTAAAGCAACACAGTGAAAGGTTCCAAGTCAATTAATACATGTTTGTATGAGAAGTGAGGCACGTGTTGGGATTCCTGGGGTGGTGCTGTGCGGGGCCAGAAGCTGGACGCAATAGTCCTTGTAGGTCCTTTTTCAGGAGGAATTTGTCTATGGAAAGGGTGGTCAGGCCTTGGAAAGAGCTGCCCAGGGAGGTTTGGAGTCCCCATCCCTGGAGGTGCCCAAGGAGTGCCTGGACGTGGCACTCAGTGCTCTGGGCTGGGGACAAGGTGGGCATCAGGCACAGCTTGGCCTCGCTGGGCTGGGAGGGCTTTTCCAGCCTCAGGGATCTTGGGGTTCTGTCCTTTCCAACTCAGGATATTCCATGTTTCTATGATTACATGGCATGAAGGTCAGGCTGGAGCAGTCAGAGCAAGGGGTGCCCCACACCTCTTGGAGTCAGACCTAAAAGATACCAAGGGTTAAATCTGCATCCTGAAAGGAGAGAACTTTGTTAGGGGCAGAGAGGAGTTAATTTAACCTCCACTGCATTTTCCCTTACTGTTACAGCAGGGAAACAAATTGGAATGTGTCTGTGCTGGGAGCAGAGTGCCTGGGGCTGAAGGGGACAACTCTCCTTGTGGGGATGACATCCAGCTCCCTGCTCTGAAATTCCAGCCTGCCTGGAATCTCCACCGTGGAGCCCCCACACCTCTGCTGTCTGTGGTGTCTCCCAGTATCCCTGTCCCTTCTAAGGAAAAAAACTGCCTTTCCAGAAATTCTTTTCTTCCATGTTCAGGAAACAACCAGTCCCAGCCAGGGAAAGTTGTACAAATTGTGGTGATTCAGACACACTTGTTGCTGCATTTCCCTGGATTCATCATTGGCCACATCCTGGATGGGTTTAGAGCAGCTGCTCTGCCTCTTTCCCTAAAGTCTGGGAGCATCTGGCTTTGCTCTGCTGCTGAATTTGGGGCAACCTAGAATCCCGGAATGATTCGGGCTGGGAGGGACATTAAGCCTCGTCCTGCCCTGGGCAGGGACACCTCCCACTGTCCCAGGCTGCTCCAAGCCCCAGTGTCCAGCCTGGCCTTGGGCAATGCCAGGGATCCAGGGGCAGCCACAGCTGCTCTGGGCACCCTGTGCCAGGGCCTGCCCACCCTCCCAGGGAACAATTCCTGCCCAATATCCCATCCAGCCCTGCCCTCTGGCAGGGGAAGCCATTCCCTGTGTCCTGGCTCTCCTGGCCCTTGTCCAAAGCCCCTCTGCAGTTTTCCCAGGGGTTCCTGCTGTCCCTGGAGCCCCAGGCACCATTCTGAAGCCACCCCTTAGTGGGTATCTGCAGCAGCAGTGGGGTGGTGGGAAATTAGCTCTGGCCTCCAGGCTAATCCAAGGCACCCGTCCCAGCCTGGCCACAGCCAAATGGGCCAGTGGGGACCTGTGGGGCAGGATGGGCTGGAGCTGATGTAGAAACTTAGAGCCCAGAGTGGCTGCAAAAGGCCACTGCCATGACAGACTCTCCCCATGCAGAGGCCACAAGGCCCTAATCCGATCAAGTGGCTGATTCACCTGCTGTTATTCCTTTGCTGCTGTGCCCATCTGAAGGGATTTAGAGGTTAAAGAGCTGCTGTGGGGATAAAACCAACCCCATTAATTTAATTTAATTAAAGGGATCAATACAGGAGAGCAGCATGGAATGGGCCTGTCAGAAGGAAAATTACTTCAGCCTCTCTTCCTCCTGTTTCCTCCGCCTTCCTCCTTCCCCTCTTAGCTCTTTATGGCCATCATTAACCATCCCATGAAAAGTGATCCAGCTCCCACACCAGTAAAACCGATGGGTCACAGTGTGGGGCCAGGCCTGCAGGCTTCTCATCCCAAGCCACGTCTCTGCCTGTTTTCCACAGGCTCCAGAAACCCAGCATTTATTAACCACATTTAAAAAATAATATTAATGCTGTAGCTAACGCTCTCCTCCAGCCTCTGTGTTTGATGCTGTCCTGCCTGTCCCAGGTTCACCCTCCTGCTGCCTCTCCCTGGGCTTTTCCCTGCTGCTGGTTCAGATGCAGCAGAAAAGCATAATCTTTTCCCTTTTACAGTTCAGCCTTGCAGAGCCGAGAATGAATCTCCTATCAGAGATGAGGCGAGTGCATTGCTAAGAACAGCCCCAGATGCAGCCTGGGTTTTAATTTCAATGCCAGGGAATTCAGGCTGCAGAGAAGTAATAAATGCAGAGGCCACCGAGGCCGTTTATTGTCATCCCCAGCTGGGCGAGCAGCTGCCAGCCAGCGCTGCCTGCCTCACGTGATGGGAATGTCTGCCTGGGAATTTAGGGCTGCACGTATTCCAGTCCACTCCTTGTAGCTCTGTATGATGAATTTTGACAACTTCTGGCATCTTCAGATCTCTTTAGAAGCCAGGGTGTGTCGTGTCTCTGCTCTGTAGGTGAGGAGCTCAGCCAGCGCTGGGCCCCCGACGATACCTTTATCTGCTCCACACAGCCCCGCTCCCCGGGCTATCAGAGCCTGCCTGGGGCTGCTGAGAGGGTCTGGGCCTCTCCCACCATCCAGAAATGGAAAAAATTAATAATGTCTCATAGAACCCTGCGGTGAGGAGCTAAAATGTGACCACAGATGTGAATCCCCCAACTGGATCACACTGATGGGCTTGTGCCACTGTGTCTCCAGTGAGATCACAGAATGCCAGACTGGGTTGGCTTGGGAGGGACCTTAAAGCCCATCCAGTGCCACCCCTGCCATGGCAGGGACACCTTCCACTGTCCCAGGCTGCTCCAAGCCCCAGTGTCCAACCTGGCCTTGGGCACTGCCAGGGATCCAGGGGCAGCCACAGCTGCTCTGGGCACCCTGTGCCAGGGCCTGCCCACCCTCCCAGGGAACAATTCCTTCCAATATCCCATCCAGCCCTGCCCTCTGGCACTGGCAAGCCATTCCCCCTTGTCCTATTTCTGCCTGTCCATGTAAAAAGTCTCTCTCCAGCCTTCTCAGATCAATGGACCAGTACCAGTCTGTAATTGGAACATCTCAGAGGTCTGGGTGAGACTTCCGAAACTGCCCACAGACAGACCCACAGGCAGAGATTCAAAGAATCATGGAATGGTTTGGTTTGGAAGAAACCATGAAGATCACCCAGTTCCAGCTCCCTGCTGTGGGCAGGGACACCTTCTACAAGACCAGGTTGCTCCAAGCCCCATCCAGCCTGGCCTGTGTCCATGTTTTTGTCCAAATTCCAGTGTCCATGTATTTGTCCGAGTGCCTGAAACCTCATGCATCCTGGCTTTGCCTTCCTGAGCATGGGAGCACAGCTTCACTCGAGGCCTGGAAACCAGGAAAACACCTGTGCAGGTGACAGCCAGCCTCCAACAAAAGCCTTTAGCCAGGCCTCGCCCGGGTGGAAATGGATGTGGCTGATCGGGCTGTGACACGGCAGGGTCCTGCCGGCCTTGTGCAAGGCTTTAATGCCCAGCAGGGAGAGACCGCTGAGACTCGCACTGCACTCACATGGAAAGAGCAGAGGAGCCTGTTCGCAGCTGCAGCCCACCCCGGCATCCCACACAGGTATTCCTGGAAACCTGGAGCTGAGGAGGCGACCTCTGCTTCACTAGCAGCATCCCTGCAAGTGTCCAGGCTGGACAGGGCTTGGAGCAACCTGGGATAGTGGAAGGTGTCCGTGGCAGGGGGTGGAATGAGATGAGCTTTAAAGTCCTTTCCAACCCAGACAACTCCATGATTCTAAAGCACCTCCCTGAAGGGTCTGTGCTTTCTGCAGGGATGGGTGGAATGTTCATGCCTGTGGTGAACAGGCAGCCAGGGGAGAAGGAGAGGGAGATAAGAGGGTCCTGTGTCCTGAGCTGGCCTGTTAAGGGACTCACAGGGCTTTCCTCGAAGACCACACCTCACTGCAGAGTGACCACTGCATGGTCAGCCTGACCGCCCCTGGGGACCCCCGCCCGTCC
>VZTD01000837.1:177271-250183 GCA_013397725.1 Rhagologus leucostigma | reverse complement strand
ACTCAGGTTCAAACCACCACAGCCCTCTTCTCCTCCTTTCTGTAAATAATCACAAGATGTTTTACCAAAAGATACCAACTGTGTTTAAATATCCCCAAAAGCGTGTGCTGGCAGCGAGGGGGACACGGGTGGCTCTACAGACAGGTCACTGATATGAGCTCAGCGTTAGGAACACAGTGACTTTCAAGGAGTTTTTTACAAAAAAACCTGCAAGTCTCCACTTACTAAACCAAGGGGTCAATTCCCTGCTACAGAGCACAGAGCTCAACCCTTTTGGTGGGTTTTGCAGAATGGGCCACAGGCTGGGCGGCTGCAATTAGAGGGTTTCTGTGCCCCCAGGCTGGCTCGCAGCTCCCACAGCCTCATGTCTGGGCACTGTAAATAGGAACAGTGCTCACCCTGCCAGCACCCACCCTGCCAGCTGCAGAGCAGCATTTCCCACTTCAGCATCAGCACTTCTCCCTCCAAAGCTCACAGTGACACCCTCACCCCGGTGAAGTAAAAATCTCATTTATCCAAATCTGCTAGAGATGCAAAAAGATCCCAAGTTTGTCTTTTCTTCCCCTTTCACAGATAGGGAAGGGCAGTAACTATAAATTCACTTACACCAAAGCTTTTGCCATCAGGAGTTTGATTTCAGAGACAATCACCTTTGGGCCTTACAGCAAAGTGCAAAATCTGTGTTTGCAGAGGTTATTTGAACACTTGTGCCACCTGGGAAACCAATTCCAGGAGCACGTGCCTTGAAAAAGTAGCTTTTATGGAAAGACAGCTGTGGATGCTTCACATCCACCCCCAGACATTTGATCAGGCAGCTTAAACTGTGACAGGCTCTGGCCACCTACTTGTGGCAGCCGTTTTCATCATCACCCAAATATATTCATATCACAGGGGAGGCAGAATACAGAAAAACCTGCAAGTCTCCACTTAATAAACTAAGGGATCAGTTCCCTAATTCATCTGGGAAAAGTACCCAAAGGAGACTGGAACAGTCACGTTCCAGCCAGCAGATGAGATTGTATCGTGTGTGTATCCCAAAATAAAGATCATGTGAATGCTCTACTTGGCCAAGAAAATTGAGACAATTAGGAAAGGGAGTCTTTTTTATATTGATCTATTGATTGATGTGTTCTGCCCTAACTTAAAAATGTGCTAAGATGAGGAAATTGCAGGTGTTTGGGGGCTTTTTTACTTCTTTGCTGTTCAAAAACCTCATACAAACCAAAGGGCTTCTGCCTAAACTTCAGGGGCTTTTGGATTTTGTACCCGCACTTACAGCAAGCAGATGTTTTCAACCAATATTGAAGTTGTTCCTCAATTAGGGAGGAAGAAGGGAGGAAGAGAAAGAGAGAAATCTGAATTTGCCACATACCTAATTTTACCTGCCGGGGCAACAGTGTTTGCCTGAGCAAAGGCAGCTGCTGGTATTATAATTAATAAAACCAAGAAAACCAATTAGAGCTCTACCTGTGTTATCATAACCAACAATTTTATTATCAAAGTCTAGAAAAACAAAGTAACAATCATATTTATTTAGTAGATAATGGAATAAGGACTAATTTCACTGTGAAAATACCTTGCTGCCCACAGGTGTGTTAAGATTCCTGCTGTAAACCAGGTCTCTTTATGCCTGCTGTTTTTGGTTTTGCTGCTTGAGTCACCCCAGGAGTAAGTTTAAAAGGAAGATATTTGGGGCAGGGACAGTTCATCTCCATGTTGTAACACTCCCTTGCGTGCTGATGATAATTCAGCAGGTGGGTCAGTGCTATTTTGTGTTTTGTAGATATGCTTCTTTTATTGGCAAATTCCACGCTTTCTGAGCCCAGAGGCTGCTTATTTCTCCTCCCACTTCTGCTTTTGTCTTGATTTTTTGTTTGAATCTTGTCCTTTTAACCTGGGCACTGTGCAGAGATCCTGACCTTTGGCTGGAATGGAGAGGCAGCTCGGGAGAGTCAGAGCACCTGGAACTTCCTGAAGGGAGAGATGCTGGAGGGGAAGGACAGCCTCAAATTCATGATCCCTTTTGAGTGAACCTCTAGCAAACACATTTCACTGAGTCATCCATCAAAGAGGAAAAAAAAAGTTAACATAAGAATTCCTGCTGATCATTTTTTCCCTTTCATTTTAGAGAAACATGATGCCTGGTTGGATATACTCAGCCAAATGTTTTCTGAATTGGGAATCTCCCAAGCTTTTTTATTTAAAGAGCTCTTGATATTCTTTTCCAGTAAGTCAGCATTACTGCAGTAAACACTGAGCCCTTCGTAACCTTGCTGAGTGTGATCCTCTCTGAAAGTCACTCTGCAATCAAATGTACTGGGATTTCATAATAGTAATTTGCCACACTGTCAGAAATAGGCTTATCGTGCTGCTGTCAGTGGTATCATGTGAACCTCACGGAGCGTCTGTGCCCTTCAGATGAGAGCCAGTGCTGGAGCCAGTCAGGGAGAGAGGAAGAGGGAAAAAAAAGGGAAGAGGAAGAGAACATTAACTCCTTAAAGTTCAGCACAGCCTCTGGCTGAAGAGGGGAGCAGAGAGCTCCCGTCTGTGGTGTGAGTACCTCCTTAAACATCAGTAGTGTTGGCTGGGTAAAGTAGTTGTATTTCTTTTCCAGTTTGCCTGAGATCTCTGAAAATCTGCTGCTGTTGTCTCTCATTCTACAGAATGTGGCAACTACTGATTTCCAACACCACAAGAAAAGCATTTTTCCCAATGCCCACAGGCATTAGCAGATCTTGACTGATTATTCCAGTTTTAAAAATACATTTCCATCCTTTTTTTGCTGTTTCACAAATATTTTTGTAAGCAGTTTCCTAATCTTTTCCTGTTAAAAGTGTTAGAGATTTGGAATTCCCAAACAGAGCTTTATTGGAAGAAGCAATAGGTAACATCCTGTAAAAGGGGTTCCCACCTGTACTCACACAGATGAAACTGTGCCCCTCTCAAAACTTTCTCCTGTAAAGTCACACACTCAACAAACCTTTCAGTCATTTCTGTGGTTGTGCCAGTGAATCAGGGGAAAAAAGAAACATCTTGTAGCTTAGATTGACCAAAGCAACTTGAATGATAGAAACGTGAGTGAATTTTTACAGTGACAAGTGTCCCGTGCTGATGTGATTGACCTTAAAGATTGTCCAGACGCCAATTTTTATTGATTAAAGTGAGAAAAAATATTAGTCTGGTCATTCCAGAAATTCTAGTAATAAGCATATACTACCAGCTTAAAACTGCAGGATTGCTTGGGCTCTGGATTAGATGCATTGGGCCTGAAGAGAATATCTTGGTGGATAAAGCTTTAATCCTCACAGCAGTTCAAGTTCTGCACAGCATGGAGAGGGAGAGGAAGAGGAAAAAGGACTCACTTAAACCAACACAGTCCAAAGCCATTATATTGGTAATGGCTATAATGTCTCTGGTTATGTTTTTAAATGCTTTTCTCCACAGGAGCTCATATTGTACATGAGATCTGGCCTTCAGGTCAAGACGTAATGCTGAACTTAAGATTTAGGATCTTTAAACATACTGAAGAGATTTGAGTGCCTCCAGTTTTTAGCATTTTCCAGGCAGCAGGTGCTCAGCACGCCCAGATCCCGTTCCTCAGGATGTCTCCAGCTGCACACTCAGAATGTGTCGTTACTTTAGCAAGTGTTTGCTTAAGTCTTTTGGTTGTTTTAAGAATTTATTTTTTAAATTGTCTGAGACACCGATGCTTTGGGGGGACTTCGCTGTGAATGAATCAGCAATTTAAAATGATCAAATTGATGTCATAGTTTTGACACTCAATGTGGATGTCTTGTCCAGTAATGAGTAACACTTTTTGTTTAATTTAAACCTCTCCAGGCTTTTATCTGAAAAGTTTTAATTTCCTAAGTGACTCTGAAAAAGAGACAATAAAGATCTTGTGAGCTAATGATTGCATCTCCTGGAATAGCTTCACAGCACATTGTGGTGTGTGGCTTTTATTACCTTTTTATTTATAGACTGAAAAATCATCACAGTTCAGTCTCTGGAAGTCCCAGGCTGTTCCCCATTGTTTTGGAAAGAGCACAGGTGTGGTTTGAGGTTCTGAGACGGCACAGAGAAGAAGCCATCCCATTGCCCCATCCCTGGAAATGTCCAAGGCCAGGCTGGGCGGGGCTTGGAGCCACCTGGTGATACAGAGGGGTTTAGGATTTAAGAGTTACTTGCTTATTGTGGGCATTCCTGGTGCTGCTAAATTTTGCAGCTGCTTGTTAGACAATGTATACTGCTTTCTCGATACTTATTATGCTTGCCAAGCAGAAGGGGGAGGATGTAGGGCCATTGATAAGGGGTAGAGACCGTGACCACAGGTCCTGGTTTCGGATCCTGGAACCAGCTAGAACCAGCCCTGGAGTTTGGACTTGGACCAGGAACTTAGAGAGCACGCGCAAGGAAGCGGGGTAAAAAGCTCAAGCCTGAGGAAGAGGTTTACTTTATCTGAGGAAGACCTTTACTTCATCCCAGAGACCCCGGCCCATGACCACCAGGCAGCAGTGCGCAGGCGCATTAAAATGCTAATGACTTTTGAGCTAATTATAATACGAAGCGGGGACAGATAATGAATATGTATAGGCATATTGTGTAATTTAATGCATACGTAACTTGTAACTCGATCTATACCAAGCTGAGCATTGCCGGGGCACGCACGTCTTTGGAGGACGACCTTCCGTGAGTCCGGCTTCGTAATTAAAAGCATACCTACTTTACACAACTTTAATTAGTTGTGGAGTCTCTCCACGCATCACTGGGATAGTGGAAGGTGTCCTTGCCCATGGCAGGGGTGGGATGAGATGAGCTTTAAGATCTCTCCCAACCCAAATCATTCCATGATTCTGTGATAAGGAAACCTCCTAAAACTACAGTTGCAGTCACTTCCGAGAGCAGAACTGCACGTCAGACACTGCCCCTCCACTGCTGCAGAAATGAACAGTAATTACAGGTGTTATAAATAAAAATGGGGAATTCGTGCTCAAATATGTAATATCGAAATATGCGCTAAAGTTAAGTTGTAACCAATATTAAAACGAACAGAACTTGCCCAGGGAAAATTGTAACCTCGACCGGGAACTGATTTGCATCCCAAAAACAGAGCTACAGAGAATGACGGCTCATCAGGAAAGAATTAAGCTGGCTCCTGATATTCCATTTCCATTTTCAAGGAGAACTTCCCAGCAGAGCTGATTAACTATCTACGAAAACCCCCTCCCAGCTCAGGTGTTAACGACCAGTTGGGGAACCAAGATATGGAACATCATGAGCCATCAGATACCATCCGCTGGTGATGGGACATTAATCAAGAACAGGATACGTTTTGTCCACCTCAGTTTCATGAATGGTGTACTTCATAAATATGCTGATTGGCCAAAATAATACCCAAGATCCGGACTTTATGGGAAAAACTGTATAAAAGCAAGCTGTTGGAAGTAGTTGTTGTGAACGGAGGGAGGTCTGATGCGATAGAGGTCAGATCTGTGTTCACTCCGTTCCAATCCTGGTCTTGGCACTGTCTCCTTTTCGATCATGGCATTGCGTGTTCGAACTCTCGGACAGGAAATAAATTTTATACTTGTTTTATTTTTCATTTGGTGTAGTTATTTATTACACAGGTAATTACTGGTAATTTTGGGGGGGGTTGTGCCTGCAAAGCACATAGAGTGTCAAATTTGCTTAAAAATATTAGGGAAAATTTGAATACTGTAGCATATATTAGGCAATCTGTTGAAATATAACTAATTGTTGGTTTCCATTTCCATTGGCTGTTAAATATGAGCAGTTATATTTTACCATTAACATAACTTCTGAAGGACTTAAGGACTTTATTAGTAAAATCTAGTATTTTTATCACTATTTTCAGAAGTGTTGGAGGGCATAGGGGGTGGAGAAATAACATGGAGAATAATACCTGGTCATATTCTATGGACAATCAGCCTGAAATGTAACACCAGGGCCCTGTACAGAAATTATTCATACCCAGCTCCCATGCAGGTGTTTCATTACTGCCTCTCTCAGACCCAGGAAATCTGTTGTGTTGCCACTGGTCCACTTTGGTTGTTATACAAATGCCTTCAACTACATTGTTCAGTTCTTCCACTCCTGGGGTTAAATTAATTCAAAAGCCTGTGGCCAGGAGAGAGGGCTGAGCCTGTGTCAACATGCCTTTAGAAATGCAGTAACAAGTTGCTCCACATGTATAATTAATAGGGTCGAAGGAACCCTAGACTGTCACAAAGTCTGTTCATCCCAGTACTTCTCTTCTGCTTCTTGATACTTTCTTTCCCTTTTTATATTATTTCTAGAGCATTGGTATAGTTCACTCTGCATGACTCTTGGAACATAATATAAGCTATAAAAGCATTAATACCCTAATAAAACTATTTGCTTCTTGGTGTATATTTTATACAATGAGCTCAAAGTGTTTTAACGGAGCTTGATTAAAAATTAAGCCTCTGTCCAGCTGTGTCAGGCAGGTAAGTAGTATCATATCCATTTTACAGATGGTTAAACACACAATAGAGAGGTTAACTGCCATGTCCGTGGCTGCTCACTGTGTTACCTGCACTGCTGGCAGTGAGAGCCCAGATCTAAATAAATCATCAGTTCTTGATTGGGCAGCTGATGCACAAATCAGAGAAACAGTCTTTTCAGTTTCACTAAAAATAATTTTCTTCTAGCGGCTCTTTTAACCAAATGAGAGACACATAAACTTTGGTTAGCCGAAAAATTCAATTTCACGTAAAAGGAAATCATATCAAACTCTTTTGGTAAACTTTATGTAAAGCTAAGGTCAGAGACAAATGTGACATTTTGAAACCAAAAGTTTTTTTCTGAGATGATTCAGTTGGAAATAATTTGTTTCACTGGTGAACTGGCTGGTACCTGGCAGTGCTTTGAACCACAGTGTTGAATTAAGAGTGAGCAGGGACAAGTTCTTCTTCAAGGTGACAGCATTCACGAACTACGTTTGATGTAGTTCATATTCAATCCACAGTGATACAAAAGTTCCTTTTTTCTGAAGACAAGCAGCAGCTCAGCAGACAGGACCTCTGCCTTCGGAGTCCTTTTCCAACACCTACAAAGCCAGGCTCCCAAATTGCTGCTGGGGAGCTGGGAAGGACAGAGACAGCTCCTTCCTACTCACGGCTGCAGGCAGGAGACAGAAGCTTCTACAGAGGTTAAAGCCTGAGCTCTTGTTCCTTCCTGCTTTTGGGCCTTCAGGAAGCACATTCCAGGCAAGGCGGGCTCAGTGCAGGGTCCGTGCTGTGCTGGCAGCCCAGAGGGAGAGATCCCTCACTGCACGGCTCCGGCAGAGCTGACTGTGACCCATGAGGAGCATCCCTCTGCGGGGTCTGTGCTGGGGATTTAGTGAGAGGGCAGAAGGCAGAGAAAACAACTGCAGGACTGTGGGAAGTGGGATTTGACGGAGTGATTAAGTCTACAGTCCAGCTGGCAGACTCAGCAGCTGTTGCTATTACAGTCCTGATAGCATTTCATTTATTTTAAAACCCGACCTTAAAGCTTTAATATCCGATCCATTTTAAATTGCTTCGTTTGAAGGTGGCAGAAGGGGGGATCATCTAGTAAAGAACATGGAATAAAAGACAGACAAGTCTTAGACGTCACTCTATGAGACAAAGCTTCTTAAACTTTTCCATTTAAGATTGGCTGTCCCTATTGTCTAGTGCTGCAGTAGAAGGCAGACTTGACAAAGACTCCTTTTCGCTAACAGAAGGCAGGTGGAGAGCAATTTCATAACTCAAAAATGATTTCCATTAATGAAGTGAGTGCCCTCACTGACACTTTCCCTTTCTGAGCCATCCTGTTAAATAGAAAAATGGACAGTTGCCATGAAAGTTTAAGAATGAAGTCTCAGGAATTTATGATGGTGGAGACACAGAACAGGCAGGGAGGGAATTTCATCAGGAGAGAATTTCATCAGGAACTGCTAAGGAAGGCTTGGGGAGGTTGGATAAGTTCTGGGTTTTCCCTGTTGCCTGTAGGTGTGGGCCAGAGTCTTCACCCATTTCACATCCCTCAAGAGATGTGTGTCATCCCTCTATGATTCAGCTGGGAAGCAAAAATGCTTAAGTTTGGTGCCTGTGCTCAGTCACACACAGCTCTGGAGCCAGCAGCATGAGGGACTTTCCTCACTGAGCTGGGTTACAATCCTGCTGTAGCCTGGTGGGAGGAGATGACTCACTGTTTGTTTTGTAAGACTACAAGGAGACACCTTGAAGCAGAAAATGGCTTTGAAGTGCCAGCTTGCTTCCCAGAGCAGATGGCTGGGCTAGGCTGAGGTTAAAGATGTTCATTATAAATCCATGATCAAACTAGGCCAGTGATGGACAGCGATTAGCAGACAATGACACCTTCTGTGCAGCTGCCGGAGCCACACAGGGCTGCAGTCGAGTTTTGGGGAGTGGTTCAGATTCTTTCACAGAGCAGAGAGCCCTGGATCCAGAACACAGCTGGAAAAGCTGTATGGCCTCTGCAATCTCCAAATAATACCACCTATCACCCTGAATAAAATGAGGATTCATCCCCCAGTGCAGACACCACAAACCCAGGTAACTCCCATGCACTCAGATCACCAGGACAAAGGGCCAACACAGAGTTATCTTCCTTCTTTCTGTATGAGAATGTGGAGAATAAACACCCTCACTCCCACGAGTGCAGAGTTCCCACTGCCCAGGCAGTTTCCTCATCAGGTAAAGCAGGGTATCACACCAGTGAAGGGGATGTAGCTGCACCACTCTACCAGATGGGATCCAAAACCATTTAACAGTGAAATCAGGATTGAAGCCACCTGCAATTTCTTTTGTCACAACATGCGCAGGTCAAACAGAAAGCAATTGCCTACTTTGATGCACTCACAGTCTCAGAAACCCCTTGGTGCTCTGTGGTGGATAATCTGCATCCCATACCCCAAACCTGAAGGAATCAGCCTGCATGGGATACTTTCCCCAAAAACAATACCAACTTCTCAGCCTAATGACTTCTGTTCCCTCATAATATAAATTAAGTGCTGGCTCTGTAGTCACTTCCCTCCCATACAGTGTAATATTAATGAATTTATGGTTCAAGCACTTTCTGCTGTCATTTAAAACCCTACGTTGTGGGGTTTATTTTAATTTGATTGTTAAAAAAAGCTATTCTGGACTGAAAAATCCCTAAAGCAGCTTTTTCTTCCAATTTTTGTTTTAAAGACAACTTTTTTTTTTTTTAAGATGGGAACAATTTGCACTCACAACATGATACCACTCTCAGAAACATAATTTAGAATTGGACTTTGAGAATTTCCTGCCTCAAGTTGGAAAGAAATACCTGATAATGTATTTCTATAACTCTCTCCTGTCACCTTCTACCAAACTCCTGAGGTCAGTAAATATAATGACATTTAGGAATTGCCATAGGAAGAAACCAGTGAAACTACTTGCAGAACATTCCTTTTTCTGGTGAAGATGCAAACTAGGAGGGTTTGGCTTTGTTGTTTTGTTTTTTTTGTTGTTGTTTGTTTGTTTTGGTGGTTGTTTTGTTTTGTTTTTAAACAATCCAATCAGAAGACAACTGAATTATTTTGGACAGGCAGATGTTGGAGGTTATTGGTCAGGATACTGCAATTCTGAACTCACAACCTGTGTTAATTTAGAGCCAATATTCCACACTCCTCTGCCAGTCTGTAGACTTTATCATCACCACATGAAAATTAAGGTAAGTACTCAACAAAGCAACCAAAAAATAATGTTCTTCTATGAAAATAGAAGTCAATCTAACTATGCCTTGTTTTCCTTTTTAATGATATTTACCATACATCTCTCTCATCCTTCTTGTTGCCCTGTGTTTTTAAAGCCATCAAACGCTGTGCTTGTATGGAATCTTTTGGAGCTCAGAGAAGTGTTTTCCCATCTTCATGTGTGCAGTTCATAGAGATAAAAAGGGCATCTCGATGCATTTGCCAAACTGACCAAAATGACCTCAAGGTCATATTCTGGTCATGTGTTGGTCTGAAAACAAACCAATGGGAGATCACAAGTCAAGATTGAAATTAAAAATAAGTGAAATAATACAAGGAAAAAGCACTGACAAAGTCAGATAGACAAAGACAAACCTGACACCCTGTTAGGGTGGTGGTAGCAGTCCAACTGAAGTAGTCCAGTTCAAGCGGTGATCTTGTGAAGGTCTGGTCTCCAGCTGAAGGTCCAGTGGTAGCTCTTGCCCTCTGGTAACCCAGTAGACAGGGCTAGCTCAGGCACTTCCAAGGCCAGGTTATATCCAGGTGGGAACACCTGGCTCCTCCCTCCTGGGCAGAGCATCCCACAATGGGATGAGGTAAGTCTATGAGTCATGTGGTGGGTCCTTGATGGCCCATTGTCTGTCATCCGGGGTGGGCCATTAGCAGGTGATAACAGCTAACAGCCCACAGCTGGTGGTAATAGAATACTTAAAAACATCTATATTGCAACCTAGGACAGGTCATTTCCTCCCTTGATCCAAATTCACATTTGAAGCCAGATTTTCAAAGGCTGAAGGGTGATGCCAGTTGGTGAGAAGTATGACCAGGAGAAGAAAAAGGAGGAGTCCAAACCTAATCACTGATATTCCAGTGATGATAAGTCAGCTTGGAAGAATGACCTCACACTCTAGAAGGGTTGAAGCAGAACCTGCCAGCACTATTGTCTGGATGGACTTTTTTGACTTTCTCATTTCTGAGCTAATAAGAGATTTTTGTACAGCCCTCTAAGTGACATCTCACATTTCACATTCAAATGAAAGCTTTTGAACAGGCAAATGGTGCTTTGGTTGGGAGCACTAAACTTTGAAAATTCAATTGACATGAATTTCTGCTGGAAATAGACAATACAGAATCACAGAATCACCAGGTTGGAAGAGACCTTCAATATCACTGAGTCCAACCCATGCCCTAACACCACCTCAACTAAACCATGGCACCTAGTGCCACATCCAATCTTTTTTTAAACACATCCAGGGACGGTGACTCCACCACCTCCCCGGACAGATGATTCCAGTACTTTATCACTCTTTCAGTAAAAAACTTTTTCCCGGCATAAAACCTAAATTTCCCTTGGCGCAGCTTAAGACTTCCTCTCGTTCTGTCAGTTGTTGCCTGGAAAAAGAGACTGACCTCCACCTGACTACAACCACCTTTCAGGGAGCTGTAGAGAGTGATAAGGTCACCTCTGAGTCTTCTTTTCTCTAGCCTAAATAACCCCAGCTCCATCAGCCATTCTTCATAGGGCTTGTGTTCCAAGCCCCGCACCAGCCTTGTCACCCTCCTTTGGATGTGTTCACGCATCTCCATGTCCTTCCTGAGCTGAGGGGCCCAGAACTGGACACAGCACTCGAGGTGCGGCCTCACCAGTGCTGAGTACAGGGGAAGAGTGACTTTCCTGGTCCTGCAGGCCACACCATTCCTGATACAGGCCAGGATGCCGTTGGCCTTCTTGGCCACCTTGGCACACTGCTGGCTCATGTTCAGTCGGCTGTCGACCAGTACCCCCAGGTCCTTTTCTGCCTGGCCACTGTCCAGCCACAGCGTGTAGCGTTGCAGGGAGTTGTTGTGGCCAAAATGCAGGACCCAGCTCTTGGACTTGATAAACTTATTGGACTCTGCCCATCTATCCAGCTGTTTCAGGTCTCTTTGCAGAGCCCTCCAACAGATCGACACATGCTCTCAGCTTAGTGTCATCTGCAAATTTACTAATAGTAGACTCAATCCCCTCATCTGTGTCATCAATAAAAATATTAAACAGCACTGGCCCCAGCATAGATCCCTGGGGGACACCATTAGTGACTGGCCACCAACTGGATGCAGTACTGTTCACCACCACTCTCTGGGCCCAGCCACCTAGCCAGTTCTTCACCCAGCAAAGAGTGCACCTGTCCAAGCCATGGGCTGCCAGCTTTTCCAGGAGTTTCCTGTGGGAGACTGTGTCAAAGGCCTTGCTGAAGTCCAAATGGACAACATCCACAGCCTTTCCTGCATCCACCAGGTGGGTCACCTGGTCATAAAAGGAGATCAGGTTGGTCAAACATGACCTACCCCTCCTAAACCCATGCTGGCTGGGTCTGATG
The DNA here is from genome assembly GCA_013397725.1 of Rhagologus leucostigma. NCBI lineage: Eukaryota > Metazoa > Chordata > Aves > Passeriformes > Rhagologus > Rhagologus leucostigma. Next base: position 238,072 of record VZTD01000837.1, on the reverse strand, counting down.
CCCCAGCCATCCTGTAAGTGCTGTGTGATGGCACTCAAACTCTTCCATTACCTTGCCGGGTACCGAGGTCAGACTGACTGGCCTATAATTTCCAGGATCCTCCTTCCTGTCCTTCTCATGATTGGGCGTCACACTGGCCAGCTTCCAGTGATCTAGAACCTCACCAGTGAGCCAGGACTGTTGGTAAACAATGGAGAGTGGCTTCGCAAGCTCATCTGCCAGCTCCTTTATCACACTGGGATGGATCCCATCTGGTCCCACAGATTTATGAACATCCAAGTGGCTCAGCAGTTCTCTGACTGCTTCCTCCCGGATAACAGGGGGACCATCATGCTCCCTGACACCATCTACCAGCCCAGGAAGACAGTTGTCCTGAGGACAAACTGTCTTTCTGATAAAGACCAAGGCAAAGAAGGTGTTAAACACCTCCGCCTTCTCCCCATCTGCGGTCACAAAATTCTCTCCCGCATCCGGTAGAGAACCGAGTTTGTTCTTACCCTTCCTTTTGCCGTTAATGTATTTGTAAAACATTTTTTAATATCCTTCATAAAAGTTGCCAATTTAAGTTCTAACTGAGCTTTGGCCTCTCTAATTTTTTTTCTACATGCCCTAACTCCCTTAAATATTTCCTGAGATACCTGACCCTCCCTCCAAATATGATACATCCTCTTTTTATTTCTTAGTTCCTTCATAAGCTCCTTGCCCATCCAGGCTGGACATTTGCCCATCAACTCATCTTTTGGCACACAGGGACAGTTTGTTCCTGTGCCCTCAAGATCTCTGTTTCGAAGCATACGCACTCTTCCTGGACTCCTTTGTTTTTAAGGGCTTCTTCCCAAGGAACTCTCTGAATAAGTCTCCTGAATAGACCAAAGTCTGCCCTCCGGAAATCTAGTGTGAAAGTTTTATTGATGCCTCTCCTTATTTCACCAAATATTGAAAACTCTATAATTTCATGATCACTGTGCCCCAGATGGCCTCCAACCACCACATCTCCCACCAGCCCATCTCTGTTTGCAGACAGCAGGTCTGGCGTAGTCCCTGCCCTGGTGGGCTCACTCACCAGCTGTGACAAGAAGTTGTCCTCCACACACTCCAAGAACCTCCTAGACTGCCTCCTCTCTGCTGTGTTAAGGTCCCAGCAGATGTCTGGTACGTTAAAGTCACCTACAAGAACAAGGCCTGGTGATCCTGAAACATCCTCCAGCTGCTTGTAGAATAAGTTATCCACCTCTTCTTCCTGGCTGGGTGGTCTGTAACAGACTTCCAGCAGGATGTCGGCCTTGTTGGCCTTTCCCTTAATCCTTACCCACAGGCACTCGACTTTATCATCATTAGTCTCAATTTCCATGGCATCAAAAGGCTCCCTAATATAAAAGGTCACCCCTCCACCTCTTCTCCCTCTCCTGTGTCTTCTGCAGAGCTTGTAGCCATCCAGTGCAGCTCTGCAGTCACGCGAGCCATCCCACCACGTTTCCGTGATGGCGACTATGGCACAGCTTTGCTGCTGCACCACGGCTTCCAGCTCGTCTTGTTTTTTACTTGTGCTGCGTGCATTAGTGTACATGCACTGCAGCTGGGCTGCTGACTTCACCCCTGGCTCTGGCTCACCACCCTTGGGCTTGCTTCTGGAGAGCCCAGTTGCACCCTCTTCCCCCTTCGAACCTAGTTTAAAGCCTTCTCAATGAGTTCTGCCAGTTCATGGGCTAAATTCCTTTTGCCCTTAACAGATAGACAGAGCCCATCTGGCTCCAGCAGGCCGGGTGCCGTGAAAATTGCCCCATGATCAAAGAACCCAAAATTCTGCCGATGACACCAATCCTTGAGCCACTTGTTGATAATGTGGGCTCTCCTGTTCCTTTCATCATTTGTCTCTGCCACTGAAGGGACTGAGCAAAACACTATCTGTGCTCCTGCCCTATCAACCACTTGACCCAGAGCCCTTTTAACTGCCTTGGTGGTCTTCTTTCCAGTTTCATCACTGCCAGCCTGGGGTATCAACAATGGCTAATAATCAGAGGGCTGAATCAGCCCAGGGAGTCTCTTGATAATACCACGTACCTGGGTGTCAACTGGCTGACCTTCAGAGCTCACCATTGCTCACAGAAACTGGTGAAAAAGCAGCTCTGAGATGAAAACAAAGCAGCTTTGAAGCAAACTTGGCTCTGCTGAACAACTCTGGCCCAAGCTGGTTCACTCCTTACTTGCTGCCCACCTCCCTGCAAGCTTTTACATCCCACAAAACAAACAGTAGAAGCCTGCTCTGAAGTATTTACTAGTAGGGTTTTTGACAAGCCCCCAAAAAGCACATTATGTGCTGTTAACCCAGAGTTACACAACTTTGCATGGCTTCAGGGAGCTCTGGGTGGGATGTGAGAGCTGCTGGGAACTGGAGAGGCACAGCATAATTCAAGTCCTGCTCTGCAACAGAGGGGCTGCTGTTGCTCTCTCTCTCCATCAGCTCAAAATTCAGCAGTTTTTTTCCCACTAACTCTTTACAATGGTAGGTGAGTGATTGGATAGATAGTTGGACCTGTGCTTTTCCTGGTTTGGTTATTGTTGTGGTGATTTGTGTTGCTGCACTGCTTAGATGAAGCACCAAACTGGGATTCTGTTGTTTTAGATATAGTTGTGATATGAAGATACAGAAACCAAGACATAAAGGGGAAGATGATGTCAATGGGAGGGCACGAATCTGATTACAAAACCAGTATTTTTGTGACAAAGCATCAGGTATCACTAATAATGTGTTTGTGGTTCTTCCATAGTTTTCTACAATTCTATGTCAAGGCTGTATTGCTCCAATGGTGACAGGGAGGACATGAAATAATAAAAGGTTCTGGTGGCTCATGTGTCTCACAGGCTGCCTGGCTCTCAGAACCCTTGGCAGATCTTACTCTCCAAGAAATTTAATTTCCTGATGTATATTTTTGGTTTCTTGGAAAGACTACACAAGGATTCAGCATTCCAACACCACCTTCACCATGATGAATCACAAGGACTTTCCTCCACAGTCAAGCATCCCAGTGCCATGGGAGGTCAGTGAAACAGGTTAAACCACAGGTGATCGAACATCATCCTCTCAGAGGAATGGTTGGATTTGGACACTATCAAAGCCCTGCTCCTTTATTTTGGGAGATGTGAGCTGAACTTGGACATGCTAGCCCTGGAAATAAAAAAAGCAGGTTGGCCAAAGTGCTGGGTCAGTGGAAGGTCCTGCACAGAGCTGCTGCCCTGGGTCTGCAGCCAGCACAGAGGGACCTTGGCTGGGGATGAAGGACATGGCCCAGCTCAGGTCCCCCCAGCTGCAGTCCCTCCTCTGGGGCTCTACAGGGCCAACAGTTACAGCAAGCTCCAGTACTGTCACACATCTTCTCTGCCCGCACAGATGAGCACACACAGTTCTTCCCACAGCTGAAAGACAAGCCCATCTTCATGGGCTCATTTCTCAGTATGCCAGGCTGAATTTTAGCTGTCAGTGTATAATGGGTCACTCTCTACTCCTTATCTGAGGTAGGCAAGCGGTGTGGTCCTCTGTAGGAGCTTCCAGAGGAAGGAGCTTCCACCCTTTGAGGTATCCCAGTGCATTTTATGCTGCTGTAAAACCTGACCCATTAACGTTCATGTCTGAGCAAGAGCCACAGCAGGAGCTGCCTCAGAACGATGGTGGCTCACTGGGGATGAAATGTTGGGTTTGGACAGTTGCTTCAGGTGATCTTTATTTCACTATTTTGTGGATTAGGGTTTTTAAAAACCCATGCGCACACTTCTAAAAGTCAGACTGTCTCAATGACATCATGCAGATTTGCTTTTTCGCACAGTTTTTGGATCCTCAGACATACCAAGCTCCAGCATTTCATCAAGGAGACATATCTGCAGGCAATGTGGCAGCTGCTTCCTGGCTCCTGGAGCCTGCAATATTTTATTTGGGTCACACAGAGTATCTTTCCTTCCCCTTGAAGCAGGTAAAATGTCTGCTCAGTTCTGACAGTGAAAGAGAGCACCATGAACGTGAAGCTATTTTAGAAGGGAAATTGTAAATGAAGAACTTTGTGCAGTACGTTTCTAATCACCTACAGGCAGTGCTGCTGGAGAGAAGGGAAGCTAAATTCAGCTCTCACTTGGCACCACTGTAACTTCTCTGATCCTAATGTGGGTCACTGCAGCCCGAGCAGGGAGTGCAGGCTCACTACATCCCAGCCACAGAAGCATCCCTGCACAGGAACACCCATGTCCAAAAGCCTGGAGAGGGGATTAGCTCTGTGTTACATCTTTGTGCAGCTAAAACTGCAATAGTAATGCAGCCCTCAGGCCACTCTCTATTGATGATGAAATTGGCTTTCAAAGCTTTGCAGGGGATCATTATGGTGATCACTAGTTCTGACAATATTCCAACAGGACAGTGTTTTGCTCTCAAGATTCCATAAAATTAGAAAAATCCCAGTTAGAACTAAATCCAAGTTCTGTCTCACTAGCAATTAGAATTATCCAAAATCAATATTAATAGTTGGCAACTGCTGGTACTTACAATGAATCAATATTACTAACTGGAGGTGTTCAATAGTTCTGAAATTTACATTACTTACAGGGAAAAATAGAATTTTGAAATATCATTAAAGTTTCTGATCCAGAAAAAACCCTACATTGCAAAATCACTTTGGTGTGATGCAGCATCCAGAATAGCAGCTTCCCAAATAAAGCTTTCCCAAGCCTCGCTCTCCAGCTTGTGCTGTGCTGTGTGGGTGTCAGCTTGGTGTGCTCCTCGCCGTTCTGAGGGTGCCACGTTCCAGATAGAACCAGGGCTTTCAGAGCTTTGTGCTGGATTGAACAAAAAGCTACAAACTATAAACAAATCCACGTCTTCCTTCTGAGGCACCACAGTAGGGCGAATCTGCAGGTGAGAGCAAAGCCCAGTCAAAATAGCTGAGTTTGATACGTGACCTCTGCAAAATCACTGAGCCTTCCAGGATAATGACACAAAGCCATGAATTCATCACGGAGGGCAGGGCAGATGTTTGCTGAAACATCCTCTGGTGACTCCCTGGGAAGTTCGGTAGGACAAATCATTTTGCTAACGGGTTGCAAGTTTTGAGTCCATAATAAGTGTGACCCAGTTTCCTATTCCATGACTGAACAATTTGCACACCTCTAAATATAAAACTGTTGATAACAGATCCGTATTTGTGGGAAAGGGAGGTGCCTCTGGAACTGCACTGGGCAACATGTGTTTCCAACCACCCCACAAAACCTCCCTTATAAAAGGTGAATCAGGCACGGTTTTCGTCCTTTTTCATTCCCACATACAAATAAACATCAAAACCCAGGTTGAAATTATAAATATATTTGTGTTGTTTATAATCATGGCACTACACAGTGAAAATCATGTCATTTCACTTTTCTTGAAGGAATCAGAATAGAATAAGACAGTATTGATACAGAATAGCCTCTCACTGTCCTACTTAATTCTGTCTCAGTGTGTTTTCCGAAGTAATAATCCTAACAATGGAAGCAGTAAGTGCATTGAATAAGCTGTCCAGCGAACAGAAATAAACACTCTCCTCCTGGCTGTGACCTCAGCGTGGTGCAAACCCAGTGCAAGCCCTGTCAGCCAAGGGAATAACTCCAGAGCTGCCAGTGCAGCCCGACTGGCCTGGGCTCAGCCCGGCCCGACTGCACCCCGGGACAGCTGGACAGGGCCGATCCCAAGGAAAAGCCCCGGGGCAGAGCCCTCCCCCTGCAACCCCAGAGCACTTGAAAGGGATAAACGCTGTGGTGGTCACGTTATAGGTTCTGGGACTGAGGCACGGACAGACAGTGGTTTGCTGAAGGTCTTCCAGCTGATCCCTGTTGGGTGGGGATCACCAGGAGTGCTGATGGAAGGTGTCTGCTGGACCCTGTCACCCCTGACCACAAAGGGTGATTCCCTCCTACTGAGCAAAGCAGTATTTTAACCAAAGAGTGCTTTTTAAAAGAAATAATAGCATTTACAGTAGTTAAACAAATGCTACTTTTTATCAGCTCTAATTACTTTATAATAACATACAGTCCTTAGCTTGCTTATTCCTATGTTGTTCATGACTTTAAGCCCTCACAGCTACTCTAGATAATAATTTAAATACACAGAGCTTTAAAAAAATATTTCCATTACAAATATTTCAAAAATATACTTATCCTAAAAAGCTGTCCAGCACTATTCCAAAAATCTCTTGTAATAAATGTCTTTTTTAATCTTAACAAAAATATCTACGGTCATATAGAAGAGCTCAAGTTTTGACAAATCTATAATACAGTCAGAAATATGTTGGGCCAGATTTCACTCTTGTTTGTACAGTTGCCAATTTGGATCACGGTGTTCATCTCAGTTGGGTTATTCCAGTATAACCAGGAGCAGAATATAGCCCTTAGTGCTTTAAAATAGCTAAATGGTCTGGATGATGCAACAGTTACTGGTGCCGAGCATTACAGGGAGGGAAATCCTTTACTTCACTGCATCTAAAAATGCAAAAGGATGTTATATTTAGTATTTGTGCCATGACCAAAGACGTGCCAGGCATCTGCAGTGGATGACTCAGACCCAGAATCATATTCACTTACAGAATTTTTTTTTTTTTTTTGCTGATGGGTGCCTGCAATTGCTGCCATTAAATGCAGAATGAATGCTTTGGGAGAACTTTTGTAGGGGGAAAATGCCAACCTTCCTCTCATGCTTTCTACAATTCAAGGAATCCTTTTAATTGCATTTTGCTACTTACAAATTCGTGTGAGTTTTAATAGAATTTCCCAGTACTTAGATCTAGGAAGGACACTATTTTAAATTGCTTCTGTGTTTTCCAGCTGAAACATCTCCATTCATCCAGTCCTTTTCAAAGTGTATTCAGAACAAGCTTCAAGCACTTGTAAGAATCTGCATCTCATCAGGACAATCTGGAAACTCATCTTTTAAAACACTGGAACTATTTTTTGGCTTTTTCCCCCTTTTTCCTTCAATCTTCATGTTTAAATGCAGTGTTTGATTAAGGACCATGGAAATCAACCCAGTCTGATTGCACCAGAGTACATGTGCAAGCAGAGGTGACAGTCTCAGATCTGCCATTCCTGCCTGTGACCATCAGTGGCTAGAAGGGATGCTTACACATAGTGAGTTTAAGTCATGTTTAAAGCTTTTACTCTACTTGTTTTTCTCATAGGCTTTGGCTGATGATCTGGTAACTGATAAACCAAGGAAACTTAAGGATATCGACTAAGTTCAGTCCTCACTGTCGTCTTCATCATCATCGTCGTCCTTGCTGGGAGCACACCTTTGGAAGCAGTGCACCAGGGTGGCCAGGAAGAAGCTGGAGAGAATTGCAGCGATGGACACGGCGACTCCAGAGAAGATGATGATAAAAAGGTCTGTCAATGACAAACTGAATTTGCATTCACTAAAGCTGACCTCAGATAACTCATTCAGAAAGATCCTTCTGTTCTCCACGGGCAGGGAACACTGGATTTCATGGAGACCTGCAAGGAAGTGGAAAGGGAAACAAATCAGCAGAATATTGATGAACTCTTCTGTTGTTCTGGGTCAGAGATTGAATGGCTGAAGATATGTTTTAGGGTTAATTCCAGGTTTACAAAATCGTACAGGGAAAAATGGAACAAAACCTGTCACTATCCAGAAGCCATTACATAACCCCTTTGAGCAGATCCTGGAAATTAAGTTATTTTACCTTCAGCCTTCCAGGGATCAGGTGTAATCTAGGACCATGATTTGGAGGATTTAAAAAAGTAAATGTTGAACCCTGGATGCATCTAAACCTGGAGATGTGAAAGCAATTCCCAGCTACTCCATCTGAACACAAACACTGACTCCAAAATAGGGTAAGAAGGATACTGAAGTTCCTTCTACACCCTTCTACATTACTTTTTTCCATGTAGTTCCAAAACTACAGATTTTTTTTTTTTTTTTCTGGTCAAACAACAGTTTGGGCTTAATGGATGCTTGTTTGCCTGTGACCTGCTTCCACCTTTTCTCTCTGGCTGTCCTAAGGCCATGCAGACTGACAGATATTGTTCCCCCCTGCATTACTGGAGAATGCCTGGAGCTGGGTTCTTTGTAGTGAAAGCGAAAACCCTCAGATTTAAGAACTGGTGAGAATACAGTTGGATCCTGGACGGTAAAAGCACACAGTTCACTGCATATGCCCAGCTCCCTCTTCATTCACCACGGGGGAGCATCAGGAAAGGGTTTTACCAGGGCTAGGATGGAACCAGTACTAAGTGAATTAAGTCTGTAGAGCTGCTGGCAAGGCAGCTTTTGTCTCATTATTAAGGACATGAATGTAAAGGGGAAATGTCGGAATTGTGTGTTAATGACACGAGAACTGCTGCTGGGTTACTTGATCCACTTCCACTCTACTGATGATCCCTGGATGTTCTCCCTGGTGTGGGCTCTGCCCTGCTGTGTGCACACAGAGCTCATGGCATTTCCATCCCACAGCTCTGCCATCGAACCATGATGTCACTTTAAACAAGGGATGGTGATGATAAGATTCCCTCTGCAACTGTGAATCCCGTTTTTCCTGTGGCTGGATAGCTGTGGCATGCGATGCTTTACTGTTAAACCCGGGCTCCTCGGGTTAATGGTGCTGCCCTGACTGATTGTCTGGCTCCAGCCCAGCCCAGCCCAGCCCAGCTGTTGTGTTGATTTGAGAAGGAGTTGTAGTTAATTCCACTGGGAAACCAATTATCACCCTGACGTATTTGACCTTGTAATGACGATTGTATTAAATTTTGATCCCTAAAAGCCATCCTGTATCTGTTGCATTTGCCTAAAGTTCTGTTGCCTTCCCTCTCTCTCATGCTTCTCTGACTGAGAACATCCTGAGAGCTGCCCCAGCAGTGTCAGCAGTCAGCCTGCCCAAGGCTCACCGGTTCCTGCAGGCAAACTGCTGCCCAAATCCACGCTGGCTTTCCTGAGCCCAGAGTGCACTGGGCATGCACAGCAGATGTTGAACTAGCACAACTTGCTCTGGAGATTTGTAAAACCTCTTGTCGTCGGAACTGACCTGGAAGGGAAAGCAGCTACATGGTTTCAAACATCCTCTGAGCCTTCTGGAAATCTGACCCTGCAATGTTTGTATCACGTTTTGTGTACGAGCTGATACCCCGAGCACCTGAGCACGCAGAGGCTGAGGAGGTACAAACCTGCCCTCTCCAGCCTCTGACTGAGCTCCTTCTACAAACCTGCCTCCTGAAAGAACTGAGAGCTAGCCACCAAATCACATTTTCATTTCAGTAGGACTTGGAAGTAGCAGCTCTAGGCATTAATCAGAGTAAGCAAAATGGGGGACAGATGGATATCCTTCCCTGTTAAAAACCATGAGAAATGAGGGAGGAGGGAAAAGCCATAGGCTGGAATTTCAAGACCTGTGTATTTTTAACCAGATTTTTAAAAGAAAAGATTTTTTTCAGTAAATAAATATAATCCTGACAGTAATCAAAGCAGTTGCACGAGTGTAACATTGCAAATTCATTTGAAGAGGAAATTCCTTGCTAATAGGAAAACCTCACGGCAGCATTTCGGCAGCAAAACCTGCACCAAGTGAATACAGCACTTACACAAATTCCATTTCACTCGTAGCAAGCAAAAGAAAAAACAAGTTCCTGTACAACTGTGTTTCTGTAAAAGAAATCACTCTAACAGAGGTTGAGACCTCCTGAGAACTGCTGTTTTCAGAGCAGCTGAGTCAAGCTCCTCAAAAGAGAGACGGCACAGGTGACCATAAGCAACTCTACTTTTTAAAATTTCTATCCAACTGCAAAAGAAATTCTCAACTGCCAGCATTTAAAATATCTCTGTGCTGGAGTGATGGGATGGAATATAATATCTGAGCTTCATAAGGAAGGAAATAGAAAAAGAATATATTGAACAAAAAAGAGAGCGAAGAAGACTCCAAAAGAAAACTCTTGTCCTGAGCAGTTCTACATACTGCAGCCCTTGGCTTTAGAGCTAACTTACCATGGTTGCATTTGCCCACAATCCCAGACATGGAAAGGAGCTCACTCCTTTCTTCCCAGCAGCAGTTCTGCCATGGATCAAAGCTGAGCCTGTGCACTGTGAGCTCTATTCCTATTTCCCTGATGCTTTCACTCTACATCACAGTACACAGAATGCAAACAGCAAAGGATCTGCAACACACCGAGGCACTTTGAGAGTATTTCTTGTTATAAGAATCAGTGTACTGTAAGGATTTTGAGACTCATTATACAATAAGGAGAAATAAAGACGATCTTCTCCATGTAGCCATGGCTAGTGAAATCTAGGTCATGTTCTCAAACCAAATAGATTAAATGTGAATTTGCTACTTGCTTTATTCCGTGACAGCCCAACAGGCTCATGTGGCCCCAAATTTTTAGAGAATTCTTAGTTATTGGGAATAACAGATGCCAGTAGAGGAAATACAGCACCACAGACCAGGGGCCAGTGCAGGGGCCTCGCTCGCTCCCAGCTGTAGCTTCGGCCATCCTGTGTATGTACCATCTTTTCCAAAAGACGGGAATGAGCTGAGCTCTCCTATCCGCACACAGGGCAGTCTCCTAAAGCTGTGCTGGAAGCAGCCTGGGAAGACTGCAGAGCTTGGTGGAAGCACATGGCAGTGACTGAGAGAAAGGAACGTTGATCATTCCGTCCTGTTGGGTGGATGTTTCTCTTCGCTCACTCGTGACACTGTTGAAAAACCCAACACAGCCAAACAGAAGCTTTTCTTTGGACTCCAAAGAGAATTTGGAATAGACTGTTCATTTGGAACAGCAGTAAGACCAGCAGTTCTATCTCTGGTGGCATGGCACAAGGAATTTCTCCTCCCAAAGCTGATGCCGTGGTTGTTGCACTAGAGCTTCCAGCTGTTCACCTGAAAATATCATCACCTGCAGGTCACACACATCTGCTAAAGATGCTAAAGATGACAAACCCGTTTCATCTGCTTCCCTCCAAAGAAACATGGCCCTGGCTTTACTTTATTTACAAGTAGGTTGTTCTTACGGCATGAGAGTGCAGAGGATTGATGGTCTGTACCCCACCCGTCCTGTTGCATTGGTGCCCAGCAATAGATCCATCTTTGCTCTTTTCTTGGGCAGGAAGTAATTCCAGGGTATTATACACCCTCTGCGTGAACAATGAACTGAAGAATGGCTTCTAGAAAGTGATCAGCATTAATTACAGAGTGCAGGTGTTTTCCTCTGTGTGATTCTGTTGCGTCTAGACTTGCTCAGTCAACTCCCTGTCCCTACACACAACCTCTAGAGGACAGGAGATGCCATTTACCCTAAGAGCTCTGCTTTCACACACTTTTACTTGAATGGTAATAATTTTTATTGGGTTTTGGGGAGTTTTTCTGTATTTTTCATTTATTTATTTATTTATTTATTCTGTAGAATTTATTCTTTTAAAAGACCAGCCAGGATTCTTGTAAAGGGCATCTCAAAGTGGCTTGGCTGTAGCAAGAGAGCCTTTGATGACAGTTATATATATCTATCTCATTGCTCCCACAACATAGTCAAGGCATTGCTTCTTCATACCAAACAAAACTGTAAATGAAATAACAAGTGTGAGTGTGCTATAAATACACAGCTTGGGTTATTTTGGTCAGGGCCATCCCATTATCTGTAACGACTCCAGCTGTCCCAAGGACAATGGCACACACCCTGTATCCTTCTGCTATGTCATCAGAAGGAGCAGATGTATTGCGCTGGTACTGATTGCTTTGAAGTGCCAGGCAAGGGACACGTGCTGGATTCTACACAGGCTTGTCTCAACACTGGAAAAATAAGGATGAAAATACAGGTCTATACTCCGAGGAATAGATTGTCTAAGTAACATGGGAAGTGTGAAAATGCTGGAATTCCAGAACCATAATGCTAAAAGAAGAGCTGGGTTTTTAAAAAGAGTGAAATTACCAAATAGGTTTCAGAACAATATGACTTTGAAGGCCTTATAGTAGAGGAGAACAACTCCACCAAGTCCAGCACTTAAACCTTTCCAATAAATCACAAGCAATTAGGCTGCTAGATCCTAAAAACCACTCTGAGTTTGTTTCTGTACAGGAATATGCCCAGGCTGAAATCCATACCTGTAAAACCGAACCTCCTAGAAAATGGAAGCAGCCCAAAACCAGTCTGCATGCAAATAATGAATAATTTCCTTGTAAATTACTGAAAACAGACCAACAGTGCTGTAATGCCCCAAAGTTATAACTGGACTGATCTTACCATCTCAAAAACCCCACAAAAGCCCAGAGGCCCTGTTTCATCTGAACCCTGCTGGGACTTTGTAGCCATAATCCAGCCACGTTTCTCACAGGTTCTTGTGATCAGGAATTTTTAAACCATCAAGTGCACTGGCATTGCCTGTTCCTGGCTGTGCCATGGTGTTCCCTGGAAATATTGACTGATGCCCTACTGCTCTGTGAGTTTTGGTTTATACTCCTCCAGCTAAAGACAAGCACCAAGAGGCATCACTTTCTCCAGGTCCACTTGACTCTATTTTGAAGGACTCCTTGTGTCTTTCTGTCTCTGCTTATTTCTAATCCCTCTGGTAAATACATCTTTTATTGGAGAACTTCTGGAATTCATTATCACTTCAGTGTTATGGTCTGTCTGTTAGCAGACAGAGATTTCCCAGCCATAATTTTGGAAGCTGAATGACAAAAAAAAAGAAAAAAATTAAAAAAAAAGAAAAGAAAAAGATGCCTCAATTCTGTTGGGGTCTTTTGGAGTTCACAAAAAGCGGGTACCAGGAAAAAGGGTTTCCTACCATTCAGCAATGGGCAGCAGGATGAGATAATGCAAATGCGCACTGGGACATGCACTAGGATATATAGGAAATACATTCACAGAAATATCTGAAACCATAAATGTTTAAATGAGCTGCATGCATGCATATTCACTACGATGGATACAGTAAATGTAAGAACACTACAACAGGCTTTTTTCTTTTTAGAGTAAATTTGGTATTTGCCCTTTTGGGTGGAATTTAGCTGCTCCCTCATGCTGGTGAATGTAGTTGACACAGATTTGAAATGTTTAAATGTGGCAGGTTGTTTCTTGTGTGGTATTTTGCTCCCAGCTATGGTTTGTCTTAGTCTCCTCAAACATTGTCACAAATGTATTAGATGTATTAATAAGCAGCGAGAGAGGCACTGCCTCTGAAGTGAGATGAGATTTCACTGAAAATAGCCTCGAGCAAGCAGAACAGTAAGGCTTAAAAAACTTGAAGTCTAGATTTAAGTCCCTAAATAAAACTTTTATGGCCAAGTGTCCCAAAGATTTGCAGAACAGCTTCAGAGGGTACTTAGCAGTTTGTCTCAATGCCTAAATATAAAGTTCAGCATCAGGTATTCACATCTGCAAATGCTGTCCTCACATCTTCAAATCCGTGTAAGATGGAAGTACTCCAAATAACCTTAGGATGGAAGAAACAGAGTGAAAAGCCAGTGGCAGTCAGATCATTTTACTGAAAATGTCTGGGAGATCAAATTATATATTTATATACGTATATATAGAAACAGATTTGATGCGCTTGTTAAGGAATATAATTTCTGTGAGGAGTTTCTGCTTGAGCGGGATAAAAGCTGCTGAATGTGTGAAATGTCTTAGGGCTTTTAATTCCTTTCCAGAAACACAGATCTTCTGTTCTGTCCTGGTGATGTGGGAGCATGTGCATGATACTAGGGGGGAGCTGATGGTTGCAATGGACAGAACAGCCTGTCCTTTCTAGCTGCAGCTCACTCAGATTCTATATTGGTACATGAAGTTAAGGAGCCTTCTCTCCACAGCAGATGAACAAATAAGTGCTAATAAAGACTGGCAAGTCAAGAAGACTTGTAAAACACTCAGTTTCTTTGCTGGCTGTTGGTTCAAATGTTACACAAAACTCGTCCTCTTGTGTCATTATGATGCTTTGTTTTGAAGACAATATTTAATATTTTCTGTAAATCCAGTAAAGGCCTGGACTAGTGAAATGAGAGATTGTTTAATTTATAGAATAAGTTATGCAATAGATCTCGGATTGGAATGGGATCATAGAAAGAACCAAGAAGCAAGAGATGGTTACCTCATGGCATGGAATGTCTAAACAGGCTTAGAAAAATCATTCCATTTTTTTGGATCTAGAAGGGTCTAGAGGGTAACTCCTGTGAGGGGCAGCTGAGGGAGCTGGGGGGGCTCAGCCTGGAGAAAAGGAGGCTCAGGGGGGACCTTGTGGCTCTGCACAACTCCCTGACAGGAGGGGGCAGCTGGGGGGTGGGTCAGGCTCTGCTCCCAGGGAACAGGGACAGGAGGAGAGGGAACAGCCTCAGGCTGGGCCAGGGGAGGCTCAGGTTGGACACCAGCAGGAATTTCTTCATGGAAGGGGTGGTCAGGCACTGGAAAGAGATGCCCAGGGAGGCGGTGGAGTCCCCATCCCTGGAAGTGTCCAAGGAACGACTGGATGTGGCACTCAGTGCTCTGGGCTGGGGACAAGGTGGGGATGGGTCACAGGTTGGACTTGATGACCTTGGGGGTCTTTTCCAACCTAAATGATTGTATTTTATGATTCTCACTACCCTGATTCACTTCTGAATCTCTCTTTTAGGACTAAATTCAGTCTGAGTTTCCTGCTTATAGCCTCATTGTCACTTGCTCTTGGTTTTTTTCCTGCCTCCTCTCACTGCCATCCTTCTCCCCTGTTCTTTTGCACTGACAGGCTTTACCTGGAAATATGCCACTTTTCCAGAATTTACCTGTCCATCCATACTGAAGATGTCTTGAAAACTACAGAAGCCTTTCAAGTAGCTAAACAACATCTGTGTCAGTACTGACACTAAAACCCTCTTGGAGTATCTCAAAAATGTGTAGCCACTGCCCACAGCTCTCAAAGAGGAGCAACAGTTGACCAAATGAGCCCTGAGCACCAATCCTCACCTCAACTTCGGCTACTTCAATTTCCGACATTCAGAACATCTATTTTATTTATCACAGCACAAATCTATTTGGAATTCTGTCTCTGGCCACTTCTGAATGAATTTTTCTAATCTTCCTGGAAATACAGCTGTACACAGGCTACCCATAAAAATGCTCAGTCTAAACCTTTGCTAAAAGTCTTTCTAATACTATTTTTGTAGAGAGGAGCAAAATTTTTAATTCTTGCAATGGGTAGGGGGGAACTTAAATAACTAAACAAATAATTTAAATAATCCCAGAAACTGTATACAACTTCCCAAAGAAGTAAAAAGCAAAACGAGGGCAAGATGACAGAAAGGAGACACTACAGTCAAACTCCAAGGAATACTTAAGCGCTAATTAAAAGTAATGTTAAAAATGCATTAGTCATTAGCAAACAAGGTCACAGGCCTAGCTGCCCAAAGCATGTACACAGAAAATAAAAATCAGCAACAGGAATGTCAACAAAGCCCTACAATGTGGCCATTGCAGATTACTTGTATTGCTTTGTTACAGGCATTTATCTGAATCCAGTCCCTTCATCCTGATGAGATCCTCAGAGAGATTCAAGAAATGTCTTTTGCACTAATTTTAAACAAGACGTTTCAGCAAAAAATTATTCCATCAAAGCCCTTTGTATTTAAACACTGAAATGGAAGGTTCATAACCCTCTGTTCTGTAGGTCATTTGCACCAGTGACAATCTTTGACTGGCTGAGCCCTGAGTTTCAAACAGTATTACTAAAAGAACTAGGTTAAGAGATGAGGCAAAAAAAGAAAAGCACATTTTCAGCCAAGATAACAGTGATGAACAACAAGCTCTGAAACCAGAACAAAGCCCAGCTAATACGAGAAATCGCCAAGTGTATTTTTGTAGACCAACTTAGGCATTGGTTCTTTCAACGTATTTTTTTGTTCCATGAGTTTTCATGGCCCCATGGAGTAAAACCTTCCATGAAAGTTTTCATAGCTCTCTTTGTAGGGATAAAGATCATACAGCAACTTTTCTATTTCCAAAAAAATAATCCCATATTCTTAACATCCACACTCCTCCTGATGGGAAGGCTTTAATATGTATCATTTGCCACCATGTGCTATTCAGGTGTAACAAATGCCTACATAACCAAACATCCTTCTACGGAAAATCTTTTAAGTGTTAAGTGTACTTAACCATTGTGACCCACAGCAAACACTTTATCTTCTCTAGGAAAAAGAACTCTTCTATTTTTCCCACTTATCACCATCCCACTGATCTTCACAGTTCTCTTGCCTACTTTGCACTACGCTCACTAATTTGTTTTTAATCAATTACAAACCAAATCAGAGGGGAAAATTGTAGTTTCATTTTGCAGTATGATGAAAATGCTGGTTTTAATATCTCTTTATGGTAAAAAAATGTGTTTGCTGTTTTAAAGTGCTAGGTTTAATCGCAAAACTTTTAGTGCAGTTTTTTAATAAGTCTGTCTGTAAATTTGCCAGGATGAGGGTATCATCTGGTGAGGGTATTCACCTAATGCCAATTAAGCCTTTATTTAAAATTTAGGTTTGATGAATAAATACTGAAATCTGTAAAATTATTGAAATCCCAGCTGTTTGTGTGAAGTGACAGGTTGGATGAGCAGAGGCAGCTCAGTTGGGCAGAGCCTTTCCAGCCTTTCCAACCAGCTGGGCAGGCAGGTCAGCATAAGTTAGAACTTTACAAGCTATTTCTGGTATCGTGCCAGGAGGAAAATGGACCTGGCTCCTGCAAAACTAATGAGTTGAAGTACGGCTTTTGTTCAGATCACTGAGTCCTCCAGAGACCTTAATTACAGAGGGACAGAGGTTCAGGATCACTTATCGAGATTTCAGTTCACAGGGACAAAATCAACTTGGTATTTCTTTTGCAAAAGCCAAGGGCAATGTGGACTGACAGTTCCCTGCAGTGCTGCAGTGAGAGGTGGAGCAGTGGCTGGGCTTAGTGAATAGTTCAGTTACTGAGGGACTTCCCTCAGATGGGCACATTCAACTACTTTAAGTGTCATTCAAAGTGAGGAACCTAAATGAATGCCCAGACCCTAAATCTGTCTGCAAATGTCCTTCTCTCAGCCATGTGTACAGGCCATGCAACACAAACCCTCGAGCTACTGCAGAATTCCAAGGCAGCTTGGAATCTTTTCCAAGATCTTTTCTTGGGCCCTGGAAATGCATCCCTATCTTTCCTCTTGTATTTCCAAACAGAAAGCCTGCTGCCCTACTTATCCTGGTGTGTTTGCTGCAAGAATCCTTCATCTCCAGCCTTACAGCACTATCAGGAGGAGCCAGGGAGTCTGAATGCTCAGTGTTTAGTGAGTTGCCCTTCCCACTGTTCCCAGGAAAGGCCAGGCAAGCATGGCCTTTGATAAGTATAACCAGACAAGTAACACTAATTTAATCAGTTCCTAATGGGTATCATGTTGTGACATCTTTAAAAACTGGAAACTGGGTGTAAAATGCAATCAAATCATGATTCTAATAATTTAACTCTGACTTTTCAAAAGTTGTTTTGCAAGGCATGCAACTGTGGCCATATGTTCAAAAAGTCATTGAGACAGTCCTTCCTTTTTGGGGTTAGTTTTGCACTCCCCTTTGTGAAGAATATTTTCGTGCTTTATTAAAGGAGACAGTGACTGTTTTTGTGGCAGCAGCTCACAAGAAGCCCTGATGCTTTTCTGCATCCATGCACGTCTCTCACTGGCACGGCTGGGTGCAAAGGGAGCAGGGGATTCGCTCCAGGGAACAAATCCAAATTCTTGCAGGACAGCTCTGATCAAATCAACCACTTGAATATTTGCTCCTTCCCCCTTTGCCTTCCCAAATCAAGTCTTAGTTAAAGTTTGGAAGATCTGGACAAGCTAGTCATTTTTCAGCTATTTGGCCAAAACACAACTATGGATGAGAGAAAACGCTGTGGGAAGGCATCTCTGAGCTTGGAAGACGCTGGGAAACTCTGGCAGTGCTATGGGGAAGCTCAGTCACTTCAGATTTCTAGACATAAGTTTAGACACACTTTAAAACATTGAGGGTGCAGCAGAGAAAGAGGTAGGACAGACTCAAACTGAACAGACTCAGTCAGGATCAAGGGGAACAACCTGGAAGTTCAGTAAAAGCCTGGGGAAAGTGAATTGCTGTGTGAACTGATGTTTAGCATTAAAGACAGGCAAATACTTGATTCAAACTGAGCAAACTTCACCTAAAGCATCAGGAAAGGTGGGATAATAGGCCCAGTTTGGTTTAGAAAGAATCAAGATCAAAGTTTCACTGAGACAGAGAGGAAAAAACCCAACACTTTTTCCTCAAATGACTTCTTCCTTAAAACAGCTCACCTACAGCTAAGAATATTCAGGGCAACTTAGATGAGTGTATTAGAAAGATGCTACCCAAGGTCACAAACATGGGAAGAACCTGAATAACTGACTGCAGAGTCTGAGCCTGTAGTGACCGGACACAGGAGAACAGCTTCAAACTGACAGGGAGTAAGTTTAGATGGGATATGAGGAAAAAATCCTTCCCTGTGAGGGCAGTGAGGCTCCGGCTCAGGTTGCCCAGAGAGGCTGTGGCTGCCTCATCCCTGAAAGTCTTCCAGTCTGGTTGGATGGGGCTTGGAGCACCCTGGGATAGTGGAAGGTGTCCCCTCTGGGGCCCTCCTAAAGTTTTCCTGCTCCCAGCAACCTGCCTTTGGGAGCAGCTGGTGCTGCTCAGTGGCATCCTGGTGCCCTGGTGCTTGTTGGGAGACATGAACTGTGAGATGATCTCCTGCTAAATCTGGATTAAGAGAGGCTTTGGGGTCTGGTGGGACATGTGGAGCAAGAGTCTGGATTCCCTACACATGGCAATTTATTTTTCTCCCCTGTGCCTTTCTAAAAATTACTGGCTCAAATACCAGGATTATATATCTTGCATTTTGGGGGGTTCCAAAGCCACTTCAATTTATTTTTCATATTGGAAACTGTGCTATTTTAATGAAAAGAGCCAAAATTGAGATACTGAAGTGTTTCAAACACAGAGCATCACAACAAAATACTTCCAGGAACGGGCTGACAATCATAGTTGCATAAAATGGAGATTTAACTCTTTTGTAGCAGCTTCATAACTGAGCAGTAAAATGACAGGAAAATCAGTTTTCCTAAGAAGCTGGCACAGAATATGTAGCTGCTGAAAGGGCTTATTGTGGAAAATATATTTACCAGAGAGAAAATGAAGTCTGGAAGAGAACCAGCTCTGGTCTGAATGAATTTGAAAAGGCTCTTTCATTGCCTATGTAAGTTTAGTCTGTAAATCAAAATTATTAGGGCTTAATTTTTAAATTTTATTTCTTAACTGGGAGGAGGACCTGCTGCTAAAAGAAGCCAACATGGATTTAATGGGCTCGTTTGTTGAAAGCATGCAATTACAGCCTGAGCAAACTGCAGGCAGCACACAGACAATGGGAGCAGGAACCCTCCTGCCCTCCCAGTCACACACAGACACACAGACTACACTGAGAACCAGAGAGCTTTACCTTTCTGGAGCTTGGATGCATTGTCCTGTATCCAGCTGAAAAGATTGGCAAAGTCACAGTCACAGACCCAAGGGTTGCCCTCCAAGCGGATGGTCCGCAGGGAGGGCAGCGCTTCCAGGGCTGCCACGTTTAGGCTCTGTAAGTTATTGTCATTCAATTCTAACACTTGGAGCTGGTCCAGGTTCTCAAAAGCAGCCTCATCCACATCCACCAGGTTGTTGTTTCCAAGGCTCAATTTTATCAGTTTCTCTGCTGATTTGAATATCCCAGCATCGAGCTGTGTTAAATTATTGTAGCTTAAGTCTAAATACACCAGTTTGGTAGAACTGCTAAAAGTGCCCTCTTCTAAAGAGGTGAGGGAGTTATTCCTGAAGTCCAAATAGACTAGATCTCCATAAAATATAAAGAAGTCAGCTGGTATCGCCTGAATGTTGTTATCAGCTATAAGAAGTTTCCGTACATCCAGTGGAAAGGGATTAGGAACACTTGGGAGTCCTTGATCCCGGCAGTCTATGGTGTGGTAGTCCATACAGCTACAGACAGCAGGGCAAAGATGACCCCCGGGCAGGAAAAGCAGGCAGGCAAAGCCAGCAAAAGGCAGGAGGCAGGAAGGAAAGCATGGCAACATCGTCAAGGATCTGAAGGCTGTGATGAGCACCACTTCTAGGAGAAAGACATTTTGCTCAGCTGAGCAGGAGTGCCTGGTACTTGTGTGTGTGTGTGATTGTATCCAGGAGATCACATATCATCACAGATCCGATAGCAGCAGTCTGGAGGGGGAGGGAGGAGAGAGGGAGGGAGGCAAATGTGAGGATTTACACTGTCAGAATATTATGATGCTGTACAGGGTGAGGAAAGCGATGATTGGGTACACGGAGGATCTTTCAAAGGACTCCCTTGCTTTTGTGAGCTAAAAAAAGCCCAGAGCCTGTTTGAACATTTGCTGTATATTCCAGCAAAGGGGAAATCACACCTGATCCTGTGACTCTGACAGCAACAGCTTCTGGTTAAAAAGCCCTTCAGGTAAAAATCCTGATGAGATCACTTACTGTTTCTTAGCAGGAGCCTCCATCAAGGTGACCAACAGCTATGGAAATGCAAGTGAGGGTCAGGCAGCGTCCTGGATACCTGCTAAGGACAGTTTTCCCTTTTAATTGTAAAACAGGGAGCAGAAGGGAGGAGCCCAAAGACAAGGAATGCTGCTTTGTGCTGTTTCTGTTAGAGCAAGCCTGTTCACATTATCTAAATATGACTCAGTGTCTTTTAACCAAGAAGAATAACCTACAGCAGCAACAAGGAATAAGGTCTCCAAAATGAGGGGCTTTTCCTTCCTGTTTTAATGACCCAAAAAGCTACTTTCTACTACAGCACCAGTAATGTCTGTTGGGCCACATAAAAGTGCAAAATGTGGATCGTATCTTCAGCTGGTTAAAATTGAACTGGTTTTCTTCATTTTAAGGGGGTTGAAATATTTGACAGTCAATCTGCCTGTCTCCTATGGGACAGCAGAAATGATTTTGCAACAAGGCATCTGTGTTTTCCCGACATCCTCAAACTCATACCCACAAAGGCAAGGTCTCAGCCAGCTACACACTTAAATTTAACTCCATCCCTCCCTCTTTGTGCAGGGTGTATAAGCAGACAATGGGACTGGAGAGCTGGAGTCACACCTATGGGCTGTGATGGAAGATTTTTCTTGAGACAGATGGTGTTTGGGTGTGTTTACCCTGATGAGAAGAGCACAAAGTCAAACACCTTTGCCAAGTTCATTCTTAAGTCAAAGAGACGCCAGAAATCTCGATTTAATGTCATATTTCTTAACTGAACTCAGAACTTCATCCAGAACAGGCCACAAAAATTTCCTTCTAAGACAGCCTTTCCTCCAAGATACCTGTGCCTGAACTCAAACAGTGAAAGCAGTATCACTCACCTCTCCTTTAGTACGTACCTAGAAACACTGAACTGCTGGGAGGGAACAAAGAAGGAGCCACACTGTTCTCAATAGCACCACTGACAGAAAAAGATGAGATGGGCACAGACTGAAAACCATTTGAACACAAGCAAACACTTCTCTTACTGTGGGGGTGGCCAGGCTTCCCAGAAAGGTTGAATATCACCACAAAACCCAGCTGGGGACAGCACTGGGCAAACTTGCTCTGGCTCTGCTTGAGCGGGGGACTGGACAAGCTGATTTCCAGAAGTCCCTTCCAACCTCAGCATTTCTCTGCACTGCTCTTGGGAAATGAACATGCCAACAAGGTTTATACCTTTGAACACCTCTCTCACATTTTGCAGCACACCTTGTTTCTAATTCGTAGGTCTTTTAGCTAAACCACCTTGAGACAGCCTCTAGATCTCTCCCATAAAGACATATCCTGCTCCAGGTGCCTTTCATGTCTTAAATTACTTTGAAAACACCACCCAGAAAGAAATGGGCACAGCTGCCTCTATAAATCACCAGGGCAAAGCCCGAATAAATTCCTGAGGTGATTATTTAAAATATTTACCTTTAAATTACAGAGGAAATGGCAGTTTGACAGGCTACCTCTGATTAGAAAAACCCAAACATGCAAAATAACTCTTGTGGTCAGGATTCATTGAACTGGCATCAACAAGTAACTGCAACTGGTATTTCTCATGCAGAACTGATGCTTTTTAAACTCTTAGGGCTGTATCTTGCAAACAATTGCTCCTGCTGCAATCTACTGGTTTTCTGCCCCTTATTTAGCTAAGGCTTTAGGTCAGAGATGAAGTTTCTAACACAGGAAAACAGAACTGATTTGATATCTTTAGCAATGTAATTTCATATGGAGAGATTCAGCTTTCCATTAAGAGCAGGTATTTATTCACAGGATTTAAGGGTCTCTGTGGCTCCTCCTCTGCAGGCCCCCCTTTTTCTATCAAGTGCACAGAATCAGGATGTGACATTTTCATTTCCAAGATGCCTCAGCCTTCACAGATGGGAGACTACAGACAATAAGGCATAATTTGTGAAAGTTCCAAGAACATGTTAGTGGCAGGGGTAGGAAGAGGACTCAGCTTCCCTAAGAATTCCACCAGCCCTTGCTAAAACTTCCACTCCTTTCTGTACGGAACAGATCTCCTTTTCGCTCAGCTGCTCACCTGTATCCCTTACCCGTTACCCCTGCACCCAGCCCCACCCTCACAGCGTACTCTGCACAGTGGTTTGCAGCTGGCAATGTCTGCACAAAGCATGTGGAGTTCTCTTGGCTGAGATCTTTGTGAAAGGGTTGGCAGGAGATGAGGGATTACTATCAGGCTCTGGATATTTTGGGATAGGTATCCCATAGGTTTGTGAAACATCAGCCCTGCTCCCACAGCAGCCAGGGAAACAGAGTTGCTCTGCCAATGTGTGACAGCTCTGATCTTCTGCTGCACAAGCCCAGCTGCAGTGCCTGCCACGAGCTGATGCCCTTCTATGCTGTCTTTGATTCAGAGACTTTCTTCCTGACTCGTCTTTCTCTGTGTAACATTTCCTGTTTAATTTTCTCTTTTTTAGCTTCTGCATATTTCTGTTTCTCAGCTGTTTCCTTCACAGCACAGAAATTCTCTTGAATCTTTTTGAAGCTTCATTCACTTGCCAAACATTTTGTGCAGTTTTGACTAGCAGGAAGAAGGCAAAGCTTTCTATCTAAAAAATATTAAAGCTTTACTTTTTAAAATCATGTATTTGCATCAGTCAGTGACAGTAACCTTGGGGTTTGGCTGTGATGTGCTGAGTGCATAGCACCCTCTTGTGCCCTCCGACCCTGGGCAGCCACAACTGCTCTGCTCCCTTCTGGTGAACTGTTAGCAAGTTGTACCATATTTCTACAGTTTGCCTGTCTCTCAGGTTCCCTTCTTCCTCTTCCTATTAAAGAAACCCCAATCAGTGTGTATAAGAAAATAAGAGACAGAAATCAGGTGGTGTTCTTATGTGCTTCAACTGACACGGTGGTAAAACAAAAAATCGCTCCAGTAAGTAGTCTCAGAAATAAAGGGGTTTTATAATCTGTGCTTCTTTAGTGCTCCCAAGCAAAGGCCCACAACTTTTCCACCTTTTTTCATACTTCCAGTTCTAGATTTTAGTTCACACAGGTTTGAAAAAGCACAAACTTCCCAATTAGAAATTGATGCCCAACAAAACCCCCAAATATTCTTCTTCCACACAGGTGGGATCCCCACACTGATCGAATTTTGACTGTCAGCTGATTTATCTGTGATTTTTCCTTCCAGACTCCCCTAACAGGACAGGATGAGTTTGAAAAACATGCTTGTAAATCAGGGTAACAATTCCAGTTCCAGTTCTAACTTTGTTTCAAATCAAAGAAGGAAAACCAATTTCTCTCCATACTTCCCAGTAGCAGGAGTTGGATAAGCACAAAAGTAGGCAGGCTTTAGGCTAAAAACAATTTTATATGGATTTCCATTCTTTAATTTTTTATTCAAGATACTATCAGGAGAAACCTTGAAAATAAAAGGCAGTGACAAGACACACTGGTCCTGGATCCTTACTGGGCTCGCAGTACCGTATCACGTCAAGCAGCAAGAAACTAAGAGGAAAAATATTTGCTTCTGATGGAGTTTCCATCTTTCCCTTGGAAACTTCCAGCACTCCCCTTAAAAGTGCTCAAAACTTCCTCAAATAATTTGAGTAAAGGAGTTAAAAAGAAAGAGCAATCACCGTGCAGACACATGTGAAGGATTCGGATCTCAGCCAGTAAAACCTTCCTTACAAGAGACTTGAACTGAAAACTGTCCATCCTCACGCACATTTTTGAGCAGCTAATTGAGCATATTTTTCCATGAAGGAAGTTATTATTCCAGGCTTATGCTTCACTGAGTTAAGGCACATGTCATGGCCAGGCAACAGTACCAGGTGCACAGAATGATGGCAAAGGGCTTCCCTCCTGATTATCAGATATCACAAGGTGTCCTGGGCACCACTGCTTGAGCCTGAGTGACCAACAGTATGTTAATCAATTCAGCAAGCACTGAAACCAAGTGCTAAGCAGCATCTCTGAACAGAAATCCCATTTTTATTCAGGTCTTTACCATTTTGGCTTTAGTGTTATTTTCTTTTCTTTTGAGAAAATTTTTCCCCTGCCCTGACTGGGCAGTTTTATGAATGCAGCCAAGGGGTACCTCTGACAGTTTTCCCTCTGATCTTACATCTGAAAAGAACTGAAAAAGCAAAAGTCTTAAAATCTGTGAGATGATAGAAACTGTAAGCTGAAGCTGACACCTGCCCAGTCCTTCTCTGCTGCTCCTGCTGCTGCTCTTGCTGTGTCACTGGGAGGGAAATTGCATCAAAATTAATCAGCGTGGCAGCAGCAATGATTGAATCTGAAAACTTCAGACACTGCAGTTCAGTAGCCAAACGAGACCAGCCTAAACCCATCAAGACTTCCATCATCTTCCCCAGACAGCGTGGTCACTCCCTTATTGCAAAGCATTCACAGTCACTAAATGCAGTCATGAGAGATGGAAGAGTGTGAATTATATTTCCTTTTTCCCTCAGGAATGAGTTTGTATCCAGCTGCTACAGTGTAGTCTGCTTGCCCTCTATATAGTTTATGCACTGGTCCAGAATTACCAGAGCTTTAAGCAAATTAAAGGCAACTAAAAGTCCTCCTAAGATGCTGACAGAGATATGCTCACGTTTATCCACTGCTACTAATGTATGTAATGAAAGGAAAGGTGGCATCAGGATTCCTCTCAAATCACAGAATCATCTTGTTGGAAAAGACCTCTGAGGTCATATCTATTTGGTCAGATTTGCCAGCCGGTCTGTCGAGATCTGAAAAACCTCATGGACATCAGAGATCCAAGATTTTCTAAAAGCTCAAGAATTTCTATAATAAAAATTACATAAGAAATCCAACACAGGAGTTGTTGAGGAAAATTTATGAAAATCAGCAGCTTTGAAGCAGCAGCTGGAGCTGAACACAATGTTCATATCTGAAACTTGTTTCAACCTGCACCTTTTTCAAGCAGTGAAGCTGAAGAGAGAAGGAAGTTTGAGCAAATTCTCAATGCCTCAAGATACCACAAAACTTAATCCAGCTCTGATGCAAAGTTTAATAGACTGGATTTTTTAACCCATGATTGCCATCATAAACATGGTCTATTTGCTTCAAAAGACAGGAAACTAATAACCCTTGGGAATTGCCTTCTTCCTGATCCTTCTCTCCAGCCCTTCTGGAGGGAACAACTGCTGAACACCCACCAGAGCACTCAGAAGCTGAGCAGAGGGCAGAGCATCACAAAGGAGAATGTTCCAGTGCAAAGGAGGCAAGTTCTCCTTTGCTGTATGGAAGGAAAAACAGAAATTATTTTGAAATATCTGCAAACCAAGTTTGTGTTCTTTCAGGAGGAAGTGCATAGCTTTAATTTGTCCTCTGTGCCACCTAGAAAACCTCTTGGGGAGTTCGTTCTGTTCTAAGGAACAGCAAATGGATTTACAGCAATTAAAGCAGTTGACAAATAATGTTTATAAAAATGCCACATGAACATTGTCTGAGTATAAAGCCCCTCCAGATCATGAGGTCTGCATGACCCACCAGAGACTGTAAAAAACCACAAAACCCAAAAAACCCCCAAACAAATCCCTTAGGAACTAAAAGAGCCCCAAAACAAACCAAAAAAGAACTCAAATTAATTTTTTTATTAACACTGTAACATTGATGGGCTAAATTTTAGACCAAAGAGGATGGTGCACTTGAGAGGATTTTATGCAAATTAACACCAAACATACACCCAGCAAGAAAAGTTCCGTTTACATAGGCACTGATTTAATTGGAGGTCAAGGTCTTTTAGTGACTCCTCAGTCTGCTTTGATAAGGGAATTTCACACAGACATTCTGTGAAATGTCTGCTGTGGCTGTATTTATTTAACTTATATGTGGTACAAGCTATTCACAACAGGAGTTAAAAAACAGGCTGGATCTTCTAAATCTTTTTGTAATGCAGAGAAAACAACCCCAAGACAGTCATTAGTACTGCCTTCCCTTCTCCCTTATTGATTATTGCAGCCTACACTCCATGGATTTAAATATGCAGAAAGCATGTTTATGTCAGTGGGAATTCCTAGCATCAGCTGAGAGGCAGAAATAATGGAAATAATTATTACACCCTTCTCTGTTGCTCTTTACCATAAAAATACTTCATGAAAAATATAATTTAGTTCTTAAAATATCAGACTACTTTCAAAATAGGACTTGAAAATTGCCCTTTGAAGT
Source organism: Rhagologus leucostigma (assembly GCA_013397725.1). Taxonomy (NCBI): domain Eukaryota; kingdom Metazoa; phylum Chordata; class Aves; order Passeriformes; genus Rhagologus; species Rhagologus leucostigma. The sequence continues at coordinate 211,355 of VZTD01000837.1, read as the reverse complement.
GCATCTCATACTCATTAAATTATGTGCACCATTCCCAGAAGTGCACAATTCCATATTTTACAGGTTAATTCTGGACAGCTGGATTTCTGCAAAATAATTACTGCAAAAAAAATGCATCCATCTCTGCACTGGAACTATAGATCGCTCAAGAATGCAAAGGGACAACCAGCAGTAGATTAGGACTTGAGGCAACATGAGGAACACAAAATTTGGCACCCTGTTCAAATGGAAGTAGTGACAGGATGAGAGTGTGCAAATGTGTGTTTGCGTGTATGTGGCCATGGGCCCTTACACTTGAACTTCAGAGCTCTCTCTGTGGACAGATCTGTCATCCTTTTTAACCCTGTATTAAATAAATCAAATACCCACTCTAAAGTCAAGGATTCCCAGGTTCTTTTATACTACATGAAGAACAAACCCAAACAAAATGGTGACAGAGATCCTTGAACCAATGGGATGAAATCCCCTGGTGCAAAGGACTTGTTTCTACCTTTGAAGTATAAAGTAAATGTTGAAAACGACCCCTGCACTTTACTTTATGCAAAAAAAAGTCTTCAAGATGACAAAAACTCATTATAGTTACCATATATATAACTGAGGCATCCACAGTCCTGTTCATGGCAGATGATCCTGGTTGTTCACTTATCTTCACTCTAAAGGGACCTTTCTATCCTCTTAAAAGTTTCTCTGGCTGTGCAGAAGTTGAATGTCCCTCAGGGAACACAGCAGACTTTGACTTGATGCCTTCTGACATCTCACTCGCCCTGTTAATAAGCTGGGTGAGATGTCAGGTGGAATCTCATCAGCGAGAGCAGCAATGCCCAAAGGAGCCATGTGGAGCCCCGCGATGCTGCCTCTGGAGCTGCTTTTTACAAACATGTTGATAACCAACTCTAATTATTATGAGTAGCTTTCATAATTGCCTCAGAAGCCACTCACCTCACTGGCAACAGACCAGGGGGACTTCTCTGGTACTTGGTGATATAAAAATAACCTCCCAAATTTTATTGCAGTCCCACTTGGAGTGGTGCAAGCTGCTCAAGCACAGGATTTTTCAGCCTGTGTGGTGGTACTACAGTGGCACGTAGTAGCTTAGATACTGGAACTTCAGTAGGACCCTTGGTATGGGGAGAGGGAGGTGCCTTAGCACCCGAGTTGTCCCACAGTGCCCTGTGCCTGTTTTACGGCTGTAATTAATGTCTGGATAAACTCCTTCATACATCTGCATATACTATCTCCTACAATTCTGGGGTCTGCCTCATTTCAAAGATACTAAAGCTGAGTAACATCACCAAAAGAAGGCAAAACACAGAATTTCCTCCTTGGGGAACGTTAGTGAAGTTAATGGGTACTGTGCACTGTCGTTCTCAGGCATCACAACCTGAGATGGTTCTACATCTTCTTTTTTCCTTTAGTAGCATCAAAAATAAATCCATCTCACAAGAAAGGAATAAGTGAAGTCTCTTAAATCTTGAATTTGAAGGGAACATAGAAGAAAAAGTAAGTTTGCTTCAGGGTCTTGTAAATTTTTCAGGAAGTTAATGGCACAAAAAAGGAATATGGTAAAAATATTGTCCACGTGGTAACATGTGGAATGCACTCGCCATTTTATCAGGCAGTGCTACAAGCAAAAAGACATTTTTAGGGATTGTGGAATGGCTGCAGATTAAAAATAGAAAACCCAAAAATGTCTAAAAAAACCACATTCAATAAAAAAATAAAATTGAAAATTACTCTTAGTTGTATTGTTATTCTTGGGTCCCTAAAGGTAAGACCTCTCCTTTCACCAAAATGACATAAGAAGCCACATATTATCCAGAAGAGCAACTTTCCTCTGGCTACTATCCCTGTCAGGTACTACATGCTATTCCATGGGATGGTCAGAGGAATGGAGTTAAAAATTGTTCCAATAAGAAGTGTTTAAAGTCCAGTTTTTGAGTAAGATGAATTAGTCACTTGTGATGCTAAAAAAATTTCATCCAATAAAGGATTAGTTAATGCAAATATTCAAGAAAGCCCTAATGATTTTTAGTTTGTTTTCAGACTTGTCACTTTTCAGAAAATCCAGTTTACTGCAGTATTGTGACTGATAAGGTGGCACCAGGTATCACTCAGACCAGACACCTTACTGTTCCTTTTCAAAGCCCTCTCTGGTCCTGTGGCACATCATTATTCCCTGCAGTGACAGGGGCCAAAGCAGGAGGAGGCAGGGGCACCAGTGAGCCAGGAATTCCTAGTGAGCTCTTGGGAAGATTTACCTGCACACAGCTTTATGCAACAGAAATGTTCTATACATTAATGAAGTACAAGTCAAGCTCCGTGGATACACATTCTGAGGTAAAAAAATCCATCTCAAGGCCAGAGTTTTACTTTAACTTACACTTAGAGAGTAATACCTCGGGGCCTCAGTTTTCACTTTTTTAAACGGGGAATGGGTAAAACTGCTCTCAGACTTATGGGCCATAATACAAGATATTTAGATCTAAGCCACTCATTTTAGGAGTAATCTTGTTTGCTACGAAAGATACTGAATTATCTGTAGTGCTTGCAGGCGATTAAAATTGTTAATATTCTTTGTACTTGGTGTACAGCTGCCTACGCCTACAAATCCATGAATCATGGTCCTCTAATTCAGTTTCCTGCAGTGAAAGCAAGATATTATTAACATTCCAATAAAGAAAAATCCTCTTAATTCACTGCTTATATTTAATGAATTGCTTTATAGAATAGAGACAGTGTTGGCACTGGAGAGAGAATCTGCAATACTTATTTCCACTCCTATCTACTGTACAACCTTGGGAAAGTCACCAGAGTGCTCAGCACCTCAGTTTCCCCATCATTTCATATGGAAATAACTCGAAGCAGCAACAGGATGGAGTTTTAAAGTTAAATGGTATTCACTGCAAAAGCTTTCAGCATTTCCATGTTAAAAGGCCCTGGCTTTTAAATATTTATTTTTTAACAACACAATAGTGCCTTGATCTGAAGAGTGCGTAGATGGCTTGGGGCTATTAAAGTGCTGAGCAGGCCTCCAAGAGTGAAGCTATCTCCTTCTCCTTTGTGTCCCAGGATTAGTTTATGCAAGACAGGTCTTGCAAATACAGAGCAAAGCATAAAACATTCATTCCCTAATTTAAAGCATGAATTAACTTACCCCTTAGATAAGAAAATCCTGCATTTGTACTTCCTTCCCTTGTCTCCCTGGACTGACAAGCTGCTGTCACACAAAGTGATCCCAGGCAGTGGTTTGAGTAATGCAAAGATAAGGTCTATCTTTGTGAACTCTTTTAAATCGTATTCCTCGAGGTCCACCTTCTCCTCACAGACTGGCACAACCTATTCTCAAGCCATCATTTCATTTTATCCAGACAGAAATGATTTATAATGTAGTCTAGAGAAAACTCAAACTCTGAATCTGGTCGTTGTTTTAAATATGATGAAGATTCATTAAATTTTTTGGTGTCCTCTGTTGCTCTTGCTCCCCTTGCTATGACAGTTACTCACTTTATTTTTCAGGAAAACAGTGCAATTTTATAAACATTTGGCATAAATGTTTGTAAAGCCATGCTCTTAGTCTAGTATTTCTCCTAGACAAAGCATTTGCAGTGGCAGCTGAGACCCTTTGTTAAACTCACTGGTACAGAATTTCATTTTAAGAGATTGCAGTACGTGATTCAGCAACATGTCAGTGCAATAATATGTGAATGAATCCAGACTTTGCAAAATAGCTGAAACATCCGTGATCTCTGCCCTGATTTCAATGCTTGGATTCATTTTTAGTTGAGGTGTGCCTTGCTCCTTAATAAAATTCTCCGGATTGCTGCTCCCTGTTGATGTGGTTGCCAGTCAGAAGGTGAGTTGGGGTCACCATGGCTGTCACTTGAGACAGCTTCTGGTTTCTCTGCTGAGATCACTCTGCCACGTTTCTCTCACCAAACCACGCATTTCCATCCCCATCTGGACATGTAGCTGGGGTGGAAAACAATGCTGCTGCTTGAAGATGTGGCAAAAAAATGCAGCTCAAACCTTACTTGTTTGGAGCATATTTCTCGGCTCAAATTCCTCACTGGGATTAGGGAAGCGGTGGAATCCAGCCCTGCACTAAAGGAATTTCATCTCAGCCAGGAGCTGTGAACATCTTACTCCCTCTCGTGGCCGCAGGTACTGTGGAAATGGGCTCTTTTTGTTTATTCACTTACAATGTTTGCAGATAAATCCCAGGTTACAGTCAGGGCCACTGGAAAACACCACTCTGCACTCGCTCCTTCCCCACATTTCTGCGTCCGCATTCCCACATGGACCTGCTTTTCTGTCCCTCCCTTCCCTCCCCCATTCAAAACACAACTTTCTATCCACCAGCCTTTGTTCATTTGTGCCCTTCCTCCACGAAGCTGGTTATTCTTGGGAACAAGCTTTGTATGCAGAAAGGGAAAGAAACCACATTATTTTATATGTGATTCTTCCCTAAAATCAGAGTTGAAATGGGAGTTTTTTCATGGAACTTCATGGGGGTAGTATTTGTCATTTATTAATCCATGTGCAGTTCATTTCTGCTCAAAGACTCATGAGTTCATTCAAAGAGACAATTAGTCATTTAATGAAGAACTGGCTGTGCCCTTATGCAGTGCGCGCCTTGGTCCCTCTCCCTGTAAACCCAGACAACTCCTGACACACCTTGAAGGTGCCCAGACAGCTCCCGGCTGGCTGTTAGGACACAGCATGGTTTCAAATAGTCCAGGGACTGTCCCAGGTTCTGCTGAAATTCCCAGCAGGTGTGATCTCAGTCCCCTTGTCAGGATTTCAACATCTCTTGCTGAATTTCCAGCACACTATGACATGTGTATTTAAAAAAATTAGGGCATGTAAATTCCTACTGACAGGCATCTCTTTATTTGTATAAGCCCACTATCAAAGCAGTGAAAGTCTCTGAAAGTATTAACATAGGACCATTCTGCAATAAATGAGACTGAGTACACAGGCTGTGTGTCTTCCCTCCTTCTGGCTCCATTGCTGTGTTGCTTTCCTTATATAACTGTTCTAGTTAAAAAACACTCCTGACCTAAGAAAACCTACATCAACCTTATAATTTTTTGTTAAATACATGGTGGTCAGTGACAGGTTTAAAAGTAGTAAAGAGTGGGCATTCCGTATTTAACTCTGAGTCACTCCATTGTATGTCACGTAGAGACAGCTGCTGGCAGACTTTGAGAAGACTTTTTCTGGATAAAGTACTCACTGACAGAAATCCCAACTCCAGGGTGTCCTGAGGAGCATGTCCACTCCCTACGATCAGCTGTTAACCTGTTGAACTCCATGAAACTTATGTTTCCAGGACTGCGTCCCCTGAGAATTTCTCTGTATCTGGAGAAAGCCTCATTGAGGAAGCAGCTGAAAGCTCTGCTCCAGGGTCCTTATAAACAACCAGCACTCATATCCTCTCGAGAAAGGCACTGCAGACCATCTACCAAATGTCTCCTACTCCCTTCACACCTGTGTTTTGCTTCAGGTGGGCAATGGTGTTATCTTAAATAAAAAATATAATTCAGGTTTTTGTATTAAACAGCCCAAATTCATCTGCTTCTCATGAAAAACCTTAAAATATGAACAAAATCCAGTTTCAACTTTGAAACTTCAACATCAGATGACAGACTTTGATATATCATAGAGAAATCTTGACATTTTACATAGACCAACTTGCTCTACGTAAAACTACTGTGCAGCCCTCTGTGCCCTTTCCCCCCCCCAGCACATCTTAATTGGTTCTTTTCAGGACTGACTAAAATGCCATCATGGAGAACAGCAACTTGTATAAAGAACATCTGCCCATAAATCTCAAATGAAACTATTTAAAATTTAGAGACTTGCTTCTTTCTCTTTAAATGCATTTATTTTGAGAGTCAATTCAATACATCTAGATTTCCTGGCTAGGATGGCACCTGGCTGCCTCAGAATTTCTCTCTCCATCAGCCTCCTGTACAGCTTGGAGGCACTGACTCAGTGTGTGCCCATTTCTCAGATCCTAAAATATTTTTGGTTGCCTCTATGCTCCATAGATTGGAGGGCTGGTTTGTGAATACTGAATATTGATTTTGGTGAAACTGATTTATATCAGCTGAAAATGCAGCCCTATCTCTAAAACTGACTGTCAGATATCATTACTATGTATCTTAAGGACTCCAACCTCAAGCATTGTTACGATTTTCTCATTCACAGTCTCTCTTCTACACATCTGACAGCTTGGGCTGCTCACAGCTCTGTGCATTTATTATGCTGTCAGGAGCACAGATGATCAAGGAACAGTGTTTGATTTATAGCTGCTTATTTTAAAAAAGCACAATATGCATATTTGAGTTTGTCAGTACTGAGACCAATCCCTTCCTATAGGATGCATTTTACTTTTTATTCTTTTATTAACAAGTCTGACTTCATATCACAAGTGGTCTCCCTGTCAGTCAGGAAAGGCTGCCTGAAACACAGACAGGGTAAAAGCAGCACCTTCCAGTTCTCCCATTCCCTGACACCTGCCCAATGAAAAACTTCAAGATTGCCATTTTAGCACCTAGAGGCTACTAGGTATTCTCATCTCTTGCATTCCAGAAATCAGAAACTAAACCCACAGTGACTTAAACCCAAAAGCTACAACCAAGTGACACATCTTTAAGGACTGCGCAAATCAGTGACAGGATTTGACCTCTAACAATTTGGGAACCAGGAGAGGTAAAAGCCATTCCTGAAGGCAAGGAGCTGTAGTTCTGCAAAAGCTGTCTGCAATCCCACACAGCACAATCTGCTGGAAGATCACCTCACAGTAAAGCAAAGTTGCCTCATGGAAAGCAGATAACAAAAATTGGAGCTATCATCTGGGGATTCCTCCTCTTTCAAGTAATTGAGCTTTTCTTCAGACTGAATTGGGTGTTTTTGTATTTCAGTACCTGCCAAAAGGGGTGGGTTTGGCCGCAAAGGGAAAACAGGAAATGGCTTGAAAATTAATAAAGCTTGCAGAAAACAGCTTTTATGCTTCTGACCAAATATTGCAGGGCCCACAGCTGCCCCCAGGGTACAGAAACAGGAAATTTGGCAACAGAAAGAGACAGTATTTTTTTGAGTTACAGAGCACATTTGCAAAGGATGTCATCAAACAGAATGCTTAATTTACACTTTTCGAGTTTTTTTACTGAAAGAGTAGGAAGGGAAAATACGAGTTTACTTTCTATGTATTGGAGATGTTGTAAGCTAGGATTTCACTTGTCTGGTGATGATGGATGTGATGGTTCCATGGAAAGAGAAATTTTAGCAGCACATGGAGCTGCACGTTCATGAAAAATTCTGTAATAAGTCAGGCAGAAGCCAGGACATTCAAATGTGTCCCCATGCTACAACCCCTGCCCACTTGTGAGACTTTTTGGGACTGTAGAAGGGTAACTGGGATATTCCTCTGTGGAGAGACGAGACATTTGTGTGCCCTTCCTCGTGTGTGTTTAGAGAGAATTCATCCTTGTGTGTAACTTTGGTTTACCTGGTGGACATTAAACATAGTGTGGATGATCATGTTCCCATCTTATGGGTTATTTACATGAAGTGAAAGCCCTTTTGTAATGGGGGGAGTCTCTGATTGAGTTCAACCCATGGGTTCATACAGCGACACCGACTGAGTCAGGGGAAAACATCCTCCCACACAGCTTTGCCCGTGAGGCAGAACGCTTTGCAGGATACAGTCACCACTTCTCTACTCCCCCAGCTCTGGTTCATTCCTTGCTCTCGCTGAACCAGAGACCGTCTAAGCCTCTCACAAGACTCTGCAAACCACTGATACAATGAGACGGAAAGAATGGATTATGAAATGAAAACGTAAGTGCTGTGTGTACTCAAGACTCTTTCCACCTCCTCCCCTAAACCACGGGGATTGAAAACCCAGACGTGCCTGGCGAAAAAAAAAAGAAAGAGTGACCCATGCACTCATATCCTGGCAATTTGTGGGAATTGTCATAACACACCCAGACCAAATTACAACATCCCTGCGCAGACCTAACCCGCATTTCATGACAGCATTTGAGCGCATGTACAGATCCACTGTCAGGCAGCACGGACACACGCTCAGGTATGTGCTCACTGCTGTTCTGACACAGGCACAGGACTAAGTGCCACTTTAAATGCAGATGAATTGTTAAATCAGAACCTGTGAATAACTCCTTTGTTGTCACAGAACCTATCAGCTTAACAGAATTACAAACCAGCGAACCACCGTTTCATTAAACTCCCTTAATTTGGTACAGTTCAGAGGAAACTGCTCCCTCATCTCCCTGGATCCATCCCCTCTCCCAAGGGTATACTGGCTCCTTTGAAAGAATTTTGTTGATGTTTTCAATCAGAGGGCTCAGCAGTGTCTCCTACCCTTAATCTCCTTACACAGCAACATGCTGTCCCTACGTAGGCAAGTTCCTGCCCCTGCTGTCCTTCAGGAACAATTCCATCCCAAGACGACAATTACTAAGACATTTCTAGCTTTTGCTCTAACTTATTTTGCATCTGTGGGCACATTTCTTGCCCTTTGTTGCACTACAATACCATGAAAGAAGCCGATTTTATTAAATTCTTCATAGTTCAATAAATTTATCTGAGGAGTTTTCCTTTCTGGAACAGGCCAGAGCAGCAGAAATAGGCTGGTATAGAAGAAACTATTCCTTATTGGGAAGAATAATAAAAGTATTTAAAACTGTTGGAGTAGCCACTGGAACTTGGATACCTCCAGTTCCTGAAGGCTCAAGTGCCTCAACTCTATACCCAGAATACAGCACAGTTTAAAGGGAGAATTTATTTAATTCAGCAAAAAGCTTCTCCTTTAGAAAGCCTCATTCCTAAACATGAGACAAATTTGTTTATATGAATAATCATAAAAGTAAAAGGTCTTCTGAATACTTTTGAAAATTGAGTGAAATTCTGAAAATCCCTTCTTTTTACTCCTGTTGAGAATTTGTTAACATTTAAAAGTCACTGTTTGTTCCGGTTTGTCTTTCATACTGTACTGCATTAATTTTTTGTTCTGAAGATACACACAGAATTCCAAACATTCCATTCTGATAAGGTAAAAAAGTATTTGTTTCAATCTTTCAAAATCAGTTCCGTTAAAACTGACATGCTCCCCTAGCAAGCTTCAGTTTTCTATGAGGAACATTTCCCCAATAAGCAAACATTCTTTTAAATAAATTTGAAGTAGAGTTACGATGAAATAATTAATCCCAGATTTTAAGATGCTGAAAGTTAGTACATGGCAATATTTATTTTGCTGTTTCCCTGAAGACAATCAGCCAATACTGCCTGTTGTTTCTTTGCATTGGCAGCAACTGTTCTCATCCTACACTCCTTTTCATCACAAAGAACACAATTATAACACCATAATTGATACCTAACAAATTCCTTTGGCACCTATCACTTACAGAAGGAAAGAAAATCCCTATGGAAGGTGTTGCATTCCCCATCTGCAGCCCTGTTTACATCACTGCTTATGTTTAGATTTGCTTTGGGCCTTTATACCACAAAGTACTGTGGGGTCTTTAATGACAGCTCTGACTCATATTTCCTGAGCAAAACAATCCAGCCCTGGTTTAGGGGTTTCTTTTTTTGTTTGGTTGTGGGGCGGTTGTGCGTGTGTATTTAGAAAAAGACAAAACCTCTGCCACAAGTCTGTCCCACTCCTCTGGCAGAGGTTATTCTACAACTGTGGTCAGAAAGGAAGTAAATCTATGCTGCTGCTGTGCTGGAGCCTGATGTCCTGGCACTGCAGAAGCTGAGGGAGAAGGTTCCACATTTCCTCACTCAGCTCTGTCACTGGGACACTTAGTTCACACATGAGCCCTGGTTAAAACTCACTACACTCTTAAATAGATGTAAATCAATAGATTATCACTTGCCCAAGATGAGGCAAGATTCAGAAAAGGATTGATATAAGTCCTCAAGCTCCCCAAGTCCTGCTCAGCCCCAGTTCGTGTCTCACAACTATTCTCGGTGAGCAGAGGTGTCTCTTACACATCGTGGGGGTATCCGGCCTCACACTCCTGCCGTGCAAAGCTGGTGCCCAGAAACATAGACAAGGAAAAAGTATTGAGTCTTGCATGGAACGTTCTAGGGGCTGCACTCCTAATATTGCACATGAAAAGGAAAAATCCTCTCTCTGAACGGTAGTATCAGCTCTCTGAGGCCAGTGAGCCTGTGGGCAGAGAGAAGCGGTCGAGTACAGACAGGATGTCACTTGAGGACACAAGCTGAGAGACATAGACACACAGGAAAATTCAGACAGTATTTACTGCAGAATTAAATAGCCTGTGCTAAGAACTATTTCAATATCCCTAAATGCACATTCAGTACCACACTTGCTTAGATAAAAATGGGAGCTCACTTTGAAATGAAAAAAACATCAGTTCACTGCTGGAAATAACAAGAAAACTGTGCTTAGTGTTGTTTCTTAAGGATTTTTTAAAGACAGTTTGCAGAAGGGAGGGAACACCTCACTTTGCCTAAATTCCTTTTCCCCCTTTGCTAAATAAAAGTCTTCTGAAAGCTACAACAGCTCCTGTAACTTTAAACCTGAGCTGAGATCATAATTTTGGTCCTGACCAAACAGCGTGGGGAGGGCGGGCCTGGCTGCTCATTGAGGACCACCTTAGGCTGCTCCCACCCCTTGACTAAAGAAAATAATTCTGACTCCACTCAGTTTTCTTTAACTGTTCAGTTATCATCTGAGAAAACCTCCCCCTTTTACACTAGAGCAGCTAAAGGAATATTTGGAATACCAAAGTATTTTTTTGCAGTGATTTCTTTTTATCATCTCAATTCTCCACTGCCTCTAAAAAAATTAATCTGAATTTGGACCATCTGGTTTCAGGATTGGAAAGCGACTCTGTAAGCTGATCAAAGATGTTTGTTAAAGTTCCATTCTTCATCTTCGTCCTCGGGAGTGTGCCTTTTGTAGCATTTGCTCAAGAAGGTAAGGAGAAAGTTTGGTTACAATTATTTCCAGTCATTTCCTGTAATTTAACAGTTTCTGTGCTCTCTCACAGGTTACGTAGTTACTCTGTCCTGTTTGTAAAACCTCTTTTGAAATTCTTAAGCTGAGACTGGGCATCTACTACAGCTGTGATCAGGAAAGAAACACAGCAAAAGTTTTCGATGGGCTGAGTTAGACTGTATTAGGAAAGAATTTTCTGTGCGTCTGTAAGGGAGGGAGAGGGGTATGGGCAGGCAGGGAGAGCATTCCCTTCACAGCCCTTGGAAATGGCTTCAGTTTCACTGGAGCACACACTGTGGATTCTGCAAGCAATAATTTAGTTTAACTGACATTTAGGGGTATAACTCTATGAAAGTAACTTGTAAATCTTTTCAGTCAGGAGTTTAACTTCTGTGCTTAGAGACGTTACAGACACTCAGAATATGAACCTTACGCCAGGCTTTGCTAAGACTAACTTAGCCATAAGTAATATATACAATGAGGGAAACTAAACCAGGGGGAATTATTGCCAAGGACAGATTTGAAAAGTGTTATGTACCAATAAGATTAATTTGGAAAGTTATTTATTTTGATTTTTATAAGAAAGATACAATATATGCTTTTAGGTAAAATAGATGTTTAAGTCTTTTTACAGCTAAAGCAGGAGAGGCTGATTTGTTAACAGTAAATCAGAATTACCCTGGCCAGTACTTGATTCCAGGAATGTCACTTTGAAACTCAGTCTTTCTGAGCAGTGTTTGACTCATGGTGAATGAATTTGCCATGAGGCGACGTGGTTTACATCTGCCATTGCCATGGAACATGTTCCAAGCAGCATGCTGCGTAGCAGTTTCAAGTACCAGTGCTCTGAATTCAGTGACTTAAAACTCAGCCCACTGGTCTTCCAAAGCATAGATCTACTCATCAGGCTTAGATCTGGGGACCCGAACTGAAAAAAACTACCTGATTTTGGCCTGATAACAGTCAGTAACATCCTGCTGGAAAGAATGCAGCTATATTGATAAACACCATGTGTGGATGTTCACTTGAAACTTCTAACAGTGTTCTGTATATCAGAATATGAGGCTGAAAGTTTGGAGTTATGCTTCAAAATTTCACAGAAAAACTAAAATCAACAGATATTAGGCAAATCACAAAAGTTGTTTTCTAGGCTCACCCAGCCACCTTATTCTTAAAAAGCATCGATATTGATGTACCAAAGTTTAAAGCCATCAGAAATGAGGCCAAATCACCATTATTTTATAGAATTACCTTAAGCAATCTAAGATACCAGAAATGCAGGTAAAAAGGCTTTGTCTTCAGGCTTTTGGGAAGTTCTTAAGCATATTTTCTCTCAACTCTGACAGGAGTCCAGCAATGATCAGGCTGAAGCCCTACTAACCATAAAAAATATATTTCCTGATTGCAAAATCCTACCTCTGTTTATTACCTGTACAGTTTGCACTGAACTCCAGAGCTGCATCAAGAATGTGGTTTACAGTATTTAAAGCTTTCTGCGTCTGTTTAGGGTTTATGACTTTTCTTCACATGGAGCCAGTCATTTAGGATAACATCCAAAGTATACACCAGGAAAACAGACTCCAGATATAAAATAAGTCAGTCTGGAGATTTTAGTGTGTATCACTGCTGTTTACTGATAACCATCAGCAATTACAAGTTAGAATGGACATGAAATGACAATGCCACCTTCAGCAATCTCTGCTGGCTGACAGGGAGATGGGAGAAGTGTTGACTTGTACAGCGCTTGGTGGAGTGGGTTAACATATACCTGGACCTCTGGGGAACACAGTGTGGCCTGAAGGTTTTAGAGGAAAAAGGTCTCCTTCTGATGCCTCTTAACCTGGAAAAGTCCGTAAAGAAACCTGCAGCTACCCTTTTCTTATGGCTGAGCACTCCAGCTTATGGATTGAGACCAATCAAGAAAAGCAGTTTTGTTTCCATCAGGAAGTACACTTCCAGTTTCCAAAAGGTTTATTATTTTTTGTTTGTTTGTATTATTTTTGTTTTATAGGATAAGCAGATACATTTTTGCCCTGCTGATCTTGTTCAGCACGTCAAAACCCAGGCAAATCTTCACACACAGAATCAGACCAAAGGAACTGAGATAGAAGTTGGCCTGAACAAGCATGCAAACCAGTGCTTTGCGGAGGCAATGCATTTCCCGATTCCAAACCTTTCCCATGGTGCTGTATCATTGCAGGGAAGGATATTACTCTGTTGGCTGTCACATAACATGAACAAAAATTAACATGATTGTTTAACAAGATACCACATGTCACTTGAGCTGTATCAACTGTCCATGTGCCTGATCTTACCTGGAGGCAAATATTAGATTATATTTCCTTATGCAAGTCAAGTTTATACTAGGTCATGTTACATTTGGTTTGTTCTTGTCTAAGAACACAGACAGGATAATTCAGATAAGAAGTGTCTATATGATAAAAAAGGAAATTGAAGTTTACAGTCAGCTATGAAAGACTAAAAAGTTTTCTGTTTTTCAAAATCATAACAAAGAGAATTGAGAAAATCACAAGAAAAGATTGTTTCGAAAGAGTCCTGATTTACCCAAAGTCTGTCACAATTTCAGTGGCAAAACTAAACAATAAAATCAGGCAACTCTAAAGTCTTTTGAAAATCAGATTCTGTAACTGCCAGTTGTAAACAAAATCTACAAGCAAATGGAACAGTCACATTTGACTCAAAAGGGAACCAGTTTTCTACTAAATAAACACTGCACAACCTTTCATCCTGCGTGAAAAATGATGAGTACTCTTACACATGTCCCATATATGCCTCTTCACGATATGAAACTAACTCTGCATGTCCAATACCCAAAACTATTATAACAGAAAGGAGAAAATCATCTTGCTGAATCTCAGTTAGTAGGTCTGCAAGTTAGTGTGTCTGTATTTTGCAGTGTCTTTGTGGAAGACCAGCAGAGAACACGTAAAATTTGCTTTCTCCTCAGCTGGGCAAGCAGAGACGTTTGCACATCTGTATCCCAACAGTTATTTTTTCAATCTGTAACTTCACAAACAAAGAAAATAGTCATATTTAAGGGCTTACAAGTGGACCTTTCATTAACTCAGGCTGCACACTAAAACTGGAAACAGAGAGGCCAGACTCTCAGCTCCTGCAATTTAGCAGTTTCCACTGAATCCATGCATTTACCTGAGAGCGAGGACTTGTAAATCATCTGAAAAAAAAACCCGAACAACAACAACAACCACCAAAAAAACCCCACAAAAAACCCAAACAAACAAAAAAAACCACCCAAAAAAAAAGAAGAAAGCAGCAAAGAACCCGGAGAGCATTTTGGTAGATAATGAGGCAGTGCAGGAAGATTTTCAGGCTGTGAGGCTCTGACAGGACCGTGTGCTTTTTCTCCGTGTGTCACTTGAGGTGAGCCACACGTGGACCACAGAAATGCCCATTGCTGGCCTGACTCGCGCACACGGGCTGGCTCAGTGGCACGTTTATTTTGTTGGTTTGTTTGCTTTTTGTCTGGATGTGGTCAGGGACTACAGGATGGAACCTAAATGCTGCCAGATCCTACCACTCACTGCCTCCCAGATCCTCTCAAAGGGCCTCTCTGATCAGCGTGTGCACAGCCCATCCCCTTCGTGGGGATTAATCCCACAGCAAAGCTCAGAGCTCTGCAGTGCACAATTTGTCACACAGTGTTTCAGAAAAAGATGTGAGATTGGGAGAATAGGTATGCTGGGATGTGCTAAAGAGAAACAAATGAGGAAAAATAAGAGACAAATGTACTATTGATTTCCAACTCTCCATCTCAGAAGCTTGGCCAAAAACTCTCAAAGGACATAGAAGCTGATGCTGAGCGCATTCTCGCATTGCTTTATGACTTCCTCATGGTTTTTCCATCCTTTTATTTGTTGATTACAAACACTACAACATCCAGCACAAACTGCATCAGAATAATCCTTTGTGAGGGCACAGTTCAGCTGTTACACCATCATCATTTTCAGGCAAGTATGTACTCTGTTAGGAGAGCTTGAGACACTACTAAATCTGTAATGGGGACACACTTAACTCCAAACTCATATTAAAATGGTTTTATGACTGTGAAACCCATCCAAACATTAGCTAGTCTATGGTTAGTGGAGTATAAGAGTCAGACTAAACACATTTGAAGGGAACTTGCCTGCCGCATGGCAATATAAAGTAGGTAGCCAAAAAATCCCTGTGTGAACAGAATTAACACCTAAGAGTTTCCAGTTCGGTGTCTGGCATGAGTACTTCAAACAAATGAGTTGAGGAACCTGCAAAGGGTTCTGCTGGCAGATACAAAGGGTTAGTAATCTACAACAAGGCAGCTGGGACAGGGCACATGGCTGTAGCCTCAGAGTTCAGGGAAGGAAGTAATTTAGGGAAAAGATTAGTTTATTACTGTATTAGAGGTCATTTCTTAATTCCTTTTGTTTGCACTTACATATCCCAGTATTCACACGCAAATGTCTGCTTTCTGCTGCACATCTGTCCAATTTACTGATCCCTTACACCAAGTTTTGTACTTTTCTCCTTGTCTTGGCTGCAACTGTCCTTCCTAGTCAGCCATGCAGCGAAAGACAGTTCTGTGATTCTGCCACTTAAAGCAAGATACAAGAGACATTTACACCTTTATCACAAGTCCAACCTTGTTGTTCCATTCCTCACTGCTCAGAGGAAACAATTAGACTGTTAGTAAAACTGCAAACAGGGAAACAGGGTCATGGGGCAGCAAATCTCAATAAAAAAGTCATTTTATCCCACATTCATGGGATAGCAAGTCTGAGGTCAGCGTACTTAGTAGACAAGAAAGCAGAGGTTGACACAGTAACATTATTAAAAGCATAAATTTGGAATACTCATCTCTACTTCTGCAAAGAATGTTTTAAAGGAATATCCTGTAATGGAGTTCATCATTTCCTTCCTAATGCCCACAGCTCTGTGGCTGATTTTACCATGCATAAGACAAAGCTTAGGAAGTTTCCAGCTTTTCCTCTCCTGGCTTTTTTTCGTGACTCTGACTGGGGGTCATTACACATACCAAGCACTTGAATAGCAGTTGCTTCTCTATATCTGCCCAGATAAAATACATTTTGCGTTGCTCTTCTGTCAGTAGAATATCATAACATTCAGAAGACATGTGATTTACTTGAGGAGCAGCCGAGTGGTTCCTTGCCACTTGGCACTGTCAATTTAAACTCTGGCTTTGTTCCTTTGGCTAAGCCAGCCCCAGCAATAAAACCCATCTGTAGCTGGGTGTGGCGACTAAAGGAAATGTTTCTGACAATTCAGCAAAGCATTGTCATCACAAGCTACATGAAATACCAGAACAATGTCACTCATACTCTAAATAAGGCTGAGCTAAATCCTTCCTTGTGCTTCATGACCATTTTCCAACTGCCAGATACTTTCCAAACTTTCTGGTATTCTGTCATCCAGCGTCCTTTGTCATATAAAGCGAAGCTGTCAGTCTTTGTCTAAGGAAACTGCAGAAAGCACTTCAGGATTTAGACAGTACATACTTTCTCCTGAACAACAGTCCAGACACTTAAACACACGCCAGGGGATTTTTAATGGCATGACAGATTATTCCAACTTCCAGAAAGAATTAACAGAGAAAGAAAATGCCAGTGTTGTGGCCCCAAACAGGCCAAGGGCACAGAGCTCTCCAGATACTGCAGATATGATTTTACAGGAGCCCCAGGTACAAACGAGAATTTCAGTTCTCATTAATAAACTTCCCTGTTTTTCTAAAGTCTGAAAATTTTAACTGTCCAAAGATTCAAATTACAAAATTCAGACCCCAGAATCCACTACATTATATTCTTAAAACCCTTGCATTTTCAAAGTACAAAAAATGTTGTGGTTTAGATTTGGCAGTGTTGAACAATTTCACAAAAAAAGAGACACCTGTATACTTTTTAAAAATTATCCAAAAGTGTAAAAATAATGGAAAACTACTTTCAGACAAAATTAAGCTAATGTTATAGGTTTTGGACATGACTCTGTAATACACTTAAACTGAGGGAGAAGCCAAAAAACAGACAAAACTGCTTCTGAAAATTACAGAGCTGCTGTATTGAAAAGGCAGATCCCTTGCAAATCACACATTTTTGTTAAACCTCCACCACCATGAATAGAAGTTTTCACTGAACTACAACCGAACTAATTCCAATAATGAGATACTGACTAAGACTCAGTTTGCTCACAATCAAATTAAGGTCTCTGAGTCAAGAATACTTCCTCAGAAAGGGAATTCCTGTATCAGGACATAAATGCTGAATAAAATGCAGTCAAAGCTGGATGGCCAACACACACATCCATACACCGTCCTTCAAACAACACCACTTGGTCTGTAACAGTTCCGGAAGCAGATACTGAAAACCATCAGTCAGCTCCAGATGTTTGCTCAGTTACATCTCCAACAGAAAAGTGCTAAGTCCCAAGCGACCCATCCTGCTAAACTCTCCGCTAGCTAATATTTTTAGCTGTTATAAATAACTCAAACTGGTTTTCTTTTTTTTTTCTTTTTTCTTTTTTTTTTTTTCAAGTAGAAGCAGAGAGCAATGAGCAAAGGATTACCTCAGTTCTTGCTAGAGGGAATCCTGTAAGGGTTGCCATTTTTATCTCCTGGGCTCTTATCAGAAATGGAAACATTCTATTTTGGGGGCTTCCTATTTCAAGGACTAAGCTAAAATACAGGCTTACAACTCCCTTTACCTACTAGTGTTTGGGTTTATTCAGGTTTATGTGAGGAAAGAAACAAGATCCTACAACATTTTTCATCTTCAGAAGTATCTTTGTTAGTTTTGGAGATACCTGAAAGAAATGCTAATGAAAAACAGTTTTACAACGCCCTCTCCTTTCCAACACAACCACTGTGCTTTGAAAGCAGCCCTAAGAGGTTTCTCTAGTAAACTGTCACTCTGTGCATGGAAGTAGTGAGCTCAGCTTCCCCTAAGTGGGCCATGGGATGCTTAAGCATGGGAGGTTTTCAAAGTGGTATTAAACTTTTAAAGACATCAGATTTTGTCCTGGTGTGAGAAGCTGCAGCCTGAGAGCAGCTGGGACTTTGAACTGAAAGGCTCCCAGCTGGAATGTTGGCAGGAAGGGATGCAATGATTAATTCACATCTGCAGCAACGTATAGCTGCAAACAGAGGAGGCTCCTTGGAGACAGCCCCAGCACTGAGGCAATGTTTTTATTTACAACCTCCTCTAAGATAATATTAAGAACACATGCAGAAGCACCACTTAACCCTGACTTTTGCTACATTTGGCCCACATCAGATGAAACCAAGAAATGACACAAGCACACACCCCTTAAATCCCATTTACGTTCCCTTTGATGTCAGTGGTGCAGAGCCTTGTACTGGGTGCAGTGAAAGAAGCTTAAAGTCCAATAGTGTCTCCCAATTTCATTTCAATATTTAACTTCATTATGACTTTCTCTGATGAGCTGTCTAGTATCCAGTATTCCTTCCTACAAACGCAGAACACTGATAATAAACTGCCTCCCAGTCTTTCTCTGGGTAATAGTTTGGTAGTGTCTGTTTAACCACCGCCTAGCCACCTTCACTGTCTGTCCAAAATGAACCCAGAAATATAACCCAGGGACTATTCTGCATCAAATACAGAATCTCAGCTTGAACAGGGCTGGGGCAAGACCTTCAGACTGACAGAAATCAGATCAGTCCGAGCTTTGGGTAGTTCATAGGGGAGCCGTATTCCAGTTTCCCTTTGCAGTTAAGGGAAGGCAGCACTACCAAGGATGACCCAAATCTCAGGTGAGCTGAATTATCTTCTAGAGGTATTTATTTTTCCCTGAAGACTATGAAAGGAGATAAGGGCAAGCAGACACTTTATTTAGGTGCCTTTATTAAGAACCTAAAATTAGGCAAGATTAATCTGGGCCACCTCCTTTTGTCAATCACGGTACTGAGAGGGCAAAGGCACGGAAATAGGTTTTCTACATGCCACTCATGGCCAAGGATGTGCAACAAGTATCACACACAGAAGAATACTTATTTTACTTTTCTTTGTGACATTCAGTAATTCTCTACACCTTTGCTGTGTGACACACTTTCCTTTCCTGCCTTCACTATCAGGCAACTTTTCAGCGCTACTGCCCTGAAAGCTACTGCCACTCCAGGAGTATAAGCAGCTTCTCCCAATAAGCTGCTTGTTGTTAACATACAAAATTTATTTCACCTTCTACTGGGGGATTTTCCTCTAGTAATTGGTTTTCTCCATCTGTGTTTATTTTCAACCAGTGAATAAAGGATGTTTCTTCAGTTCTGACTGGGATTACAAGGTAAACTGATTCATACACATTTGTGTTGCTGAGTTCTATTGCTGTTTCTTTGTTCACACCTAATATTTACATAGCCATGATTGTACATCACAATATTGTATTTTGATTATATTATTTTATATGCAAAAAATAAGGATTATAAAGTAGTGCTATATCTTAAATCACACTGATATTTAGAGAGTGTCTAAATATACAACAGAAAGACAGCCCCCTTTATGCTACTTCAACAATACCTGGAGTATTCCAATCAAAAATTACCAAACCATTACTTTTACCATCTAACTTGGAACTCTGATTTACCCTGTTCTAGTCTTTCCATGGATTATAAGTTGATTTCTGGGAGACTGACCGGCTTAATTAGCCAATATATTTGGCCTCATGTTGGCATAACATGAATATAGCTTCTTCATCTACTACTGCTTGAAGTACTACTTGCACACCGTTTTGGCTCCTAAATAGAAACTGTATTTGTATTCAGGCTTATAAGGATACAGAAATATAAAATTCTATTTACTTCAGTAAACATGAAATTAGAAATCTAAGTTTAGTTCAGTGTTTGGTCTCTTGGCAAAGGGACAAAGCTCTCAGTCTTACATTGGCGGAGATGGATAAAAATTTTCTAGTTTGGTTCAGAAAACAGTTTTGGGAACAAAGGAAAAATATTTGCAAGTTTCCAGTAGAATTCAAATGAGAGTTTCGAGCAAAATCAGATTTTTTTTTTTCTCAATGCAAATCATTCATCTTCTGCACGAAAAATTTCCTCTAAGCTGTCACTGCATTTTTTTACCAAATTTAAAATTAAATATTGGCTTTTTAATTTGAAATAACTTTTTTTTTTTTAAAGGAGCAGGTAAAAAGGAACAAAAGTTATATGGAACTCACGATTAAAGAAAAACAATTTCTGAGTGATATCTGCACAGCTGATCCAAAGAGATTCTATCCTTTTTAAAAATTTTTGACTGATATCAAGCAAAATGCCCATCCTTTCTAATTTCAGTCACAGAAGAAAAGCTGTTTACTTTGTCTATATCATACATAAAACAAAGTAGGGTGCATTTAGGAGTAGTAAAGTTTTCCATAAAAAGTATTTGGAACCAATATAACAATTCAGAAATTGTCTAACTTCATATGCAGAGGAGATGAGAATGTTTTTAGGTCACTAAATAAAAAGTGTAATTAGTAGAAACAGTGTTACAATTTAATAAAACAAAGAGGTTGTGAATATTTCTCATACATAAAATATTCAAATGGAACAGTAATTTTCATTTTTTAAAAGAACTCCTGTGAATAGCTGTCCTTCTGATCCAGTTGCTTTGATAAATAGAAGTTAGACGCAAAATTTGAATCCAGGAAAAAACTTTTCAGAAGTTTCTGGTGGTTTTTTTGCCTCAAGTACTTGCTCAGGACAACATCTACTATTAGCTCTTTGCTTCAGTTTCAGCACTAGTCTCTGGAATTAGGAGGACCTTTATGCCCCAGGCAGCAGCAGGACAAGCAGCCTCCCCTGGCTTTGTAATCACTAGGAATTACAAACTCCCAGGAGATCTCACACCACATTAACATCACACTCTGCCTGTCACAGGTTTATGAATCAGCAAGAAATTGAATTAAATGATAGTTATGTTTTCAGCACATTCTTGGTACTGCCAGTTATCTCCACACAGCCATATATTTCCTGTTCTACCTTGTTCCAGCTCACTTCCCTACTGATGAATTCTTGCTGTATTTGTAAACTAACAGCACTGTGTGGGCCAAAATCTAAATATCCATTTTATCAAAGAGCACAGATGAACTAGGGGTCTAGAATTAAAAAAAACCAGCCTTACATTGTTATCTAAAAATTCAAATTATGGCAACTAAAGTTTGCAACTTCAGGAAAGCCTCAGGACTAATTTGTGTATGAATATTTCCAAATTATAGCTGCACCCATAAGCATTGGTGGCAGCTCTAAAAATAAAGGTTGCAGCTGGGGCTGAGCTGAAAGATGTGAGAAAGCTTTTACCACTTTAGAAAATGGAAGATGCTTGAAGTAATCTATCCTAATACATAAGCTAATGCTTAGCTTGAAATCTGGAATCATCACATCCACTTTGGGGAATCTTTTCTTAATAAAAAAGGAAATATTTTCTTGGACAAAACGTTAGTAATGTTTCAAGGTTATGCCAGAGTTAAGTGATGGGTATTTAAGCTTCTTGTCCTACTGCTTTGGACAAGAGTATAACAGAATTCAGACTTATTCCAAAAAATTTCCCATTCCCAGATGGGCAGGGTCAGGGAGAGAGAACACCACACAGAGGTTATGTTTAACAAAGTTTATGTGTCAGAGGAGCCAGAACATGTGACTACCAAGTAAAATCCTGACTAATTTTCTAAAATTTTATTCAGCAAGCTCAGTTCTAGAAGGAGAAGAAAGTGCAACAATTGATTTCAGAGACAGAAATGACACAGAATTTGAAGAATTTCCAACAGTGGTGAGTATATAATGCTAAATAAAAGATCCTTTATGCTACCTGCTTATTCACTGCCACCTCCCACCTCTTCCAATTCAGTATCTCCCAAGCAGTTTCAGTGAAACTAAACTCAAAAACTACTTTTAAAAAACCCACTGAAAAAAGGCCGCTCTGCAAAATTCTGCAGCCTCCTACACCTTTTGCAGTCCTGCCAAGAGATCTGATGTAGAAAGCCTCTAGCTGGGAAGACAAAGCAGCTCATCTTGGTTTGTTTTGGTCACTGTACACATGTCAAACATGCGAGGTGACAGCTACAAAAGCATCCACACCTGACAGACCAAGAAATTCAAATGCTACTTTATACATGTAGACAGAATGTACCAAGGTTTTCTTTTCCCTCTTTTCACCCCAGTTCTTGAAACTGCCCACAAGACTACACAATGTAACAAATCTCTTGCAGATTGGACACCTGAAGACCACAGAAAGTGCCTTTGTCCTGGATGGAGAAAGTGAAAATTCTACTGCTTACGAAGTTAACACAGAAAGTGTCGATGGTAAAACACCCTTTCATTTCTATTTTTATATATCGAAGTTCTACTGCCATCTACTAAACAATATCTGGAAATCTCAAATACTTTCTCAAACTTCATTTGCTCACTTCCTATCGAAAGAACAACTTCAAAACACTGTGCTATAGATTTCCTTGGATATAGCATTACAAATTGGAATGTAACACTCTGTACAAAGCAGAGCGAGTAATTATTGTCTCTCTGGCTTCACAGGTGAACGGAGTGGGGAACCAGAGAAAAGTGATGAAGGTATTAAACAGAAGATTTGCTTATAATGACAAGGGGGAACGTAACCGCCGGGCAACTCCCCTTCCAGCAGCCCTTCCTGTGCCCATGCCATTAAGTAAAAGTTTCAGGAGGAGGCACAGCCTGCTCCCTGAACTGCCTTCCCTGGTTCACCTGATCACTGTCTGCATATCCACATCCATACGGAGCCCTTCAGCCCAAAGGCGTGTTTGCAGGCTGCTGAACATCCAAACCTACTTCAGAATTCACAAGATAGTAAGAAATTTCCCCAAGGAGTGGGATGCAGCAGAACAGCATCAGGTCTATCAGTAGCCTCTTACCAATGGTCTCCATGAGATACATGCTAACATTCCCGATTTCTTCTTTCAGGTGGTCTGGGAACAATTGCACTGGTGGGAATAATTACTGGAATCATCGTTGCAGTTGGAATCCTTGCAGGAATAATAATTGCTGTTGTAAGGAAGATGTCAGGCAGGTACTCGTAAGTAAACTCGCTCATCAGGCTTTTTCAACAAGCATCTTCTTCTGAGCAGGGTCACAGGAATCGCTTGGGAAATTTCTAAGGTTTCTATTTTGACAAAGCAGCCTGTTTCCTGTTATACAGGGCCTCAGACAGACTCAGCAAGAGCTGCCTATGTGGTGTGGGGTCTGCATGCTCTCACGTGCTTCAGAAGAACTTCCCAAAAAGTGTGCATGTGCGGTCATAGTATCAGATGCTTGGGGCTGGGATTACTCTGGCGCACAGAGGTAAAATTCACTAGGAAGTACTACAGGACTAAGTTCCAGAAGTAGCGGGTAACATGTGAACATTGGGAAGTGATCTCTACCTTATTTTTCGGTGCCACACAAATCTAAACAGTTTCACAAACTCTGAAGGAGTAAGAAAACCCCAGAAAATTGAACAGATACTGTGCACCAGGCAAAAGCAAAATAGGAACTAGGAAGAGAAATAAAGAGGTGATAGGAAAGATAGAGAGAGGGAGGAAAAAAGATCATTACATTTGAGTAATGATGAACAATAAAATGTCTACTTTTTGTTTTCCAGGCCCTAAACACAGTTGAAACAAGCAACCATGCCATTCTATGCCAGAAAAGAAAAGTGCTTCTTATTTCGTACAAACTAAAGACTCTTCCTGTATTTGTGTGAGAAGATGATTCATGGAAAATATAGTCAAAGAATCTATGGGGATTCCACACAACTCTAAGGACCACCCTCACACCCCCTCTGCACAGAGTATGGAACATTTCACAGAATTTTTTACTAACCAGAATTTTACTAGAAGAAAAAGATTTTGCAGTAAGAAAAAACCCTGCAGCAAAGAGATGTACATCTGAATAGTGATTTTGCAGGTATTATATGCTTGGGTTTTAAATGCTACCAAAGATTATTTCACATTACATTATATGTATTCTTTTAAAGCAAAAAAAAAAAAGTGGTTTTGGCTGGTTAAGTGCTTCTGGTATGTTTATCTACCACATGATGTATCAAAAAGGAGGAATTAGCTTCAGAGAGAACCAGTTATTCACAAATTAGGAAAATACTGGATATTGTAAGCTAAAATCTTTCCACTACTGATACAGATTTTCTGCTCTTGATACTTCTGTTATTTTGTGGCAAAATATGGTAGGTCTGGCTGGAACTGACCTACCAACTGAAAGCTTGCTCGTCTGACTATGGCATCAGGAATTTCCTGCCTTCTCTTGTTGCAGAGACAGGCAGGAATTGAAATACACATCCTGAATTAAGGGGTGCTTGGAAAATACCCAGTTTTGATGGGTCACTTTAGAACTGACGTGTAGAAGCTTTTGAATCAGCGTACACCTTTTTTTCTTTATGCCTGTCCTATTTTCTAACTGTACAGTTGATTTGTTTGCCAACATGTGCAACACCAGGTCAGAATGTGTCACTGAGGTATAACGGAGCTTTGGAGTCTGCAGCTTTTCTGGGGCGTATTTAGTGCAGCACAACCTGAATGTGCAGAGCTCAGGGCAAAGGCTTTGCGTGTCAAGTGGCTGCAGTGCATCAGGTTTCCTAAATTTTATGGCACTTCAGTGTTTGGTGTAAAAATCATGATAATCAATACGGTCATCAATTGCTAAATGTCAGCTTATCTGTGTGCTTTTCTGTTTCTTTCATGTGCCTTGAACTATCATATCAATACAAGCTTTGGAAATAAAAATCATAATATAAACTGTATTATTTTACAATAATTGTTCTTGGTTTTATTTTTTGAAAAAGTAAAATGTCTTAAACTTCCTTCAATTTTCCTGACTTATTTTGCTACTTGTCTTATCAAACGCAATGTCTGCAACCAACTCATTTGATACTGATAAATGAAACTATAATTGAAAACAAAACATATCAGAGAAAACTAATTAAGAAGTCTTTAGTTAGTTCTGCAGCTGATGTGATGAGATGCTCCATCTATGACCAAGGAGTAAGCTTAAGCTTTATCTTTGTGTAAATTCATATGAAAACAGGAAAATTACAGGTTTTCCTTCTTACAGCAAAAGAATATTAATTTCTGTTAGCCTCAATTTAACAATTTCTTGGATGTACTGGGAACTACCCCATAAGGTGCTCTGATGCCTGCTCAAAAGCATGGCATATGGAATTATGAATTATTCACCCACTGGAGGGAATAGCGCAGATGTCACCAGTTTCTTCTGCATCAGCTCAGTCACTGCTAATTTGCAAATACCAAAATGAGGAAACTTTTCTTATGACACCAGTAGTAACAAGTGCCCCATTTGAAAAATGCATAGCAGAGAACCTTTCTGGGCAGTTCTGAGTTTCACTGGACCACGGACAGAACAGTTGAACAGGCAGCATTCTGCTCAAGGGCACTGTGCTTTGTTCCTACTCCAGAAGCCATTTTAACTTCATATAACAACTACTTAATTTTTCTAGTCTTAACTGTGCCTTTATAGTCCACCCCCTCATTTAAGGCAAGTTTTTTTAATCTTAGGTAAAAAATCAACCCTTGACCAAATGGCCCGTGTTCCACTGAAACATTTAGGGGGCTTTCAGCACTGGAGACTCAGTACTAAATATTGTGCTGTACTATATCTGAACCTACAAAAACATGAAGACAATTTCTGATTATCAGCTGGAGTCCAGGATACTCAGCATATGGCTAAAGAAAGCAAGGACTCCAAAGAACCAGAAGACATCTCTTATTTTGAAAATCCAGCAACCACTGCTGCACTGATACATTCAATATTCTGATGATTCATACACCTTGCTGCCTAGAAATTTCAAGTGCAGAACATTCCGGTGAGCTTCAAGCAAACCTCAAGGAACTATGGAAAATTCATGGAAATCTTGCATATTTGTTATGTATCTGCGTGTTACTGGATCCTTAATTTAATTAATCTGTAATTTCATGATACAAACGTTTTGGAAATGCAGACTAAAAATGCACACAGAGGTTTGTATTTCAAATGAATCTACTGCAGTATTCTGTGACTGAGCTGTCATTGTCTCACATTAGCCAGCTTCCCATTACTAGTTCAGGACCACAAAGGTGTGTTGAACACAAGCTATGTGGGTTTTTGGTAGAATTTCTGTGGAAGATGGGACCTTTTCTGCTTGGTGAGAAGTCAAACAACACATTGTCCTAGGGCAAATCCTTCTGTGAGCCGAAATGAGTGATAGGTACATGCTTGTACAACCAAGGCCCAAGGTCAGGAGACTTCCTATGCATGAGAACACACAAGGAAACAACAGCTCCATACTTTCCCCAGCTGGCCAAGCTTGACTTTTATTCACAGGGAACAGCACTCAATAAATCAACACTTGCTTTTAAGTTAAAGCTCTCACTCCTGATCATATTCATTCTTTTAGAGTTAGTAACAATAATGTTCCCTTTTGTAGCTTGGCTTTGAGTCATGAATGTGGCTCTCCCGAACAGACAAGCAGGCACCAGGCTTCCTGTGAGAATGCCAGATGTCACTAAAAAATATCATAAACATAGTTGTCCCCTTGCATTTGTGTCTGTGAGGAAGATACACAGCAGTACTAACTATGAAAGCAGCAACTTGATGCATCAATATTTATAATAGTTTTGGACATCAATACAGCAATTCTTACAGGGGTTCATTTAAGGCGTGTTTTTCCTGTAAGAACAGAAAATGTCAGAAGAATGAATTCAATAAAACCAGCAATAATGAAGTGTGCACCAGAAGAATTATGGAGATTGACTTACTCCTATAAATTTAAGAAGAGTTCATTTATAATTAAATGCCAATTAAAACATGCAGCAATTGCTTATTATTTTAGGAGCACTGCAGTATGCCATTGCAATTATCTTAACCACATCTCATTTTATTAAAAAGTAAGAACACCCTGCACATTAACACCTCTGTAAAGAGTTCAATCTCAAAAGCACTGATGCATCATTCACAGGGGGATTCCAAGTAGTACCAGATGAAGTGACTTGCCAAAGGTTGTAACACAGGTAAGAGAAAAGCCACCAACCCAGGAATCTTTAACATTGGTCCTTAAATTAAAACATTAGTCCTGTCACAGCTTCATATTATTTCCAATAAAGTGATGTTCCATTATATTTTATGGTAACATCATCCTTAATATTCTTTAATATAACATAGGAACAAAGGATACAGAGCAAAAAAGCAACCTACTGAATCTCCAAGACCATTCAGGTCAGACGTGTGCTTGGGTTGCTTTTGATGAAAAACAATCTAAAATTAATTCCTCTGCCACCAGCTGAAGTTCTGCAGTGTAGATGCTGCTGAACCACACTAAAGCTTAAGTCTTATCTGGCCTGCGCTGTGCCTGAAGACATTGTTACACCTATTTGTACTCACCTACTTCACCAGCTGAAGTATCAGATTGGCCATACCCATCCCTCTGCAGACAGCTTTTTAAAGCTAAAGGATTAATCATACTGAAATTCCCAGCATTTTGTTTTGTTTGACAACTCCTGATGGATGCAGAAGGTAATAGGGGATCTGTAACTTGACACTAGGTGCCATAATGAGAAGGTTGAATTAATGCTTTGTACACTTTTCACAGCTGCAGCGTGGAGGTATTTATGGATAAATAAACCGAGCATCACACTGGCCATGTGTCTTTGTCCAGGCCTTGTGGATTTAGGCATCAGACCAAACCCACAGCTCCCCCTGCTCTGCAACAAACAGTTGGGCTGCAACACAAAGATCCCCATTCAATCATGGAGCTTGTTCAGTTCTTCCAGGCTTGAGAAGTCAGATTTTCAGACTCTGGTAAATGCTAAACTGGCAAATGTCTTAGCAGGCAAGGAGTGCTGCACATTCCACGCATTTCCAAAGCTGTGTTCTGTCTCCAGAAGGCAGTTGGCAAGGATGAGTGATTACCGAGAGTTCAGAATCAAAACCAAACAGTGACATCCACAAAAAAAGAGGAAAATGGAAGGAGAAGGGAAAGTAGAGAACTGCAACACTTTGTCTTCACTAAAATTTAATTTTCATTCACATTTCCAGCTTGAGCTAAAATTGAACAATGGACTTGCCAGCCTGTGGGGCTACTCCAGATGTTAACCCATATATTCAGATAAACTTGCATCAGGGAAAAAAAATCTTAAAAACGTTACAACCTTATCTTCCAATAGGAAAAGCAGTAAGAGTGATACTGATGGAACAGAGCAACAAGTCCAGTAACAGCCAGGTAAGAAAGCTGTGTTTCGGAGGGGAAAATGGTAGAAAGAATCTGTCCTACTCTTCAGAGAACCCTTGGGTTTCTTTCTCCCGTGCAGAACTGGAAGCTACCAATGTTCTAAGAACATGGATTTCCTTGCACTACACAATCCCTTTAACTAAATTTTCTTACAATTACTGGTAATAACTTGAAGGCAATACTGACCAGCAACTGAATTATGTTATTGACTAGAAGTGGATGAACCTAAATCCTTATTAAAACACTCCCTTCTTCCCTCCAGAATTACCAAACATTTTCTAACAAGGCAATTTTAAATGTACTGATCTTTGTCTTAGGAAATTAGTAATGTATGTCTCATTTGAGCTGGGAAGCAACTCCATTTCCTGCCTTTATGAACCATGTTATTCTCAAATAACACATTCCTTTGAGTCCTGTGGTTATTTTGCCTCATGACATTTGGTTTATCCTATGCAGGAAACAGGGAAGGAATTAGCAGGTTCAGCAGGTGTGCTCAAGGGAAAAGAGATAGGAATGTCAGCTCTTCCTCATTTCCTATCCACCACAGGAATAAACCCCACAGGAGTTGAATAAGCAGCAATAACTGAGCACAGTGTAGTACATTCCAGCTTCCTTCTTGAGGGAATGTCCTCCCCTGTACATCAGGCACTGAGGCAATTTACTGAGAAATAAGGGACAGCCAGAACTGGTTTCCTGCCTACACCCATACAAATTGTTTAGACAAACAGAACTGAGAAAAGTCCACTTCTCAGCACTTAGACAGAGCTTTAGATATAGGTGGTACAAGACATTTTGACCTAAAATCCAGCCCTTAAAAAGGCAAGTTGTATATAAAAAGCACAGCTCACTTTTACAGTACAGCAAAGGCTGCCTGAATTCACTTGGTGTAAGTTGCTGTTGGAAGTTCCCTCTGTGATCCAGACCCAGAGTTAGCCTGAGGAAACTAGTCCTGGCACTAAGATCTGTGTCTTTGTAATAGACAAAATATTAATGAGATCATGGAAACATACATTAATATCAATCACCTCTCACAGGGAGGCGAACCCTGCCACCTGTTTATTTAAACCTGGAAGGGCTGAAGTTAAGAAATGTTTAACTCATAACTATGAAGTTTGTCCCTGAAAACAATTTTCCTGATGAATTCTTCTAGCTCATTTTGTCATGATTAATACTTAACTTAGTAACACAATAAGCATGCTTGACTGAGGGGGAAGTAGCAATAGAATTATTGAGAAGGTAAACCATGCTTGCACTTTGTGCAGAAAAGTGAGCAAGAGCCACAGGAATGACTTCAGATTTCATACACCTGACAAAAAACAATGGGTAAAGAAATGCACAAGCAGAAAGACTCCTCACTGCAGGCTGATATAGGTGCATGATAACTGCACACTCAGTAAGCTGTACCTGAGCCCCAGCTAGTGGTGAGAATTACCAATGGCATTTTTACAGGAAAAATGAACATGTTCATAACAGAAAAGCTTCAGATTATTATGTATTGCCTCCTATTCATCAAGCCTTGTTTTATTTTTAAAATGCTTCCAACAAAACAAAAGCTACATATTGGTTACTCATGGTTTGCCTACACCATCTATACAGCACCTCAGTGGTTCTGGTTGATCCAGCTGCTGGAAGTTGGAAGAAGCAGGAGTGCAGACAACGAGATGCTTTCTTCATTCCCAGTGCTATTTTCATCCTCTGAGCCAGCTTGTCACTACACAATTAGTAGGCAGCAAAACCAAGAGTTGAAAACAATTCTTACCTGCTTTTCCCTCCATGGAGTATTGCCAACATATTCTCTCAACAAAAATATTTCTCCATTTTGTAAGTTTAAGTGATTAATTCAGCTAAGAAACACATGGTCATCAATTTTCTGGACCCAATCCTGTAGTGTTCAAACCAATTTATAGAGACAGTCCCAAAATATTTGCTCTAGTTTGCAACGGAGACTGTCCAATGTCATTGACAAATTTACATTTTAGTGAACGTTATCTTTACCCCTGTGCCACTGTTGGTGTAATTGATACAGATGAATTTTAGCCAATTAGTGTGAGTAGTATTCAGGAAATGGCTACTAAGTCCATCTTAGTACAACTGCCCCATCCCTGGAAGTGTCCAAGGCCAGGTTGGACAGGGCTTGGAGCAACTTGGTCTAGTGGAAGGTGTCCCTGCCCATGGCAGGGGGGGTAGAACTGGATAATGCTTAAGATCCAATCCAACCCATTCTGTCAAACCCTACAGAATTTACCTGCCGGACTGAAGATCTCAGCAGCTGTCACATTCTGGAGAGGGCAATGATCAGTCTTGAACAGGAGTCAGCTCTTCTGTAAAACAGGGGAAATGTCTTGGGATCACAACCTGTGATCAAGAGGGAATGAATCGATGTAACCGACTTAACACCCGGCCCCTGCCCCATCAGATATCCTGGTTACCCTTTTGCTAAAGTCAGTCAAATGGGAATTGTGGGAAAGCCCCCTGGAGCAGGATATAGAACCCAAATATCTAAGACTAACTAGGTATGACCTATGACCAGTTCCATAAAGTGGTCCTGAAAAGGGACCACTCCATAGCTGTAGGAAAAGCAGCCCTTGTGGGTCAGCAGGTGAGGAACTTTTGTACAATATAACAGGTGAGTGACAATACAGACAAGAGTGAAAACCAAACCTTGAGACATTTGAGTCATATGAAAGCTTGGACATTGCTTTAAGCTGCGAAAAATTAGATTCTTGTAACAAAACTCGCTACTGGTGCAGGCTGTAGAAAGCAGAAATGAGGACTGTGAAGGACCTTGAGGTTAGAAGGGCTCATCTAAACCAGCAGGAAGTGAAAGGAGCAGGAATATTTATTGCTTGAGTCTTAAGAGTCCCATTCCCCAGTACATTTTGAGCACAACTTCTCAAAATATCTTAGCAGTTCAGCCGATTCTTTATTTTCCAAAAATACACTTCTAGAAAAAGATGGTAATATTGCTTAAATTCAGAGCTATTAATAACCAGTAACCCGAGCAGCTCAGTCTTTCTCAGAGCCATAACATGCAGCACATTGTCTTCTATGTTTATAAGGACAAACCAGAACAGCACAGAAAGTTACGATAAAAGAGACCTTGTCCCATTCAACAAGAGAAGAACTGGCCATACTGGTATCACTGGAGTCCACCTTCTTTCAAGGTTACTTTTGACCTTCTGATACAAAAATCTTTTCTAGAAATATTTTTTCCTGCCATGGCTCACTAAGATTTTCACACACAAGAAGTTCATTTTCTCTAACCCATGAGTCACCTTTTCAGTCACCCTGAATATATTCAGTCAGACACCAAAGATTTACAAAAAGGTTTTTGCTAGTATTTGTCTCTCCTGTGTGCTTACACACCTCCAAGTAACCAGAAGAGCTTATTCATCATTTCAGAAAGCACAACAGCAGCAATATTAATGTTTTCAGAATACAAAAAATTAGGTGCTCAGAACTTTATACAAGTAAAGATTTGTAGGCTTCTCTGACCACTCGAAAGCGTAAATTGAAAGTGCAGGTCCCCTGGAACACCACCAGATGGTAGATATTCTCAGTATAAATGTGGCAAAAATAAGGATGACTTGTATACACAGGTGGAGAAGAGTTATAATTTCTGTTATTTTTGATACTTTAGGGAAACCTTATACTTAATCTTGAAGGTAGAAAGGTTCACATTCTAGCTAGTTTGGTATGTAATTTGTTCCATGTTTTCAATTTTTCTGTTACAGGTATAGGGCTCTAACACATTATATGGGAGCCTTGATTTTTCTTAGAGTAACCCCCAAACTTACACAGGTGTAACTAGTCTAGCTTAATCATAAAATTAAATTAAATGTTAATACAGCTAAATTAGAATTAATTTAGTCTAATAATTCAAAGTAGTTTAAACATATTTGAGGTTTTCTTACTACTAAAATTAGAGGTTTCAAAACTGATTATGGTGTACACGCACAACATTGTGTAATATAAATGCATCCTGAGTATTCCAGGTGGAAAAATCACTGTGTCCTGTTATTTTTCAGTCTGCTGTTGCTTACCAAAGCTAAGCATCACTGCAGAGGTGTTCAAATTCCCTGGCAGTGTGTGTCTTCCAGATGTATGAAAGGTTATCTTTGTAGCTATGTTTCTTGGAAATATGGTGGATTGTTTTTAAAAAACTTTATTTTGATAAGAGTGGGCAGACAGGTGATTCACTTGGCTACTTGTTCAGGAAACCTTCCAGCTTCATGGAATGGAATAGGATTCCTCTGTCCTGATGCTATATGAGTACTTTTTGTGTCCAGCCGTACTGACAGTTTTAATGTTACTCATTGATGTAAATAAGCAAATAAATGTAAAATATCTCTGAACTTACTCTTATCTGTAACTGTATTAATGCCTTCCATTCCTACAGGTTTAAGTTGGGAATTTTCCTCCAGAAAAATAGCAAATTCTTAACATATTCTTAACAAATTCCACGTAAATACAGTCCTAGCCTGGGAGGAATACAGCTTCGACTGCATTATGAATAGAACACTCAGGAGAGAGAGAAAATAAGGGCAGAGACACTGTTCTGTCCTGCAGTACAAATACAGACATCTCCCAGGAGGTGATTGTGGAGGTTTTTTTCATCTCAGGTACTTGCTCAGAAACTGCAGTGAGAAAAACTTGGCTTAGATGGAACAGTACAGTTTATGTGCAGCACAAATGGGTCCCAGCCCAGAGACAGCCTGGGCCCCTCGGGGCTCTGTGGGTCAGTCCCCACATCACCTCAGGGACCCAAATCATTTCCCCTCAGCCACCTCATCGGCTTTTTTGTTCGTTTTCAGTCACAGGTGAGAACCCTGGGGAGCTGCTTTACAACAAAAAGATGAAAAAGACTAAAAAAAAAGAAAAAAAGCAACAGGAAAGAGAACCTGGAGAACCTGGAGAATCTGGAGAACCTGGAGAACCTGTCGATAGTCTGGCAGAGGGCGGTGGACGGAGGTGGCTGGGGCATGTGGTGTGATCTGAGGGGGGCTCAGGGGGTGGAGGGGATAAAGGGAGTAAAGAGGGTGAAGGGGGTGAAAAGGGATGAAGGGGATGAAGACAGTGAAGGGGATGAATGGGAGGAAGGCAGTGTTGGGGATGACGGCAATGAAGGGGGTGAAAGGGGTAAGGGAATGAAGGTGATGAAGAGAAGGAAGGGGGTGAAGGGAATGAGCGGAATGAAGGCAATGAAGGGGTTGTTGTGGATGTTGGGGGTGAAGGCCATGTAGCGGATGAAGGCAAAAGGGGCTGTTGGGGATGGAGATGATGAAGGGCTGCAAAGCAATGAAAAGGAGGAAGAAGCTGTTGGGGATGAAGGTGAAGAAGGGCTGGAAGCGGCTGTTGGGGATGAGGGGAATGAGGGTGATGAAGATGATGAAGGGCAGGAAGATGGTGTTGGGGATGAGGGCGATGAGGGCGATGAAGGGCAGGAAGGGGCTGTTGGAGATGGGGTGATCAGAGGAATGAGGGCAATGAAGGTGATGAACGTGATGAAGGCGATGAAGGTGATGAATGGCAGGAAGGGGCTATTGGGGATGAGGACGATGAGGGAGATGAGGACGATGAGGGGGATGAGGACGATGGAGGCAGTGAAGGGCAGGAAGGTGGTGTTGGGGATGAGGGCGATGAACGGGATGAGTGCGATGAAGGCGATGAGCGGGACGAAGGCGATGAGCGGGATGAAGGCGATGAGCGGGATGAAGGCGACAAAGCGCAGGAAGGGGCTCTGGGGGTCCCGCGGAGGGCCCTGCCCGCGGCCTCCCCCAAACGTCACTTCCGAGGCTGGAGACAAGATGGCGCCCGG
>VZTD01000837.1:155209-177226 GCA_013397725.1 Rhagologus leucostigma | reverse complement strand
TCGGGGAGGGGAAGCGGGGGCGGAGGATGGGGAGAGAGGCTGGTTGGAAGATGATGCTCCATCCCCTGGGCGGCTTTTTCAATTTTTTTATCTTGAAAATGCTGCCTCGGAAGTGTCGGCTGGCTCCGGCCGCTGCCAGCCCGATGCTGAGAGAACTCGGCTCTTTCAAACTGTCTTCAGAAGTTCTGGCACTTCGCAGGCCCCGAGGCTCCTGCAGGTCACGTTCTGCCAAGCTGAGTGAGCAGGACTCGAAGAAATTAGCTCCAGAATTGGTTCCCTCATTACAAATCTCCATCTATGAATTATTCTCCTAAGTCGGAGAATAATTCATGATGGTGCAGTGGTACTGTGGAAGAAAAACGTTTGAGGGGAGATGAAAAATATCCGTGTAAGACATTTAGAAGAGCTCAGGAGATGTATCTTAAATGCATTTTTTATTTGAAGCCAGAGCAGCCTATGGAGCATTGCTGATAACCATCTCATGGGCAGGTAAGCTGAAGTATTCAGTGAAGTTTCCAGTGGTATCAAATTCATATAAAGCTGTAAAATTTCCATTCTGAAGCAGTAAAGAAAACTTTAAGTTTTTTTCAACTGTTGAGGAAGGAAGAGAAGGTGGTGTGGCTGCACCTGCTAAATGATCATTCAGTGGCAAGAGAACTATTTTTCTGATTTCACATTTGAGTGAGCAGCAGTGGACAGCTCTAGAGAACAGCAGGGCTGCTTGTGCTTCTGGTGCTGCCCCAGTTTGCCGTTCCCAGTCTGTGCTCTGGACTTTGGGCATGTTATTTGGATGCAAAGTCTTTTCCAGCTTATTCAAATACACTAAATAGATTAGGGGAATTGGGGATGTACAGCAGCATGGTATGTGATTATTATGTTCCTCACCAGGAACTGTAGTGATAGGACAAAAAATAATGGTTTCCAACTGAAAGAGGGGAAATTTAGGTTAGATATATGGAAGAAATTGTTCCCCATGAGGGTGGGGAGGCCCTGGCACAGGGTGCCCAGAGAAGCTGTGGCTGCCCCATCCCTGGCAGTGTCCAAGGCCAGGTTGGACGGGGCGTGGAGCAGCCTGGGATAGTGGAAGGGGTCCCTGCCCATGGCGAGGGCTGGGGCTGGATGAGCTTTAAAGTCTCTTCCAGACCAAGCCATTCCATGATTCTATATTGTTGTCTTATGACACTTACCACATTTCAGTAAAAATGATGGGCATGTTAAGAATTCAGGGCTGCTTTCCTTGATGTAGGGAGAGATTTCCAACTGTGGAGAAGCATGATGGTGAATCAGTGAGAGCACTGGCACTTTTCAGATTAAGATCTGCATCACTGATAGATGAGGGAGTGACTTTTAAGAAACAAAAGAACTTTTGGACTTGCAGAGATGGCAGTGAGAACCATGTGGAGGTACCTGTTGGTTTTCAAAGATACGGCTCCCAGGATTTGCTGGGACAGCAGTGCCTCCACAATCCATGGCATAGACCAGAAAAATAAGTGGCACTTACAGTGAAACTCTAGTTATGTTAACTAAAGGGCAAATCATCACTTCAGATACAGTATCTTTGCTAGAAATGCCATGATAAGTATGGTGTTTGGAGATTCCTGGGTTGGTGCTTGTTTTATGGGAATCCAAAGAACAGCTTTCTACCAGTGCAGCATGGAAGGTAGGGAGGAATGTTCCAGTACTTCTGTGCATTTGTATGACGCATACATTTTTACTATTGAAAATTTGCTTGAGAATGGAAGGGAAGTAAAGGAGAACGTCTTTTTCTGTAAAAACTGAAGTGGCTCTGGAAGTCCATCCTGCAGTGCAGTGATATCCCCTTTTCACTGTTACACATAAAAGCCTTGGTCCTTAGGGGTAAATAAGTAATATAAAGTGTATAAAAGAGAGATTCTGCTTACTGGATGTCTCTCTGTTGAAAATAGAAGTTCGGAGAGGTTTAGACAAGGCAAACCTGTTTAAAGTACTGCAGTATCTTTGCTGTTGAACTTGTTAGCATGGAAAGGGCAGATACGATCCTGATACTTAACCCCCCAAATGACATAATTTCTTTTACCCATGTGTTTTTTCTCCACTGAGAATAAGCTGAAAAATACTTCTTCTCCGCCTCTGTGTAACACATGCTGTGGTCAAAAGTGGGAGGATGAGTCCTGTGTTGTAAAAAGAAATGACTGAAATCGGCTTTTTCATGTAGTAGTAAACCAGCAGTGTACTTATCTGAGAAAATTTTCACTGGGTTTTACTGCATTTGCGAGTCAAATTAAAGTGCACTCTCATCTGAAGATTGGAATGGTGTTTCTGCATATTTGCACTTGTTAGAGACTTGTTATTTTCTGTTGACTTCTCTTGACTAGTTGCTGTTTGATTAATAAACTTGGGGGTTGTGTTGTGTTGGTGATTTCTTGGCTTATTTTCTTGGTTATCTGAAT
Source organism: Rhagologus leucostigma (assembly GCA_013397725.1). Lineage (NCBI taxonomy): Eukaryota > Metazoa > Chordata > Aves > Passeriformes > Rhagologus > Rhagologus leucostigma. The sequence goes on along the minus strand of VZTD01000837.1, from coordinate 174,797 downwards.
AAAACTTCCTGAGGTATAACAGTTTACTTGGCTACGTGGCAGTAAGCAAAGCCTTTTTTCTTACTGGACAATAGGTAATAGATTTTAGTGTTCAGAAAATTATTGTCTGCCCATTTTTTCTCTGTTCTTATTCAGGCAGCCTTGGGTAGCTGAAAATGTCTTTGCATTTAAGTGCCCGTCATAGAAACAGGGTGCCCTGTCACATGCATATTTTAATCTTTCAGAGTTAATGTGAACTTTATTTTTTTTAATTGGCAAGCTTTGTTTCACCTAATACATGGAAAATTCGTGGATGACAGTATCTCAGTATTGAATTGAAAACATGTAGATGTCCTGATGTTTAAAAAATGGTCATATGTTGCAGCTAGAAACTAAAACAAAGCCAAGAGCTGTGCAGTATCCCAGCCTGAACCCCGGTCATTAGGAAAACAGGCCATGGGGACTTTCAAGTTGTTCCTGGTTCTCTAATGAACATGTTTTTACTGGAGCGGTGACGTAATGCATGTCCCATTTTCAGCTTCCAAAATAGGATTGATACTCTCATGCCTGGTTTTTCCTTTCTCTGAATTGGAAGCAGCATTCTCTTTCAAAATGCTTTTTGATTCTGGGATTTAAAAAACCCCCACATACAGAAATTGTAAATCTAGCTTATAAAATCAGAAGATAGTCTACTTAGTAAAACCTAGGAATGCTTACTAGTCTGTTTCAGTCTGAGTTGGAAAGGGATGATCTGCAGTGCTGGTTTTGAATAAAATTACTTGCTTTTTTTTGCAGACTTTATTCCTAAGAAGTTATAGGTTTTCTAAGGGAATATTTAAAATTCTGAAGCACAAATTCAGAAATAACATCAAAATACTTTTTGCTTTAAGAATTTTGTTTTAGAGACCACATTGTTTCCTTAAATACAAATGCCTTGTGTATTCTTATCTGAATAAATATTTGTTGCCTAAAACTGAGCCTTTCAGAAAAATAATTTTTTCTGAAACTCTAAGATAAGAGGATGCAGTAGATCATCTTTCTCTTATTTGTTTCCCAGATGCTTTAATGGCTTGAGTAAGTGTGTAGTATTTTTGTACTCATGAGATACAGCAGTAAGTAGTAGTTTAAAATCAATATGACTTGGCAATGTTTTCTTAGAATTAATTTTGAAAATTCAGGTTGCTGGTGTGTGTGCTTCACTTGTGTGATAGAACCTTTATTATTCTTAAGGGTTTCAGTGAATGGCTGAAGTTCACTGTGGTAGATGTTATTAACAATATTCAGGTCTTTAATAGTTTATGTTGCTGCTGAGTTTGGAGGAAAGGTTGGGTGAAAATACTTGTTACCTGTATTTGATGGAGCTGCTGAGTGACTTTTTCAAAGTACTAATGCAGTTGTGGTCTATTGCTAACTTTAAAACTGATTCAACGGGGCCATCGTTGTGCCTTTAATATATGACAGATTCCCCTGGTGACACATCAGAGCAGCATGGTTTTCTTCGGGGCTTTGCTGGGAAATCCTGCATAGGACCTGACTGTGTGTACCTGGGAATTCATTAGTGTGTGGAGTCAAAGCTTGTTCCTGCTTGCAGTGATAAGAGTAAAGTCCTTGTTGGTACTCAGTGATCGTGCTGGGAACTAATGTTTGGGCAGCAGTTGCAGAATTCACTTCATATTTTCTTGAGTTTGTTGAACTTTGTGTACCAAAAGTTAAACCCCAAGTTTACTGTTACAAATACTTCTGTTCTTACGATGTTTCATGTAGGTAGAAAGAAAACTAGTGGCTGTACACAAGACTGTGTATAGTATTAATTTTATTTATTTTAAAGTGCAATTAATCTTGCTTTCCACATAGTTGAGTTCACTGTTAACAAAATAAGTAACTTGGAAGAAGGAAAAAAGGCAGAACTGCAGGTATAAAATTTTAATGTGAAATGCGTATTTTAAATTAATAGCTTTAAAAATACTTGTTGAAGCTTTTGGTTTACTACAAATTTAATTTCTCCCCTAATTCTGTGTTATTCTGCTCAAGTGGTTCCAGTAATTGGTAGTTGAAAGAATATAGAGTAGTACAGTCCGTTAGGAATCTGCCTAAACTGTGTTGTGTGGATGTTTAACTACATCAGTATATTAAGATTTGTTGTCATCTTGTAAGAAATACCGTTGAGAGGTTTGGATACAACCAGTTGTATAAAAGTTGAATAAAATATTTACAAAATTTGTGAAAAGATCATTATTTTTGTTTTGAAAATTCTTTGTTAACTATTAATTCTAAGCAAAATAATTTTGAATTAGTATATGAAAAAGAAGAAAAGTGTATTTTTACTGCTCAAATGAAACAAAGTAAGAAGATTTTGTCTGCTTTTCAAATTTTTTGAGTAATTTATTTAATAACTGGGCTAAGAAAGTTCATCTTAGAGGAACTTTTCAGCTTGACAGGACTTTCCTTTAACTCTGCAGCCCATCACTTTATTCATGTTTACTTGTCTCAGATTCTACACTTTTAGTGGTGGATAGTGATGGCGTTCAATGTTTGCTTCTGGAAGGCAGTCCTTTAAATCCTTATTGTCTGTGTATATCTGGAGTTTTGGGCTAAGTGTGCGGTGTTGGAGATGTGGTGTCTGCTTCAGAGGACTGTCATTTACCACTGTAATATGGGCAATTCCTGCACGTGGGTTCCTAGATGTCTTTCCAGATTTGTGATCAAAAGTGATTATGTGAACAGCTAAGCCTGTGGTATTGAGGGAATTATGATCTTCCATGAGAGGGAGGAGAAAAGGTAGAAATAGGCAGGTGGAGACTGTAACGACATAAACTCATGCCATGGCCTGGTGTTCCTCCACCTGTGCTCCTGTGTCCATGAAAGGTTCTGGCTTTTCTTGACTTTATGTGACTAATTGTATAAAAATATTCTAACAGTATAGAAAAATAAGACATTTGATACTAAAAATAAGTTGGGTTTCATACTAGGAAATTACTTGATGCCTCTCTTGCTACGCAAAATATTTCATTTATAAAACAATGTTGTGTGGGTTTTGTCCCAATGGACAATGAATAAGAGTGCTGGGTTTTTCCCTGATGTTTAGGCCTCAGCTCAAGTACAGAAGTTTATATGAACTCCAATACTGAAATAAGTTAGGAAGTTAGTAATAATGCATTCCAAAAGGAATGCTTTTCTTTGGATGTGTACAAGCTATTCAGATGGAGCTCCTTATCCCATAACTGGTCTTTGCTGGCAGACTTTAAATCCCACAGAATCAGTTGCAAAACTGGAACTGAAATACAGATGTTTCAGCTCTTTGTTTAAATGCTCATGTAGTATGGAAACACTGGGACAAAAGGAGGTAATCCTGGAAGAGCTGTATACAACAGAAATATCATTTCCAAGGACATTTTTCCTTTTCTTATCGATTTCTTAAGCAGTGTAACATCTGAATGATGCTTGGCAGTGTTGTCACTTTTGCACAGCATTAAGAATTCTTTCAGTGCAAAGACGTGAGGGATTATGTGAAATTTATTTGGAGTAGATTTTGCTTGAACTTATTTTAAATTAAATGTTAGTACTTATGCATGAAAAAAATTCAGTTGATCATTGTTATAGCATGAAAACTAAAGACAGGGAAGAAATAGCAGTACTTGAATAAAGTGCTTTAAGTGAAGAGGGACCAGTTAACTTCCAAAAATGGGGACATTACTTTATTGAAAATTCTGTATGACAATGGGACTAAAAGTGTTTTCAGCCTAATTTGCAAAAAAGGCTGTTTTGTATGTGTTAACAGAGAAAGGAAGTGAGTTGATGTCCTTGACCCTTAGGTATGGCATCATTCTGATTAGTATTGCCTCAAGTTGTGAGCTTCCAAATTTGATGCCTATTCAAACTAGGAATTTTTGTCAGATACCTTTTGAAATCTCAGGCTTTTATTAAAAAGGAATGTAAAATGCATTAGTGTAATAAAATACCTCAGTACAGCTCAATTTTAAGGAATATTTTCCTGTTTCTAATATGGAAGAGTAGAGACTCAATACATGCATTTCTTAAAATTTGAAAACCACGTAAGGCCTTCCATAATGCTTTGATATAAAACTCTAAAGAGATCTGACTTTTAAAGTTCTTAAAAGTACTCAATCTTGAGCAAACTAACTTACTTTATAAAACAAATGGAACAATCTTACCTGAGCACAGCTGTTACATCATCATTTGAAGTGGGAAAAAGATTAATGCTAGATATCCATCTTGAGATTTTTCAGACACATTTGAGCTGTAATAACAAAACTGCAGGTTGGAGCAGATTTTTTCTGAAGCAAAATGCTCCTTTTCTACGGATGATTTAGGAAGAGAAACTACAGCTCTGTGTGTACTTTCAGTTCAATGTAAATTTGTACATAGGTACGTATTACAATTGTCTGTTTTTCTTTTTAGGGTTCATGTAATCAAAGGAGTTTCTTTGTTGTGTGTATCTTTTCAGAACACAACAGGAATTCAAAATGAATCAGGTGAGTAGAAATGTAAGACTTTATCAAAATACTTAGAACAGTTAATTATTAATAAGAAAGTAAATTGTCCACTAAAAGAATGTTCTTTAAAATCTTCAGTCTCATTAAATTTCACAGTCATCCATTCTACAGCATGTATGCTTGTGAGATGTCTGTTATTTCATGGATTCGAGGTTTTTGTGGATTCCCTTTAGCAGTGTATAAGTTATTACTCCTGGCACCTCTTCCAAGAACGCCTCTCCAGAAAATTCTATTTCCTTCTGAAGCTGTACGTAGTAATTCAGTTCCTTATAAAAGTGGTTTGAAGATTGAAGGCTTCCATTTTTAAAAATCTTTTAATAAAAATCACTTTCCTTTTTCAAATGTACAGTAAACAGTCTGCCACAAATTGATTGATTGGGAAATTTCGCACTTTTCTGGAATCTCCTGGAACCAAGTGGAAAGACTGGGAAAGCACATTTCCTTTGTGGAGCAGCACTTTGCTGTATGGAGTCACGAGTATCCTGACTGGAGAGTGTTGTTCTAATCAGCACCAACTGTGCAGCATTTTATTCTGCGTTTTTTTACCCAAGTAGGAATTGTCCATCAGTTTGTCTGTCACACAGTTGTATTACTTAGAGATATAGAAAAAGTACACGTTGCCTCAGATTTTTCTCACAAGTCCTTCTCTCTCTGGCTGATCTTACCAAGCCCCTTTGGCATGGGAATGTGACCATAGGATATCACACTGCAGGAAAGCCATTTTTACTTTGCTGAAAAAGTCAGCCATGAACAGAAGCTCTATGAGTCAGAAACAACCACAGTACACAGTTTTATAAAATGCTTTGTGTACTTCAGTGCCTGTAGCCAATGTGTACTTTTATTATCCTTATTTGATCAGCAGCAGGCCTGAATACAGTTAGCATTTGCTGAAGTGTGTTTTCTGTGAAGTCGTAGAAGTATATGCATAAGTAATTACAGCATGGATTGGGTTGGTGGGATGTTTCCTGTTGCTTTTTTTCTCTGATTTAAAGTAAAAAGTCTTCAATATATTTGTACGTATTAAAAAGGTAAAAAGCAAAATATGATCTCTATCAGAGCGTTGAAATATGTATTGTAAAATTACATACTTGTATTCTATCTATAGACAAATATGAATTATATATATAAAATGGAAATGACATTTGCATTGGCACACTTTTAAGCATTAATAGTCTATTTTGGGGAGCAGGGTTAACTGCTGCTTCAAAATTTCTATTGAGACTTGAAATTTTTTCACCTGTATGGTTTGTTTTGATGCACTCAGTGGCATGAAGCCAGCAGCCAATTGCTCTGCCTGCTTGAGGAATAATCCTGCTTTATTAGTCATTCCAATAAGCTTTGGATTCTGCTAAAACTCTGAAAATTGTAGATCCTAATCTGTAATTGTTATTATTGACTGTTTCCTTCCCATTTGTGTGTCCATGTCCCTTGTGGCCTGCCCGTTGTTGTGTTCCTCCACCCTGATTTGTTTCTAGAATTAAATCAGATTTCTGTGCTGTATGTATGACTGCTGATCTCATTTATGCCGTGCTGTGATGTGGGTCGTCTTACAATTAAAGGGTGAGATGACCCTTCCTCTGGCAGTTCTTACAACAGCTTATAGGGTCCTCCTTGGTGTTTCTGGCTTTCACCTTTGGTTTCCAAAGCACGTGGAGCCCATGAGGCTTTTAGTTGTTCGCTGACCATTTGCATTAAGTGTGTATTTAGCATCAACCCTGTGGTGTTTTTTCTTGCAGTGCCCATGTCATTTCATTCTCTGTTGACAAGTTGTAGTGCCAGGTCTGTATAAGAAATGTTTTTGCCTGATGCCAAACATCTTTCAAGTGGTTTGTTCTCGTATTTGTTTCATTCTGCTTTTCTCTGCTTTTGGTGTGACTTTGGTGACCCTGAAACTAACTGGGCTGCTGTTGATTTGGTTTATGTGAAAAGACTGTTAGTTTTGTGGTTTATCCCACAGAAATCTTGAAGTAGTGAAGGAAAACCTTTTCATAAATACTTTGATAGGGCCTTCTTGTTGTAAGGAGAAGAAGGATTAAAAAAACCCCATCTATTGTTGGAATTTATGTTTTTGGGTTTCTTGGAAGATTGCTGTCTCAGGATAGGCAGTACGTGTCCTCTTCTTTTAAAAGGAGATCTTCATCTAATATGTAAATTAGTTTGTCAGAATAGCTGAATAATTTATTTTAAAATCACCAGGCAAACATGGGGTTTGATCGGTAGCATTTACTACATTTCAGACTGCAGTAAGGCAGAGTAGGAGGAATTTGGGTGCTACCTGGAAAACAGCATGGGCAGTTACTTAAAAAGTGCTGAGGAGTACAGGAACAAATGACAGCTGCACTTGTACTGAAACTTCCTCCTCCCATTCCTTCTGAATTTTTAAATTATTATTTCAGGTATTTCCAATACATCTTTAATTTTCAGGCACACAAATGGTGTGAAATTGTGGCAAAGAGGGGTAGCCAGGTAAGGTGCCTGGACGAGGGGAGACCCTCTGCTTTCCTGTGCTAGCTGGCACAACTACTCTTCCTCAACTACCTCTTTTAACTTCTCTGCCATCTCTTCCCTCCCTCTTCAGTGGCATCCTTTCCTTTATCTTCTCATTTATCCTAATCCTGTTTCCACCCTAACATGACACTAACTGGCTATCTGTCATTCATTGCACTGTTCAGGATGGTTTCTTTCCTTTTTGCTCTCATCTCTGATCACTTATAAATATCTTGTTGCAGGTGCCTTTTCTTCTCTGATTGTTTGTAACATTATAGACTGATCTGTGGTTGGATCATAAGTGCAATTATATTGAAAGTGGTGTGAAAAGTTGCTTAATGTGTTAAAAGGTACAGTCAGAGTGTCTGGACTCTGGATTTGATGCAAACAGGAAAAGATGGTTTCAGTTAAGGCACCACTTCAGCCCTCAAATGATCCTTTGGCATTGTTCTAATGACACTTCATACTGGCTGATTTAAATGCTAGAATGTAATTTTCTGATTAACTTCAGAGTAAGAAGCTAGAAGTGAAATAAGCTTCAGGTGTTTTTGTATTCAAAATTGCAGCGTTGGAAGGAGTGAAAAATACTGTGTTAAGGCTTCAGATAAATGCAAAAGTTGGCTGTAGGACATGCACAAGTGCACCACCCTTATCAAGAGGTGAATTTTGTAAACAGGAAAATAAATTTAAATGTGATTGTTAAGTCTTGGTAGAAAAGTGATCCAAATACAGTATTTCTTTTTGGTAGACAGACATTGCTTGGGGACAAGTTGTGATCTGGAAAAAATTTCAGATAGCTACATCTAAATTGCAAATAAAAAGAGATTGCACTGATTTGACTGAACTAAATTGTTTATTTTACTCTTTTAAATTTGATTACTTATTACCATTCATTTGAGGTGTGAAATGTATTGTTGTTTAAAGGCCATATCCAGTTTTCTAGTACTTGTGAAATCCATTAGTATGACAAGTGTTGGATGAGTCTGAGTGTTCTCTGAATGTCCTGCTAATCTCTGATTTATGTAGGTAGATGCACAATAAAGTTCTGATTGTATACTACTCCATACAAATACACTTCTTAAATGGTAGAACAGTTTGGGGATATTTACAGTTAAAAGGAGGTGTGACTATTAAGGAATATACCAGGAAAATCAAAGATGTATCACAGTACTGTACATTTGTCTGAATCAGTTGAGTCTCGTTTTTCAGCTTTGATAGGTTAAAGTTTATTTGCAGGCTTGAGATTATTAACTATTCATCAGCAGTTGAGATTTTTAACTGCTCATCAAAACCCCAAACCAAAACCAACACTCTCCAAGGAAACTAAACCTCCAAATGAAACCCAGCCAAAAAACCATCCTGCTTTTAGCTTGGAACTGGAAGTGCACCATTCTGAGAGCTGTCAGCCACCCTCTTCTATGTCTGTGTATAACTTGTTAGAAACCACTGGGAAAAATGGGCTTGGTTCTCCCCTGATGAAATCCTAGGGTAATGTACTGGAAAGATGTTTAGGTTTCTTTGATATGCTGAGAAGAGCATGTTTCTTATTCAGCTGAGACATGGCTTCTTGCATATCAGTTCAAGGCAAACAGATGTCTGAAAATCAGGCTGTTTTCATCAGTATTTTTCCTTTTGGGTTGTTGGAAGAGCAAAGTAAAGCTTTGCTCTGCTTTGAATAGTCTTCAGCTATTCTAACTAATGAATAAGTATTTTTCCTTGGTGTCTTCACTCTGGGATGGGAAGAGATTTCTGGCATTCTCTCCCTTCCATGGTTTCCAGTTTGGGAGTCTTTCTCCCCTACAAATAGCTCTCTGGGAGCTCTCTGTGCAGCTGTTAAGGCTTATGAAGGCAGCACTAGAATAACCTTGCTCTGACTCCAGTTTTATCGTTTTCCTCGTTGCAGTTAAAACTGGCAGATTTGTTCTTGTAACTCCACTCAGCAAATTGGGTTTTCAAACGTAGTGAATCACTGCCATAGCAGCACCCTGACGAAGACTGGGTGCTAAGGAGCAAGGACTGAGAAGCTTTATCTCTTTTGCTTTAGAGGTAAAAAATGTGAAATTTGATAGCATATTGAAATGCATTTTAAAATACATTTCCAGTAACCTTTCAGCATGTTTCAAAAGTACTCACTGGAAAATACTCTGAGTATTACTCAGTATATGAAAACTACCATTGTATCTCTGCTTCATAGGTAAAAGCTAGAATTATTTCCAAAAAATCAGAGTTTATTTGGACAAATTTCTCAGTTTAACCTCTCCTAAAAATGATTTCAGAGCTCAGCTATAGCATCCTTAATATTAGAGTTGTGCCTGCCATTACCACCAGTGTTTGTTCCTGACCAGAATGATTAGGGTTCCATGTTAGTTGGCGGGGAGTTTTTTAGGGCATATGGTTCAATAAAGGCCTAGTTCTCACCAAACACAGTTCTTTCAGAATGTGGACACGTTTTATAGGAAACTTTGCGTTCTTGTAACTTTGAAATTCTGGTAATTTCTATCAGAAATAGTGTTTTTTTAATTATAAGTAGCTAATAGGGAGCAGGTTGTTTTATGACAAGTGTGAGTAGTAATAGTATGAGCAATATTATAAAAATAAGATTGAACCTTGGAGGCTCCTTAAAATGGAACTAATCACTTACTGGACAGTAAATAATTTATTAGCTTTATATTGCCTATCAAACTTTAATAGAAAAATATCTTAAAACTTCTTGTATTAATTATAAGCTGCTGGCTAAAGTTCTGAGCTGTTGCTTAATGTAGGAAATGTGAGTAACATTTATGACACTGAAATAATAACTATTTAAACCTTTTTATTCTCTTTAAAAGCTGCTTTTAGCTTATTCACTTTGTTGCAGAGCAGTAAACTTGACATGCACATACTTTAATCACCAAGAGCTGTAGTGACAGGACAAGGGGGAATGGCTTCACACTGACAGAGTAGGTTTAGATTTGCTATCGGGAAGGAATCCTTGGCTGTGAGGGTGGGGAGGCTCTGGGACAGGGTGCCCAGAGAAGCTGTGGCTGCCCCATCCCTGGCAGTATTCAATGCCAGGTTGGACGGGGCTTGGAGCAACCTGGGGTAGGGGAAGGTGTCCCTGCCCGTGGCAGGGAGTGGCACTAGATGGCCTTTAAAGATGCCTTTGAGGGGCGTCCCCACTCCAGGGAGGAATCTCCACACACACTGCAAGAAGGGATGTGTCAGAAGACCCTGTTCAAAAGTGGGCCTGGGCTTTTCTAGGATGAAGTGCTGGACTGTCAGTCAGGTGTCCCCAGGCAGCTGTGCCAAGCTCAGCAGCTTTAGGCGGGTTCTCAGTAGTATCACTTGTTTGTTGCTTAATCAGCTCTGCCACATCTTCTGCTCACCCTCAGGATGTTTAACTTTGGGATTGATGAGTCTGCCTGGTTTTAGCATTATTCAACACCAAAAGCAGCATGACGCACCCCTCTCCATTCACCACTGATAGCTTTGCAAATAGGGCATTGTCTTACCCCATTCCAGGCAGAGCATCCTGCTACACTCTGGCAGAGCAGATGGTATATCCCAAGTGCAAGTTCTAGTGTCTGCATTGTACTAGTTAATTTACTGCAACACCCTCACTTTAATCGGCAGAACAAATAACTTTTCGGGTTTTTTAATTGTATACACTTGTTGGAACTTTGAGTTTGGTTTTCTCCTGAAGTTACCTTTCAGTCTTTCTCACAAGAGGTACTTTATCACGTAAGGGAAGATGAGAAACTATTTTAGTTTGGTTTTGGGGGACTGACTAGGTTGAGTATGCCTGGAAGTCATCCTTTGAAAAAGGGAAATAAATGATTGGTAATTAATATATGTGGAATTATCCTCAGTTTGGAAATTTTACTTTAATTGCAAGTCAGAAGGTTTTGAAGCTCATGTGGGTTGATCACCTGTTGTGTAGTTGTTTTTGCCTGTTAATGCTGGTTGGCTTTTTGACTTGCAGAACACAACTGACTCTCCTGTTGCTGTGGAGACCTTGGATGATGTTCCTGAGCATGTGCTTAGGGGCCTTCCTGAGGACGTGAGGCTCTTCCCATCTGCTGTTGACAAGACTCGGCTTGGTGAGTGCTACAGCTGCGAAAAGAGAATGAAGATTTTTACAGTAGCTCACATAAATTGGAGTTGCTGTGAAAGCATGGTGCCCTCCTGTGCTGGGTAGAGATGATGTCTGGTGTATTTGTCTGAAATAATTCCTCTTGGGAAGAGCGGACAGCTCCCCAGTCCAAGAGACACATGTAATGATCTTAAGAAATATGAATTATGAGTAGAAGATTTGCTTGAAATAACTTAGATTAGTTTTAACTCTTGATACGTGTCTCCTCAGGTGTCTGGGCAACAAAGTCAATTTTGAAAGGCAAGAAGTTTGGACCATTTGTTGGTGACAAGAAAAAAAGATCTCAAGTTAAAAGCAATGTGTACATGTGGGAGGTAAGAAACAGCTTGTAAATGGAGAAATGTGCCTGTCACCAGGTCAGTGTTTTGTATGTAGCTTTTACTTTTTCCAGATATTTTAGAAATAGACTTGATGTAAGGCAATTGCCATCTCTTACTGCCATTACTAATGGTTATTTATAGACACTTGGATGGAGCAACCATTCTGAGTTACAAAGCTTTATAAACTATTGGCATTGTTTGAAATTGCTGTATTTTTTATATGCTGTGTGTGGATCACACCTGTCCTTAAGAGTTTTTTGCTGTTGCTTTGCTGGCTTGAACGCCGAGTGCAACTGAGTGTTGTCAATTGCTTATGAAATTAGGGAAATTAGGAGGATATGGAATCTCTTCAGGAAGCCACATCACTCCTCCTCATTCAGCTCTTTGAAAACCAGCTTTTGGAGTTTTTGTAAGAGTTCTTGAGTGTTGCAGTGTTTCTGGTGCTGGGCTTGCTTTGAAGCAAGTGCTGTCTGGGCAGCTGAACAGCTCTGGAAGCTCCACTGGTTGTCAGGAGACCTTGGATATTATGTAGATTTCAAAATGTAAATGTCATAATCTGGAGCTGAATCCCATCTACAGTGTCTTTAAGGCAGTTCATCACCACTTCCAAAGACTTCTTCAGTCTTTCTGAAGACAAACACAGCACATGGTTTTAGCAAAGTGGATAGTCAAGGAGGGGAGGGGTGGAGGAACTGTGGCATAGAATGTTCTGGAACATGGATTTTTAGGCTAAAGATACTGATAATGGTCATCCATCTGTCTATCTCCTTGCCTGCAAAAATGGAACTCCCTAAAACACTGACAACATGCACGGAGCTTAGTGTTAACCTCTATCAGAGGAATTGATCTAGGACATTCGCATAAATGCAAATTCCCATTTAGAAAAGCAATAAAGTTTTCAAGTATAACGTTTGTTGCATTGAGCTCATGCTATCTCCACTGCATAAGGTATCTCCAGTTTTGATCTGGTACTGGAACATTTGGTGAGATTGAATCAGTTGAGTAAATTATTGACCTTACGATTGTGTTTCTCAGTGCTGGGTGCTGAATGTTCATGGTGGATATTTTTTCAGTTTGTGTTGAGAAATGATAGTTGCAAGCCAGCTGTTTCAGAGTTTCCTAGTTTGCAATGCAGGTGATAATGGGAACCCTTGTTAGATTTCAGAGTAATTGTGTGTTGCTTTAATAGTGATTTTAGAGTTAGAAAAAAAGCGGCTAAAATGAGACTGCAACAGTTGGTCCCCTCTGCTGATACCTGAAACCAGTCCAGAATCTCAACTGTTAGAAAATACAATTTGTAGAAGGATGGTGAAGTGTAGGAGCAGTTCAGTATATGGACACTCAAGCTGAGGGAACAACCTTTTCCATAAGCATTCCATTTGCTTCTTTAGTCAAATTTATCTGAATAAAAAGTAAGGCTTCTATAACTGGCATCTCCAGTCAATTTTAATGATTTTGAACTGTCGTACCAGAGGCTCAACTCAAAAAAGATGAGTTGTGTGTGTCAATGTGTGCCTGTGGTGTCTGAGGAGAGAACATACTTTCCTTTTCTACTGGAGAAAAGCCACAGTTGGGAAAATGAGAACAAGTGTCTGAAAAGAGAGAGAAATGCTGGTTCAGAATGACTGGCACAGCTGTGCTGAGTGGGTTTTATTGTGGGTACAGGAATCACTTAAAGTCACAATGTTATAGAGAGGAGTTGGAGCTATTTTCTTTCTCACAGTGCACAAGGCCTTTAAACAATATTCTGTAAGTTAGACTGTAATGTTCTGTAAATTAGAAAAGCAATAAAGTATTTTGGTTTGTGGAAAACCCATAATAAAGTAACACAGAAACATAGTAAGGTTATAGATATATATAAAAGTAATCAATAATTACATTTAGACATATTCAATATCTGTTTAGCTCTCCCACAGCATTCTTTGGCTCTTCTCTTCCATTTTAACCAAAAGAATTGGTTTTGCAGTCTCATCTGGGACAGTCTTTATGTTTTCATGTTGCGAGGGCTGGGTGTGCTGGTGAACATTCTTTCAAAAGTCAGCTGATGAAATCCATGCTGGAATAGTTTAAGTAAGGGAGATATTTTCTGTTTGCTTAGGAAGAAACTAAGATGATTGTGGTGTATTTATTAAAACTTGACTTTTATTGATAAAATTCTATTTCATTAAATCAACAGTATTATCAGCACAAAAAAAATTTGAATTTGTTAAATAGGAGTTTTTCTAAGCTGTTGTAGAAGTGTACGTTAGACTGAAAGTGGAGAGCAGTTTGAAAAACCTTGGCATTACTTGTGAAGTACCAGAAAATAAAAAGCTACAACACTAGATCTTTTGACTTTTAGAAAAACAGGAGAGGAAAAATACCCACTGATAGCTCTTTTTATAGGCATCTAACTTGGATTATAAGAAGAGTGGGAGATGCATAACATCTTGAAAGAGAAGCAGAGTCATCTGTCATCAGAAAATAGTGAAGATGTCAGTCCCCTTCTTGCTTTATTGCAAGTTGTCTGGAAATGTAAACCAGGAGTAGGTGTCAGCCTTTTCCCCAAGAACAGAAACCAAAGAATTTACACAGCATCTTGGAACATGCAGAATTTCATTGACATGGTCAGTTTTTTAAGGTGATCACAAGATTTCTGAAAGGTTGAAATGTTCTTTTATACTCTAAAAAAAATTTAATATAGAGTAAGCTTCCCCATATCTTTCCAAATAAAGCAAATGCTTCTAGCTTCTATATAGTTACTTTTTCCAGTTCATCAGATGGTAAAAATAAAGCTCTGTGGCCTTCATATCTTTAAATCAGTCATTTTACTAAATGCAAAATCTAGAGTATCATTTCAGGCTTGCCAAACTGAAAAGAAAGTGTGAAATGGTTTAAGGATTTTGGCTTTTGAGCCCAGAGCCTTGAGAGGTGAGATTGCAGGCCACAAGTGGGTTTTTTTCCAACTATAGCAGTTTCTCTAAAAGATTGCGGAAGAGCAGCAACGCTTTACCCACTCCACAGCCTTGGCTCTGCTGTGCCCTTTGTGTTGTCTCTGGCCTTGGGTGGTACCGAGTGCTTTGTGTAGCTGTGAAATGCAGTGTTTTAGTGCAGTGGTGTGAGCAGGTGTCCCTTTGTCTGCCGTCTCTCTCGCAGGTGTATTACCCAAACCTGGGCTGGATGTGTGTGGATGCCACCGACCCAGAGAAGGGCAACTGGCTCCGCTACATAAACTGGGCCCGCTCAGGGAAGGAGCAGAATCTCTTTCCTCTGGAGATCAACAGGACCATATACTACAAGAGTTTAAAGGTATCACTGTCTGAACAGCTGCTACTTTGTTATCTTTTATTATTAACACTCTTTATTTGCTTTATTAAAAACTTTTTTCTTTCTACTTATATGAAACAGAGCTCGAAACATTTTATGAAATATATTTAAAACACTGCAAATGCTACGCATCATTGGTATAAATTCTTATCTGCCAATACAGTTGACATTAAGATTTACTGTTAAACTACAGGATGTTTCAACAGTAAGTCTCTCTTACTGGGTAATAATTTGCTGTAGCACCAAATTTGATACAAACTAGAATGAAAAACCAGAGAGTATATGAAATAAAGGTTTTTCTATTTTTGTAGATACCAAGACTTTCTGCTGAGGATGTTTTTGCAGTAATCAGTTATTTTTATGGTCTGTGCATCATATGACAAAGTTGGCTGTCAAGACACTTTTATGGGTAGCTCCATGAAACTATTTCTCATGGTTTTATACCATTTCAGTTTTGTTCAGGGAGTGAGGGGGAGGCAGGGAAAACGATGTAGTTCCTGGAGCATTTTATCTCCCAAAACAAGAAAAAAAATGGTTTAACTATAGTGGTGGAGCACGTTAGGTTAAGAATATTGTGGCTCTAAAGTATTTCTTGAATTCCGGATCAAGACCTCCTAGCAGTGAGTGTGTGTAGCTTGAGTTTGTTTTTATTTAAAATACTTGTGGGGGTTTTGGGTATATGCAGCCTTATTTTTGCACTATCGCTGTTCCTTCTACTTCCTTGTGAGGCCAGCAATATCTCTAAGTAACTGGTATTTGCTTAAGAAAAGAGTGAGTTGATCCCATGCAGTTTTGAAGTTTATGGGGCAGTACAGCAGTAGGTAAATGTTATATTTTAGGTCACTCAAGCTAGATTGAAAAAACCTTCTAAACATTTTTTGAACTTTCTAGTGGCATTCAAGTAGAGGTTCAGTATGGCCAGCCAGACTACTGACTTCTCTGCAGTGTTTATTCCCAGAGGGCAGGCTCCCAGTATGACTCTGTAGCCAACCTTGATTTCTCTAGACACTTTATTTTGGATTTCCTCTGCCTTTGTCCAAAGTCTCAGTAGCTCATTAATATAAGTGTGCTTTTGGAGTCATTCTGACATTTTAAATTTCTCGCTGAATCTTTTCTGCAAAAGTTTTAGTCCTGACAAAGACAAGCATTCATGTATTTAAAATTTGTTTATTTGATGGATGATATTGCATTTCGGAAAATTACTGCTTAAAGAGGATGAGCACTGCTGACAAAATAACAAATATCTTGTCTCAGCACTGGAATAACCTTTTGTTCCTTTGACTGTTGTCTCTTGCAACTTGATGAATTTTATCCCAGTCACACCTTACTGCTAACTGAGACAAAAGAAGGCACGTAATAAAGAACATCTTAAAAGTCCTTATCTTTTGCATATAATATTAGGACCTCTCATTTCAAACTTGCTGTAAATTTACCAGCCCAGGTATGAACACATGGTTCTTTCCTGATCTTGATAATAATTCGTAAATTTAGGGGAATTCCACTTGCTGACAAATAAACAGCATAGATTTTATTTACCCCCAAAGGAGAATTCTAGTGGCTTGTGTGTATTTTTGTTCTGCTTTACCTTGAAGCATTGAAAGTGTAGTCATGGGGTCTTATTTTTCCCAAAGTTTCCTTCAGCTTTTTGTAGGTTTTTAATTTGTGAGTTAAACAGGCTGATTTCCAAACCCTGTTGCTGAGATAACAAAGTCCAAATTTGCTTTGTGTAGAACCACCTGAGAACTGTAGAGCTTTATGAATATGCTCTCAGTGAATAGTTATAGAATAGAACTTGTGAGTGAGCACAAGCAAATGCTTTTCTCTTCCATCTTCTCTTCATCTTTACTGAAGGGCTGAGGGTATTTGTAAGCTGCTTTGCATCTGCTTTCCCCAGGATGCCTATGTGAGAGGTGTGGTATTGCAGGGGAACAGCTTGAACTCATGATGCAGTTTCAGCTCTTCCTGCCTCTGCTCATGAGAGGAGCTTGCTGTTTAGTGTTGTTCTGCACACGGGACAGAACTTGAATTCTAGAAAAAGTAAAATACAGTGAAAACTCAGTTTCAAAATGTCTTCTAAAGAAGCTTGGCTATGAAACTGTCCCTGATTAAAATGAAATTAATTTGCTTGTGGAAGACTGTTTTGCCAAACAGGTTTATAATACCTCAAGATCCTCCCTGTTACATAGGAGAGAGCAACATAACGTTGGATTATAGAGTGTGAAAGATTCACACAAGTAAATGCCAGACTGTTCACTTTGCTTATGTTTGGTGGGATGAGGCCACACCCGGGTGCAGAAGCACAACATCACAGTAAAATGCAGTGTCTGTGGTGAAAAATAGATACTCTGGTAAGGTTGGGCAGGCAAATGTCTATCTCAGTCTGTACAAGACATTGCAGTGCTTGAATGTGCACAATTAATTGACTTTTAGGCAGTCCTAACTCTTAGGTTACTTAGGTTGGGTTAATAACTTGTTAGGATATTGCTCTTGAAAATAACAAAGTTTGAACTTACTGTAAGCCTTTTGAACAGAAAATACTCAGATTAAGGACTGTTAAATGTTGCAGTTAAAACAAAAAGCAAAAAAAGTGCGTGGGAATTATTAACCTAATGAGCCTTCCCAAAATTCATACCTTTTTTAGCCAGGCTGTTCCAGCCTGACACTGCTACACCAAAGATCTGTAGGGTACAGTTTGGAGGAGCTTGGGTTTTGGAGTTGTTACTAGAGGGTGTCACGAGGAAGAGTGGTGGTACAAGTGGCACGTGCTCGGTGTAGTCCTTCTCTCATATTGCTGCTGAGGGAGCAGCTTTAATTGTCTGGTTTTGAATCTGCTGCTGCATCTTATTTTAGAAGTACAAGGTTAGAGGGCTTATTTTAGATTCTAGAGCAATCACAATAAAACTAAATTCATCAAGTTGAACGTTAGTTCCAGCCATGCAGCCAGCAAATTACGTGCTTGTTACCACCCTATATTTGCATTGCCTGAAACCTCAGCCAGATCTTTGCTCTGGCTTTGTATATTTTTTAGATGATAAGGGGTTTTTTTTGCATCAGACAGCTCTGCTGCATTCCTTGCTGCTCACCAGCTACAAGGCCATGCAAATAACTTTGCCACTGTTTATCCTATCAGGCCTCTTGAACTCAAGGAAACCAAACCATAGGCTTTGCTTATAACTTAAACTCTTCCCTTAGTTGTTGGGATCTTGCACCTCTTGTTGTTCCACTGTCTGGGGATATGATGGTAATTATCACTTTTATCATGTGCTGTGAGACTTACTAAAAAATAGGCTGTAGAAGAAAGAAATCTTGCTTTTGTTCTTAATAAAAAATTCCCCTTTGGCTTAAGACTGGAAATAATAGTCTGAGGACACCCTTTGCTCTGATGTAATGACTAAAAATAGGATCTGGTCTCCACCAGCCCCATGTTCATTAAGCACCGAAAGAGGGGGATTGTAGTTAAGGCATTCAAATTTTTCTTGGTTTTGGGTAAAATGCTTCAGGAAATGGAGAAACAATGAGGAAGATTTAAAAAGTAAGTAAAAATACATCTTTAGTCTGCCAACTTGGGGACTTAGTAGTTTGAGTCTGATATTTTAAGGAGCATGTGAAATGAAGTGATTGATAGAGTTTCTTTTATTGCCAGTGCTGGGAATATGAGTAGCATTTGCAGTGATGCCCATTTGACTAATTTAATCTGTGGGTTTTGTTTTTTTAAATTTGATTTAAAAGAATAGAAATGATCAATTTGGAATGGCAAGCAAACCTTTGATTTTTGTGATCAAGATTTGTTGAACATGTAATTATCTGTATTCCCGTTAACGCACTGTGACAATCTTTTCCTGGATCTTAAGATTTTGTACCAGATCCCTGCTGAAGTGGCTGCCTGAGCAGTTACTTATTATTATATTATAATTAGTTAATGTTATTTAATGCTTTGTATAAGGTAGGTATGTTTGTTCCAACCTGATTGCTCTCTGAGAAGAATTAACTGTGAATGTCCATAGAAGTGAGCACTGGGATTTAAATCAGTGTCACTGTTTGAGGCAAACCACAGTTTGGGACATTACAGCTGGAAGGTTCATGCCAAAAATAATAATAATAACAACTGTGTATTAATTATTAATACAGGGACTATATTACTAATTAACTATATAACTGTATTACTATTATCTCTATATTGTCAGGAACTGTAGTGATGGGCCAAGGAGCAATGGATACAAATTGAAAGAGGGGAAATTTAGGTTAGATGATAAGAGATTCTTCCCTGTGAGGGTGTGTGAGACCCTGCGCAAGGCTGCCCAGAGAAGCTGTGGCTGCCCCACCCCTGGAAGTGTCCAAGGCCAGGTTGGACGGCAGTCGGAGCAACCTGGGCTAGTGGAAGGTGTCCCTGCCCATGGCGGGGGATGGAACTGGATGAGCTTTAAGGTCCATTCCAACCTCTTAACGTTCCATGATTTTTCTGATTTTTTTTGTGGGGTTTTTTTTGTGATTTTGTTTGTCTTTTTTTCTGATTTTGTCTTCTTTTGTGATTTTTTCTGTTCTTTTTTTGGGTCATTTTCGGAGGTTATCTTTTATTTTCGTCTTTTCTTGTCACTTTTGTGGGTTTTTCTAGGTTTTCTTGAGAATTTTTGGGGNGCCAATCGCGGCGGGCGAGGAGCTGTTGGTGTGGTACAATGGCGAGGACGACCCGGCGATAGCGGCCGCGATCGAGGAGGAGCGAGCGAGCGCCCGCAGCCGCCGGCACTCCCCGAAGGCCCGCAGAGGTACGGACCGGACCGGCCCCGCCGCCGCCAGCGCGCGGGGGGACCCGGCCTGCGGCCGCCGTGACCTTCCGCAGCCCGGGAGAGGGG
>VZTD01000837.1:0-155140 GCA_013397725.1 Rhagologus leucostigma | reverse complement strand
GTTGGGAGAGGCGGCGGGAGCGGCGCGGGAAGGGGGAATGTCCCGGTCCGGCGGCGGGACACGCGGGGCCGCCGCAACCGCAGCGATTGCGCGTGGGGCGGCGACCGAGCCCGCGGCAGCCGCGATCCCTCCTTGGGAAGCGGGAGCTGAGCTCGGGGCCGTCGCGATCCCTCCTTGGGCAGCGGGAGCTGAGCTCGGGGCCGTCGCGATCCCTCCTTGGGAAGCGGGAGCTGAGCTCGGGGCCGTCGCGATCCCTCTTTGGGAAGAGGAGGCTGAGCCCACGGCCGTCGCAATCTCTCCTTGGGAAGCGGGAGCTGAGCTCGGGGCCGTCACGATCCCTCTTTGGAGAAGGGGGAGCTGAGCCCGGGAGCACAGGATCCTTTGGGAAGGGGAGGCTGAGCCCGGGGTTGGGGGTGCTTCAGTCGAGCTATATGAAGAATTCCGGTCCTGTTATTCCCTGCGGTTTTTAATTTCTTGTTGTTTCTAGGCCGATTTGTTGGTCATGGAATTTCGCGGGCGGTGGGAATGGCTGCTCCGGACTGACTTCGGCCGAGGAGGGAGGGTGGGACAGGAGTTTCGGTGGTATAAACGCATTATTCCCTCTGTGAATATCTATGTCAGACCAGACATCCATTATTTTTTCCATGACTAAGTCAGCAGCAGGGTATTTTAGAGTGCGTGTGCCTCCACGCGTGGCCTTATATAACTGACATTTTGACTAACGTTTTAGGCCAAAATCACAATAAAGCCTTTAGTTACAGGGAGCAGATATAAAAGGCAAATATTCACAGTTGTAGCACAGATGTATCAATTCCTCTTGCATGGGAATATGTACATTTTGGGATTCTCCAAAGGTTACAAATGAACCGAAGAAAGATAATATTTTAAGAAGCATCATTATCATTTTTTTAAACTTTAAATGTAGGGCCTGATCTTACAGGTGGTGCAGTTGACTGTGGAACTCACATTGGAAACAAGGTCAGATATTGAGAACAGTTATTGTGTAAGTTTTTTATTTGAGATTGAGGAGGGGGGGCTGTAGTGCAACACAGTTATTTTGAACAGTATTTCATAGGTTAAGCAAATACAAACTGAAATTCAAGCACTGAGGTTTTTTTTATGAAAAGCATATTTAGCACGTATATAAGCAATACTTGGTAAATTGCAGACTGTATTATATTTTTTTCCTAAATCTACATTATCTTAGCACATGGAATTTGTGTGCCTATGATTTACCTGAAAGGCTAGAAAAACAACCTGCAAGAATTTGATTATATGATAAATCAGAAAAGCCAGACAGAATAATTTCTAAGGTAATCTTTCATGGCATAGAAGTTTGATTTGCATTCATGAAGTTATAGGTAAAAATATCAGTAAACTAATTTGATTTCTGGGTTTTGATTTTGTGCTGTTTTGTAGGTTTCATGTTTTAACTGTTACGGATTTTACAGATTTCGTAACTAGGAACAGTAAATATTTTCCTCCTTTTTATAAACACAAGCTCCTTACCGAGACGCACAATTATTGAATAGAAAGCAACCCAGCAAAAACCAACTCCAAGCACAATATTGATGAAGTACCTGAGATTAACCAAGAATAATGTATTTATGGAGCTGTAGTCGTCTCAGGAAGCAGAAAGACCAAATTCTTACTATTTAGCTCTAAAATGATAAGGCAATTCATTGGATATTTTGAAATTTTATAGTTCTATTTTTCACAGGTTTCATTGGAATTTTTTTTACTCTACATTTACTCGCAGTTATTTCAGTGTTTGTAGTAATATCTGCTAATATTTGCAATTCACAGCAATTCTTACAAGAAATATACATTTTTTTCCTGCAGATTGGTAGCACTAGCTGCAGTGAGGATTCCAGAATGGTTTCTATTTATGTCCCTGCTTTTGTAGATTCAGCTGTATCCTTGGATATGGAAGCTTCTTAACCCTAGACTTGAGGGGTTTTGGGAAGTAAAGGAAATTATGATGAACATGATTGAAAAGTAATTAATTTTAAAAAATTCTAATTGTATGATGCAAAGGGATGGGAGGAGAAAGATTTTTATGAGTTATCTTTATGCGTGTGAAAAATTGGGAGTCAGTATACGGTAATATTTGAATTAAATAGCAATTTAAGAAACTTGCTAGAGGGTTGTGAATTTGAATTCATTAGTGACCTAAACAGATAAATACATTTTTAAAATTTTATTTTGGCCTATGTTGCACGCTGTTGTCTTACACATTGAGCAGAGGATATAACCAAGTAAGAATTGCCAAATTCTAACAACTGTGAATGAGTGTGTCCTTTAGGAACACGTTTTCCAGAAAAGTAAACTGACAGTTTAATACCTTAGGAAAGACTAGACAAGACATTATTTGAGAGAGAGACATGTATTATGATTTAGTGATACAGATCATGTAGTTATTAGATTATCTAATATATATATATCGTAATTATTCTGTATTCAGTAAAACAAATATCCTTTTGAATTTTTGATGCATCTTAGGTCTTATGCTTGAACAGTTAAGATATTTATCATTTGACAAATAACCTTGTTCCTGCCATTTATTTAATGAACTCTTGACAGACCAGAAAAGGTGACCATTTCACAGGTATTAAAAATGGGCTCTTTTGCCCAGTCAGTCGATCAAGGCTTTCGTTGCTATAACATGTTCATGTTGCAGGAGGAATCCTCTCTCTGAATGAGTGACAGAATCCTGTTTTACTCTTAAGTCAGACTGAGTTACCAGAAGAGGCAGGACAGACTGAATTTATGAAGCGTAGGTGAGCCAGGAGCTCACCAGGCTTGGGCAGACTCAAAGTCCACACTGAACTGCTTGCCCTGACCTTGAGCTGCCCTGTTTGCCAGTCATCCCTGACACAAGGTCCATAATCTCCTTTAGAGTGTATCTAGGATGGCACCTGGCATTTCCTCCAGGTCCACATCTCCCTCCTGGATACTTTTGGTTTTGTGTTCTGCATTCAAACTACTTCATATCCCCCAGGTGTTTGTGTTTGATGGCTCCTGCCTGGCTTGGCTGTAGGTTTTCTTAGCTGGAGTAAGTCCTCTACGTCTTCCTTCTACCATGCACAGCAGCTCAGGAGTCTTGGAGGGAAAAGGCAGTTCTTGCTAATTTATTTTCGTACATTGAAACACCGTGTGTTGTTCCTAAGGTGCATTTGAGATTCAGAAAGAAATTTAGTAGGATAAAAAGTATCGAGAGGGGTGCGAATGCAACCCCCCAAAAAGGAAAACCTGGTGAACTTGGGTACCATCACAGATTTTTATCAGAGCCAAGCTGTTATCTCTGCCTTAACTACACAGTTCAGAGCCAGCAGCTGCCAGTGCATGGCCAACAATAGCTGTAATTATTTTTTTTTTTTTGCTGTTGCTTTTGCATTTTCTCAAATTTCATTTTTTTGTTAAACATTTATCATTGTTTCTCCCAGGTTGTAGTTAATGTGCTTCTGTTCTGCCTGCCAAGCTTGTAGGGAAATTTGCTCAATCAAATGCATTAGCACAAAATCTTTCAATAATTCTCCTTCTAAGGAAATAAAAAGAGAACAGCTTGGGTTCACTTTGCAAGTTGGGTTTATGTGTCCTTGAGAGAAGCAGTGTGGATTTTTTTTTTGTCTCATCAGGGCGTTTCTTCCTTTGCATATGACAGGAATAATTTGTAGCAGTGATCAGGAATAATTTGTAGCAGTGAGCAGTAACATCGACAGAGTGTTTCCTTTAAAAAGAACACATGAAGCCTCTGGCTGCAGACTCACTCAGGCTTTTTCAAAAAAAGTAACTTTTCAGAAGCCAAAGTTTTGTGGTTTTTTTTTTAAGAAGGGATGGCCATTCAAAAGATGGTCATACCTAAAGATATCCACTGTTTTTATCAGGCTGTAATCTGCTTTAAGGTGCTGCATAGGCTCCAAACTGTGATCAAACAAGGCTAAAATCTCATTTCTGATACGGATTACGTGGCAGATCAAAAGTCTGGTTTTGAAGGTAGAAAGATACTGATGTTACCCAGGATGAAAACTTGCCCTGCTACGCAGCTGGGAGTAATACCTCTAAAATAGCCTTTTCTGGGGAGAGAAGAGGACAACATCTGCCTTACTCCTGTGCTTGTTTCTGTCTCTGGAGGTGCTCTGGCCCTCACTGTGTTTCTCTCACATCAGTCAGGCCCAGGGCTCCTCAGCGAGTGCTGCAGGTGCCTCCCTGGGAACTGCTCTGGTGCTGTCAGGCTCTCAAGAGGGGGAAAAGTCTGTAATTTCATTCTTCCGAAAGCATATGCTGCGTAATGCAGCTGGAGTGGGTTGTGAAACCAAATGACCTCTCAGCCACAGTTGTGTCAACTCCTAAAATATTTCTCTATTGTAGTGCAGGCAAAGCACCTGCGGCAGGGTCATCTGTGTTGCGGACAGCCCCTGGTAATTGTTCAGTATGGTTTTAAAGTCTCAAACCATTGCTAATAAATCTTTTAAAGCTTTGTTACCGTAAATGGTTCTATTACTAATGTTGCTGCTTCCCATAGTTCTTATCGGGTTTCGGGGAGAACGTGAGCTACAGGGATACTCATAGTAACTAATACTGGCCCAGAGATGGTGTGAGATGAAGGTGGGTGAATTAAGATTGGCTGTTAAAAATAATTATTATTCCTTGGTTTATATCAGGCTGAATGCAAAGTGCAACTTCAGGCTTCTGCTTCCAATATCTAAATAAACTGTCATCCTAAAAGTTACATTGTTTTTTCTCTTGTCTGAAAGTGTGACTATTGCTGAAACAGTGTCAAATTGCTGCTGGGGAACTGGAAAATGTAGGGATGAAATATGCGAGTTAAATTCTGTGATAGTGGAAATCCTTGCAGTTTTTCTTTTTTTCTTAACAATTTCTTACGCATTCTCATGTAGTTCCAAATAATTAGCTGTACTTGAGAGTGCCATAAATATGCATCCTGTTTATAAAAGGTAGGCCTTGGATTGCCATCTGGATGTCATCCCAAATGGAAATCATGGTCAAATGGTGCCCTGATTGTCTGGTTTTTAAGTTACACAAATTTATTAGGCTTGTACTTGGAATAAGTTTAAAAGTTTGTTTCTAAATAGAAAAGAGCTCGCGAGAAAAATGATTGTGTATGAGTTGGAAAGTAGCTTATAGAGGGATGTGTAAGTTGTACATTTGTAGCAAGGATATCATTGAATTACATTATTATCTAAGCTCTATTTGCAGTAAATTTAATGGAAAACTCAGATAGGAGCTTAAGGCTTCAAAGTTTCCTAACCAGTGACTGGGAAAAGACAAGGGAGGAAGGAAGAGGTCATCGAGATCATCTGGAATAAAGTCTTAAAATGGAATTTACTTTGATTTTCCCAGATCGCATTGATTTGCAGAAAGGTTTATACAACTCCAGTTCAGAAGCGGCATTTGATATGTCAAGGGACCATATCTCTCATGGAAACATCTGTCTGGAGAGTATCTCAATCGTTTGAGGTCTTCTAAGCAGTGCAAATTTTCTTTTAGCCCCCATATAGGGGGCCTTTGAATGGGAGACTTTTATTACTTTAAATTCCCGCCTTCACCTCTCCAGCAGTGCCCCCAGTTCCTAGGACAGCTGCTCTGAGCTTTCGGAACAGCCGAGTGAAATTGCTGTCACTAATTCCAGCCTTTCTCCTGCCTGTGGGTTTAAGAATGGGAGAAAATAAGCCTTCATTTCAGGAATAAGAAAATAAATTACCTATATTTAAGAAAATTTAAAAATTCAGCACTGAATTGCCTGCGTTGGCCCCTTAAACTCTGTGTTTCTAAGCATAAACTTCTGGAAGTACTACAAGCACCTTGCACACACACTTACTTTATCTCTGTGGGGTTTTTGTGTTTGACTTGAAATAACAATCTGGCTTTCATGGTTGTTACAAGTTGTATTTCTAGCTACTAACTTAATTCTGCTTAAAGCAGATGTATATAGTTATCTAACAGAATAAAAATTCTTGGGTTATTTGGTAACTCAGATTCTAAAGCATTCTGTATTTTTTTTCATACTTTTGTGTTTTTAGCCACACTTCCTTAGACTGCTTTTCTTAAGTTAAAAAAGTAAAATATATCTAGACCACAGTTGTGGCATTTCCCAGCAAATTTGCTAATGCTGTCTTCAGTTACATAATCCACAGTGGGAAGTGAAATAAGGCACCAGGCAGCTTTCTATTATTAATCTTTTTTTTTTTCTATTGATCGGGGTTGGCTTTGAAAGAAGGAGTGACCTGGAAGAAAAGCAGCTTGATATTCCACTGCTAATTTTTTTAATTAATCCAGTGCATTTGGAAATTATTCTCCTCATTTCTTAGTAACTGTTGTTTTTATTTTCTTGAAAAGAAGTTAAAAGTTACTAAGTTGCTATTGAAATACCAGTTTCCTTGTAGAAATATTTTATTGTATTGAGATTTTCCAAAACTTTCTTAGACCGTTTTCTTCTGACTCATAGAATTGTTTAAATGCTTCTGTGTAGAAGATGTGGAGAAAATTTGGTTACTGCTGTTGTAGGGAAGAGCTTTGAGATGGACAAGTACTTTTGTTTTTTACTCCTTCAAGTATTTTGTGATTTAGAGTTGTCTTGTTGCTTACAGAATATAAGAGAACAAACTCAGTAAGCTACTGACTGCCTTACATCTCACTAAATGTGGGTGACTTTTGCTCACATGAATAATCCTTTCCTGAATTCCTTTGTGTTCCCTCATATTAAGTCAAGGCTTTACCAGCCACTGTTGGTCTTTCTATGGTTTCCTGACCCTCCTGTGCAATCTCCCACTTCAGTGTTTGTTTTCCAGCTGGTGACTGGGGTTTATGGTGGATGCAAGGTAAAGTCAGTTATTGACTTTCAGTGTATTCTTATTTTATTTGCCTCCTGCTTGAACCAGCTTTTTATTTAGGGAACGCTCTAAGTTTTTAGAATAAGAATCTTCTATACCTTTTAATAATTTCTACTGCCTTTCTGTAGATTTTTTTTGATGCCTCATCTTTTCAAAACTATTTGATCAGAATTATTATGAGTAATATATCATTAACTGGACTGAACTTTTTAATTGCAATTTACTATAGTTTTACATTGACCAGTTATTTTACTTGAACTGTTTACAGGGAATATCTTAAACTGAGGAGGGCTTATCTGCAGATGCCCGTGTAATTTATTATGCAGTGGTGAACGAGCACATTTAACTTAACTTCAGGAGTGTGCACACAAAATTTTGATAGCTGGTTTATTCTTATTAGTAATAATATCTTATTATTCTTTAGTCTTATGGAAGACATGCAGACTCCATTTGAGTGTGTGGCTGAGAGCTCTTTAATTGAGATCTCCTTTGTCAGGTAACTTGTGTTTGTCGAGTCTCTGATGCTTCTCATGTCACTGCATTACAAACCTGCAAAATAGCAAAGAAATTTATTTATATTTTATTTATTAACTGTTTTGTATATTTTTCAAATGAACAAAAAGGAAAACCATTTGTAAGACTAGAGTGTATTTATTTTTTTCAGTCTGTCAAACCTCCCAATTTATTTTGTCATTCTTGCCAAGAGCCTTACACAGATTGACAGGAATGACTTTGTTCTGAAGCGTCTCACCGGCCTACACTTGCTGTGTTGAGTTCCTCAAGGAAATGTTACAGCAGACTGACTTTTTGCTTGGGTTTATTATCAGTTATTGAAACAAGACTCAGTGGTATTTCAGCATTTGTAGCTAAGAAATTAGACAATGTCTGACTATTTTCTAGAAGTATTTACTTGCCTTTTATACACTTTCCCCTGGAAAATCGCAATGCTTACTTGGATCACCAGTGCCTGAGAGTTTTTTAGGATGAAGCTTTCTGAGCACTTAGGAGCTTACCAGCTGTTAAGAGTTAATTCTGTTGTTACACTTTGTTATCAGAGTTCTGTGAGAGCTTTTGATTGACTATGATTAATGCTGCAGAACTTCAGAGAGGCACTGTTATTAATGTGCTGATTGACATAAAGTTATTCTAGTGAGAGTATTATAATAGCTGAAAATCCATCATCTTGATTATTATTGCTGCAAAATGCCATGGAAATGAGTAGTCAGCTATACATTATTCTAACTCATGTTGAGAGCCAGATGCCTCACTTGAGTCTCCTCAGATACAGATCTCATTTTGTTTGGCAGACCATCAGAAACAATTTGACTGTTGAATGGGAAAGGCCTGGTGTTTGTAAAAGTGACTCGATTCATAGAAATTTGGGGAAATTTTCTCAGGCATCACCATTATTCAGGGCCGAGTCCAATGCAAACTTCCATGTGTTGCTGCCAGTAAAACTGTAGACTGTGGAGACAGTGAGCTGTGGTGGGAAGCAGCTCAGTGCAATGATAGCTGACCTGTCTAGCAGGGGATTGGGATAAGAATGTTCAAACACCCACCTTTGCCATGGTTGGATCCTCAGCCAAGTCTTAGAGTTGTCTTGGGCTTTTACCAAGGAGTAGGTCTTAGCAAGTGGCAGTGAGTTGAGGAAAAAATGGACATTCCTGCCAAGTGTTCTCTTTCAAGTTGCAGGTAAAGAGCAGCGAGTCTAGCGTTTCTGATCTTACAGACCCTTGTCAGGGATTGCAAAAGCAAAGTGGACTTTGTGCTGAAACTTAGCTCATAGCTCCCAAATCCCAAACTAGGTGTTTGGTGTCACCCTGTGCTCTCCCCACTCAGATACCAGAGCTGGTTTTATTTTCTGGTTCCTTACCTGCAAATTAAATTGTCCAAGTTATATTACAGTGACATTTTATTTCTGTAGTCTGTTTTAGTTGACGTTTTATGCTATAAACAGGTATGTGCAAAAAACTTCTAGAACTTTAACCCATTTAGATCAAATTAGACTTTCATCTTGAATGTAGCAGTTAATGGAGCAGAAGACAAGTACATTTGTGCTCTGAGATTTGTTTTCACTGTTTGAAAAATGGAGGAAGTTGTTGTTCCCTGTAGTGACTTTATGAGCCTGTGACCTTTCTTGGTGTCACAAATTAGGCAGATAGCAGTTTGCTCTTGTCTGGTTTGGGGCATACTTTAAATTTAGAACTTCTGTTCTTGGTCTTGTTAACATGAGCACCAACTGTTGCTGTTGTCCTGTAGCACAGTCCTTTTGAGAAATGGACTGGTTGGGCAACTGGAGGATTACAGTTCCTTTGGAAATATAATTCAGTGTATCTCATGTTATCAGAGAAGGCTGACAAGCATTTCTCTAAGAAAGTATCAGTGGGCTGTGGCTGAAATGAATGAAGCACTTTGTTTCACCAAGGAAGTGAAGCAAATCTTCCACAATTTCCCAGCAGATAAAACTGATTTGGTGACTATATTGTACGTTAAAGTGATGAGTTTTCATAGTAGTATTTATCCTCATTTATCTACTTCTGTAAAGGACCTGCAGTAATATTCTGCCATTTGACCTTAGATTTGTCACTCTGAAGCTGGAAGGAGACGAGTCTTTCCAAATTTAACAGATACAGAGAAGCAGAATTTTCATGCTGCAAATATGTTTTAACAGGAGCTGGTTATTGACAATTAATGTTCCTTGTTAGGTTGGAGACCAAGTTGAGAAGATGCTGTAATACTTTTAATGGGGACTGATGGAAAAACACTGCATACTTACTGTAGTAGGTAGTTGGTTGTACTGAAGAAATATAGTAAGGTTAAATGAAAGAAATTAGGAAATAGATGTCAAAGAGGGGGTGGAATACATTGTAAAACACAGAGAGGTGATTTTACTGGGAATGGTTGTTGGATAAAAATTTCTGAGAAGTGACATGTTGCAGATATGGCAAACAAAAGGATTCATTTGGGTAAAAATAAATAACAGGACAAGTTTGAGTGACTGTAAGTGAAAATGTTGAGTGTCACCTTATAGCAGTTCTGAGGGGTTTAATTTTATCCATGGGGGCTTTAACATGGTGGTAGCACTGTGTGGATCCTGCGTCTGTGAAACAAGGCTTTGCTCTTGTTTCCTGAGTGGTGGGAACTCCTGTTACAGTAATCCTAGGGCTCCTGTTAGACACAAAGGCAGCCCTGTTTCCTGGGAATTGTAGCCTTTGTACAGCTGTGTTCTCCAAGCAAAGCCATCACCCCTGTCTGGGCAAACGTTTGGATCAATGGTTTGGGTTTGGTTTTCCAAGCAGTGACAGCTTTTCACTAACTTTGTGTGAGTTCTGTCTGTCTTAGAGAGGCGAAATTGCTCTGGGTAGCAAGACACCACCTTGATCAGCTGTGTGTGAAGGGCTTTTGGGTCTGCAGTGGACTCAAAAATCCTTTTTTTCTATTATTCTTTTTTAAATGTCACTTACTGGTGTGACTGCTGCTGGGTTGGAACATACCTGGTTTGTCAAACAGCAGAATAAAATGGCAGGTAACGACCTAAGTAGTTACTTTTAAAGATAACTTAGCTAAAACCCCAGATATTTTTGATGTAATCCTCTCAAATGTTCAGTGATGCAAATAGGACCATGACCAATATTTGCATTATTTATTACAGATAAAGGCAGTAGTGATCATTTTAAACTTATGGTACAAGTAGTTGTGTGAGGTCTTTCATTTGCATTACCTTGTAAATGCTGCTGTCAAAATAGTTAGTATTTCTAATTATCTGAG
This sequence comes from Rhagologus leucostigma, assembly GCA_013397725.1. Taxonomy (NCBI): domain Eukaryota; kingdom Metazoa; phylum Chordata; class Aves; order Passeriformes; genus Rhagologus; species Rhagologus leucostigma. The sequence continues at coordinate 144,518 of VZTD01000837.1, read as the reverse complement.
AGTAACTCCATTTCACAAACATTTTGGGGCAAGCTCTAGTGACTGGAAGCAACATTTTCTGGGCTTAGAAAAAAGCTCTGATTGGTTAAAGCAGAGGTTTAAATTTGGACATTCTCTGTATTAAATACACAATTTGGGTGCTCTATTTTTAACTGAATTTTATATAAAAACTGGCTAAATATAGAGAACAGTGATTTCTGGAAAGTGTATGTGCCAGCTGACATTTCTTTTGCTGCTGCTTTTGTCTTAATACTTAGCAAAACAAAAGCTCAAGGAATAAAAGTACGGAGAAGAATGTTCATCGTGTTTTCTGTCCTGGGCTGGCTGTGGGAGCTGTGGCAGCCATGGAGCAACTTCCTAGGAATTTGTAGTGAATGAGGGAGGCTGTGTGATTAGGAGGGGTTGGAGGCAGGAATATACTAGGAGCTGGAGTGATTGAGAAAGTCTAGAGCAAGTCTGGTCACATATTTGTGTCCCCTTTCTACTGTTGTAGAAATATTGACGTAAGGGCAGAAATAACATTTTCAAATCTTGCTAAGACAAAAGCTCTTCATTTAATTATTTATACTTAATTGTTCCAACACAGCTCCTGTGTGGGTTAAAATTGCATGGAATTAAACCCTTGTTTGCCGTGCCTTGGTAATTGTTGGGTGACATTCTGTACTATTTAAGTCATTATGGGTGAGTAAGTCTTGTAGGCTATAAACTTAAGACTTCCTGGGATATGCATTCAGGTAATTCAGAAGGCAGAATGTGTTGGGGGTTGGAATGAGATGCTGCAAGAGTGGATGGCATACTGTGACAGACAGGTAATACAAACTGCTTTTGTCTCTTGTCTGGTGGAGAGTTATGGTACGTAATTTAATTTACAAAACATAACTTACATGAAGAAGACTGGAGATAGCTCATAGTTCAGCTTGTAGGGATTGGTGTAACACCACACATTTAACACAGGCTTCCCACTTAGCATTTTTCATCAATTTTTTAAAATCTGTTTATCTGTATTTTGTGAATAGTGTAAAATTTTCTAGTCTCACGAACTCCATATAATGGCAATATATTCCCTTCTGCTTCTTGCAAACTGTTGGGTCATTTCTTTCTCTTGGCATGGCACACCTGTGGTGCCATCCTAACATTTCTTGTACTGACTATCATAATTCCGGAAGTTTGTGGTGAGACACAGTAACATGATCTTCGGTGCTATCATTAAAGTGGAGACTTTGCCAAACATTTGCAGAAATTGGTGTTTTAAATAGCCCAGCTCAGAATTTTCTTATGCTTTCCATGGCAACAAGTTCATCTGTTATGCAAATGTCACGTTAGCAGTCTGTCAGCGCATGGCTGTTTCTTTTCTGCAAAGAGTGTATTTAGTGCTCGGTACAAGCAGTTTCATGCACATGCACAGCTTGGTCTATGTGCCTCTGTCTTCAGGTGTCCTGAAACACCTTCCCAAGGCGAGACTTTATCGCGCCTTTTATATTGTGGTTGGAAAATGCAGTGATTAAAATGTGCTCTTTGTGAGTGAAGTGATGGTTAATGGGTAGCAATAGGCTTATACAACAGGCAGTGTGGTATTAATAGAATTGCTGTGAAGTTTGGCTTCCTCTTTCTCCTTCTCCTACCGGGTAAGCTTGAAAGTGTCTTTTTATGGAACAGGAGATGCAAGTTCTGCTGGAAAAAATTACAGATGAACCTTTGCTCACTGCGTTTGCCCGTATTCTGTAGATAATTCACAAGACTTTTCCATTTTGTCCATACTGTACAGCTGTATGTATTCTGTCTCTCCGGCTTTAATATTATTTGATAAGATTACGGCTGGGCAGATTGATGATACAGAACCACGATCTTCTGCAGCTCTGAATTATTCTTGTGGTTCTCAGGAGTTGGAGGTTAAAATTCTGCTGTAATGGTTTTTGTACACTGTGAAACAGCTCATGTCAATTTTAGTGTTTCATTTGCTTAACAATACCTGAAGTTATGCCTACACAAACTAGTTGTATCTGATGACTTTATAATTGTGCTGCAAGAAGTATACTCCACCAATTACTTAAAATGGTGACAGATTGAAAAAAACAGGGTAATAAAAGCATTTATATTTTGCCTTTTTGTGCAGATTTTCATACCTACTTGACAGCATTGTTGAAGTAGACCTCTTAATGATACTGTATGTGGAGCCATTCACATTTAATTGACATCCCTTTTAATGAGGTGTTTGTTTCAAAAATTGATCTGTGGCTTGAATTTGACTCTTAGAATTGCTGGAATATAATTAAAAATGTGCTGACTTTGCCTTTTTTTTTTTTTTTAAATAGTGTTCTGTTTTAGAGAGATACAGTACTGAAAATGGAGAAGTCTGTTCGTGTTGTCATACGTAGTCTGTACCTTCGAATCAGCAAAATGGAAACCTTCCTGCCTGGGCAGGAGTTTTGTAGAAAGGTTTTCATGTGTACGTGCCCACCAGTGCTGGGAATGATCTGTAGCCAAAGTGGGAAATGCTCCTAGTACAGCATATCTGTCTTACACTGACAAAGAAATAAAAATTAAAAGTTTTTTCTGGCTTGGGGGGAAAAAACCAAATTATCACCAAAGGTGTTCTGTGGCAGCATTGGAATTTCTGAGCCATGGGCTCTTGGGAAGCCTCTGTGGGTTTTGTAGCCTGTTTTGTTGCCAGTACAAGGCTGTTTTTCTCCAGAGCACTTGGTAGGCAGCAGTTTCATGTGTTGTTTCATTTTAAGTTGGGAGCTTTAGGGTTCCAAAGCTGTTCCCTCCCCAGGTAATGAGTGTGTCTGTTCAGAGGTACTTGGAGTTCCTCAGCTAAGCCTGCTGGAATCTTTTCAAAGCAGTACTTAAATGCAAGTACTTAAAAGGAACTTTGATATATTGTTGTATTAACAGTAATATTGTGGAAGAAATATTGGAAGTCGATGTTATAACATTTAAACAATGTTTGTTTAAGTTAAGGCAGAATTGTTTAGGCTTTTTCTTTCAAGGTTGTAATCTTTTTATTCCTAGCCTAATACTAGTTTTTTTTACTATTTTTTACTCTTGCTTCCTTTTTCTCCAGTAATTTGCAGTGTGACATTTTGAACCCCAGCTATCCTAGATCACTTAAAACTTTAGACAGCAATTTTAAAAAGGTTTAATTAGCACAGTCTATGAACTGGTGGATGCTGTGAATGAGACACTGAGCCAGGTGCTGGAGCTGTAAGGCTGTGGTGCTGGATGGGCAGCAGCGACCCTGTGCTGTCTCCTGAAATGTGGCTCTTGGCTTAGATATTGGAATAAAATACTTACATAACTTTGTGGGTTTGAGGTCTTGTTTTTGGCAAATTTCTGTAATCCCCCTGATTATATGAATAATCCTCATATACATTTATTTTATATGTATATGAGGCATGTTGTGCCTACCAGCTTTCCCTAAATGCTGGGAGTTCTTGGCTGTCTCAGTGGCTCAGAGCAGCCCTTAACACACAGCTATGTTGCCCTTTATTTAACCAGGTGGTTTGTGATTTGGCTTTGCCGTGTGAGCAGGTGCTGGTAGAGGATAATGAAAGGTTTTATAAATAATGGAAGAACTAAAAAAAACCCAAGCAAAAAGCAAAATGAAGACACTTAAATGCAAACAGAGGAACATATTAAAAGAACAGCCTAAGTATTTGCATCTTAGTAATGTGCATTTTGAATTAAACGGCATTTTTTGGTTCCTTGTTACCTTACTGTTTAATCAATTCAACTTGTTAAATATGTAAGGTCTTTAATACCCATGTACTGTGCCATTCACAGTTGGACAAAATTCTAAGAAGTCACTGCAACTTGTTTCTGCATTTTGTCGTGCTCTTCCAGCCAACACAACTTGGATTTAATTTTTTGAAGCAATTTATGCTGTTCTTTTGGATGTAGCATTCTGTGTGCGAAAAAGGCATTCATGTGTTATGGCCTGTCTGCAGAACAAACAACTAGTCAGATTTTTGCTGATGCCTGAAGGCCTAAGGAATTTATTTTGAAAAACATGACATCAGCCAGCATTCTGGATACAGGAACAGATGAATTCTGGTGCACAGCAAGCTGTTTCTCAAATTAAAATTCAAGTTGTATCAGTATGTTAGAACTCATTAATCAAAAGAATGTAGAAATGATTGTGCAGTTGTTTTCTGCTGAATTTTCCAAAAGCATGTTTTAGCTTGAATATTCACTTAATCTTTGTTTCATTCTTTCCAATGCCAAAGTACTGATTTTTTTTTCAATAGGAGAAAATAATAAAAAGTTGTTTTATAGAATAGTAGCAGCTATTGCATGGGATTGATGCAGACTTTATTCTGAACCAGTTCCAAAGGGATTTAACGAGTGAGTTTATATTATTACACTGTGATTCACGGATGAAACTGTGTGGCATTGTCAGTGTAACTTGCCGGTTTGTCTTTCCCCTTCAGCCACAGCCTTGCCAGGTGCTGCCTTTGTCTGTACCCTAAGAATACTTTTCAGGGGGTCTCTGAGGGAGCTTCTCCACTGTTTTCCAGCAGATTTGAGATTTGGGCAGATTTCTGTGGTACTTTTCAGCAGCAGCACTCTGAGGTATGGTCTGGGTGTATTACTGGGCTGCAGTTAGTTGTTGGCTACAGATCTCAAAGAAGTAACAGTAATTTCAGCTCGTATCGATTCTTCTTTTCCCTTATTAACCCAAGATTTTTGGAGGCAAATGTCCACATTCTGTATTTCTGTAAAAGATTGAAGCAGTGTTTGAGCTTAGGTGTGAGTGTCCTTACTTTATGATCTTAACTGTGAACATGTTTTGTGCTGCAGTTAAAGGTTATTAAAGACAGTGGCATCTTGTACAATTGAGCAATATTTAATTATAGAGTTCGGCTCCAAGTGTATGGAAAGACTGTGTTAAACATCTTCCCTCTCAGCTTCTGAGTATGCCCACCAGAAATAACTCAGTGGTTTAATAGTCCCATTAGTAGTTTGGTTAACAACAAAAGCCTGAGCACAGCTAACTGTAGGTTCTTCAGAGCTGTCTTGATTTGATCAATAAAATGAAGTATGGGCAGATAAAGATTACTTCTCTCTTACGCTGTTACTCTGTTGTCATCTGAACTGCTCCAAAATTAGTGGGACTACTAGTGATCTGGACATTGGCAGTAGCATGAGCTCTCCTGTGCCTGTTGCAATGTTATAAAGGGACTGTGAAGGTGTGAAGGCAGAGCTATCTTACAGCAGAAGTGGAGAGGAGAGAAAAAGGAACCCTACTGAAATTTGCAAGACAAATTGCAAATCGGTTAATTCCTCTTTTGATCTTCATCACTGCAGACAAGTTCCTACTTTCCATCTGTTTATTTCATTCATTTTCCTTTGCATCTTTCTTTTACAATTCTTCTAAAGCACACACACATATATTAGTTCTGCGCTTCATTTATTCTTTTGTCATTGTTTCCATTTCACTTTCCCTGTGTTTCATTCCTGTATCTTTCTTGTTTAGACCAAGTGGAGGATCCAGCTGGCCGTAGCAGCCATGTAGGACCCTTCAGGAACCTGATGGTAAGTGCACGTGTGTACTTATACTCAGGCTTCCACCAGGTTCTGTGTTCAGAGGCATTTCCCCCCTCCTGCAGGCTTCTGTTCCTTCCTGACCTCTGAAACAGTAAGAAAACTAAGGGACAGACCTTGGACTACTCATTGATGATACCCTTTATATCAGAGTAGTAGGTTGTGTTTTTATTGGAAATCTGCAGGAAGAAAATTATGCAAATCTTTCAGGTTTATATGGATTTTAAAAGCACTTTGAGAACTCATGGAAGAAAGTCTATCAACAGCTGTTAAATGTCTTCAAAAGTTCCTGAACTCCAAATACATGAAAGCTGGGAGAGCACATCAGTGAAGTATCACTTACTACTCTGTTCTTAAATTCTCTTCCTGCACCTGTGCTGTTGAACGGTCAGGGCCATGAAACTGCATCTGGGACAGTCATTGTCAGATTTGAGTATAGTGAATTCTTTGAACCTTGTCAAAGAAAGCTGCCACCTAGAAGATGAACAAACTTAAGCTGGTAAAGGAGAACATCAACAGTGGTTTGGTGTCTCTCATTGATGTGTGTCATAAATTGATCTGACGCATTTGAAATGCTATCCGTGCACAAGAAGTTTTGTTCACTATTCAGAGAAAAGGCAGGTCAGGTGCTGGGTGAATCCTCTCTTCAAATGCATTGATGCTTAAAGGCCAAGAACTTGAAACATCTCCAGCTGTATCATGGAGCAGGTTACATCATGAGCAAGTTGCATCTCTTTTTAGGACTGTGGCAGGAGAACTTGCAAATGATCTGCTTTCCATCGGTAGCATAAGGTATGTGACATAAGTACCTCAATTTTGTGTGAAAATCCTGCTATTGTAGTGATTTCTCAGATTATAATTGGATTCGAGGTACTATAAGTTTTATATTCTCTAACTGGATGACTTTGAAACATGCTTTAGCACTTGGGATTTGTGTTGGTGTCTTTTCATACTTTACCTCACCCTTGAAAGAGCACAGTATACTGCCAATATTGTTAGAAAAAATAATTAATTTGGTCTTGGTTTGAAGACTTTGACAGTTACGTGTTGTTATGCTGAAATTCAGGGCTGCTGTAGAACTAGATGCAGAATTGCCCCGTGACTTCATCTGCAATACATCAGACACTGCACTATGGGGGAAAAAGTGTCTCTGAGCATGGCCAGGTTTGGCAGGTGAGAGGGGCCTGTGCACCAACCTTTTCATTCTTGTTTCCAGTCTCACCTGTAGGGAGAGATGAATCAAGAATTTTGTTGGTTTTAGGTCAAGATACTGATACTGGTCTTCAGATAATAAGGGGTCTGCAAAAATGTTGAGAGTTCCTAGGGTTCTAGGAATTAGGTGTCATTTGTTATGTCACTCATAAGGTGTATTGTGATGCATGTTTGATTTCTAGGAATGTGTTGAAATCTTACATTTCCACCTTTTCCCTAGACATAGAACTGTTGGATTGTATTACTGTACATTCCCAGAGCTATTTCAAGTGACTTGGGAGATACTTCTGGAAAGTTCTTTGATATCCTTCATACTCAGATCTTGGTAGTGTTGGTTGTAATTACAAACATTAGAGGTGCTGATAATAAAAAAAATTGTGTTCAAATTGGATGTTCAGCAGCCTGTCAGGTAAAGAAAGATGTGCTTAAACTTCTTTATGCCTATGTGAACACCCAAATATGTGCTAAATCTTCTGACAGTTGGAGATGTTTGGTATAAAATCAAAATTGAATATTGCATTGTTCGAACAATCCAGTATTGGTTTTTTATGGCAGGTTAGACATGGGGATCATTACCATAATTGAGGATATTCAGAGAAAATTGCTAGTTCACTTTGGGAAGGATGTGTGTGTCTTTTCCAAAGGTGACAAAAATTCCATCTGGGTGACTATTTTCAGGTTATAAGACTAAAATCTGTTAAATTGGATAAGAAATTGAAAAAGGTTTATTACATACATAAAACTGAAACACGTTGGAATTTGGAGATGGCTTATGAAATCTGAGCTCCTTGAGAGGAAATACAGATAATTATTTAGATAGAATGTTCAAATCAAAACAAGTGTTTCCTTTTAAAGCTGAGCTGTCTGAGCTGTTCTCTTGGAGGGAGTGTGTGTACTTGGAACTTCTCAGTTTGAACAGAGAAACATTTTTTGTAAAGGCATTTCAGTTTCTTGGCAATTTCAAGGTGTAAAAAGGAGGAATTTGTTGACAGAATTGTGACGTGGAAGAATGTGCTTCTAACTAGGAAATGGATTTAGGGTTGCGATGGACATTTCTGATCAGAGGGAAGGGGCAGTGTGTTATAAAGCAGCATTTTGTGTGTTAGAGGGGGCAAAGGAGGAATTTGGATTGCTGCTTCTGGACAGTTCTTCCCAGGAGCTGTGTGTAGAACTGTGGAGTTTCAGTGGTGTTTTCTGTATTCTGTGTGGAGAGTACAGACTGTGCACTGAAGTGAATTGGAAAACCATAAACTTTCATTTGTTACTACACATCCCTTATCATAATTTCTGTATGTTATAGGCCTGAATCTGTAAGATTAATGGCAAAAATTAGCAGTAGTTTGTAGTGCAGTGGAAAATGAAGTCTTCAGTGTGTTTACATCTTGCAGTACTGGTCAGCTCTTTGCCTATAATGCCCTTTTGTGTTCATCATCCTCTGCAACTAATACATGCTGCTTCATTTTGCTTACAGAAAGTGATAACGTGAAAGTGGTGTTTGTGTCAGGACACAATGAAATACCTTCATTTGCTGTTACCCAGTTCCATCTCATTTGGTTGTACTGCCTTTGCCCTGTTGGTCAAGCGCATGCTGCTTTCAGTCTTCCCATGATGTTATTACTTCATTGCTTTTATCATAACTCTCCTCGTTATTCAGAATTTTTATACAACTAGAATTAACCTTTATGGGTTTCTACTTCGTAAGGTCTTCCAATTAACATTAAGGATTAATAGTATATTAAGAGATTTCCTATTTTCCATATACTTCTGTGAGATACAGGAATTTAGTGGCCATATTAAGGCATTGGGTAAACTGCATGATGTGAGCTGCTTAACCCTGGACAGGTAGTTTGTTCTTGCTTTGAAAGTGAGGAAAATATTTCGGCGTCTGAGGTTTTTTACTTGAATGCTGTCTGTTCTCCTAATCGGTCATTTGTATTCCTCAGGAAAGCAGGGTCTCTACAGGAGTGTGTTACACTCCAAAGCTGAGGCTTTAATTCTGCCGCTCATATATGACAAAAATTGTTGAGCAGGAATTAATAAGTGCTCTTTTCTTCCCAGGCAAGAAGAAGACTCAGGAAGGTAAAAACAAGGGAAAGAAGGCAGCAGATACAAAACAGAAAAAGAGTGATTTGGATTCTACTTCTGCAGATATGAGGGATTCTAAAGAGGGTGAGTTCTCAAGTGACTTATTTTTTCCTTTTATCTTTGTGAATCAAAGGATGCTTGTCATGTTTAGTGCATTAGCAGGTTATCTTACTGTAGCAAAGTGAACATGTTTATATTGTTTACCCCAATTGTTTTACTAGTTAGGAACTTGGCTATTAGAAGCATGTCATTAAATGTACAAGTCTGACCATAGGAAAAACTAATGTGCTGCAAAATTTAGACATAAACCCAAACTCCTTGGAACAGAAGCAGAGCAAAGTCCTTATTCTAAAACAGTGTCTTTGGAGCTTAGTTACCTGGTCATTACTTATTGCTAATTAACAAAGTCAGTACCAAGGGGGAAAAAATACGGTATTAATTCTTTTGACCTATAACTCTTCATTCCTTCCTTCTGTTGTCCCTTCTGCTTGCACAACACATGTACCACTGTTCAGGTGTCTTATGGCCCAGCTAAGGAATGGAGAAGGATTTTTTGCTCTATAATGTACCTACTTGGGCAACATTGTGGGGATTGGCAGCAAAGGTATTTTCCTAGAATCATAACAGAATCACAGAACATTTTGGGTTGGGAGGGACCTTAAAGCTTACCTTGTTCCAACCCCCTGCCATGGGCTGGGACACCTTTCACTAGACAAGGTTGCTCAGAGCCCCATCCAACCTGGCCTTATTTTCTTCAGCAATGGATATACCTGACAACAGATAGGTAGGACTTGCATGCAGAGGTGAAAACATCCATCCACACCAGTAAATGAGAAGTGGTGGTACTGTGTTGGGTCAGGAATGTTGGCTATGTTGTGCTAGAGGAAAAAGGAGAAGAAAGGTGTAGCATATCCTGAAGTGTTTGGTAAAAAAATCTCATGCTTTTCTTTATTACACCCTTGTGTTTCAGGTCATAAAGAGGAAGATGAAACGCCTTCTGTTTCTGCTGTGCTGTCTCTGGAACAAACAGCTGTGATTCAGGAAATGGTAAATCAAGATGTACTTCCAAAGCTGATGATCCCCATTCCAACCAATGAACCACAAGTGGTAACTGAAGACAAACAAGGAGAGTCAATAAACTGTGCATCAGATGATTTAGATGATGACGAAGAGGAGGATGAAGAAGAGGAAGATGAAGAGGAGATAGAAGATACCAATATGCCTAAAGAAAATGCTGAAATGCCTTTGATATGTGAAGAAAAGTTGGACTCTATGGAAGAACAAAAGAGTACGTCAGAGGAATCTCCAGAAAGCTCTCCAAAGAAAAAACTTGTGGTGAAAATTCCAAAAGCGCAGGGGGAATCCAATGGTGATGTTCAGGAAACATTCATGTTTCCCTGCCAGCATTGTGAGAGGAAGTTTACAACGAAGCAAGGACTTGAGCGCCACATGCACATCCATATATCCACTCTGAGCCACGCGTTCAAGTGTCGATACTGTGGGAAAGCCTTTGGCACTCAAATCAACAGGCGGAGGCACGAGCGACGCCACGAGGCCGGGCCGAAAAGGAGACCATTCCTGACGCTGACGTCGTCACAACACTTGGATAATGTTGCTGATGACCAGGTGATTGTGGATGATGGTCTTAAAGATGACCTGAACGTTTCCAGTCTTGTGCAAGACTCTGTTGTCTTGGATTCTGAGAAAGTTTCCCAGGAAATGTCAAACTCTGCATTTGCTGAGGAAAATAAGGAGCCCAAAGAATTGCATCCATGCAAATACTGCAAAAAGGTTTTTGGTACTCACACCAACATGCGGAGGCATCAACGTAGGGTTCACGAGCGTCATCTTATTCCCAAAGGTGTCAGAAGAAAAGGGTTCTTTACCGAAGAGCCACCGCTCCCGGCAGAGCCAGCCCCAGCAGTCCAGAGTGTGTACATAGCAAGCACAGAAATAGAAGAGGAAGGTGAAGGAGATGATGTCTATCTTATGGATATTTCCAGCAATATCTCTGAGAATTTAAATTACTACATTGATGGTAAAATTCAGTCCAACAGCAGCACTAGCAATTGTGACGTGATTCAGATGGAGTCCAACTCTGCAGACTTGTATGGATTGAACTGTATAATCAGTCCGGTCACAGTGGAAATTTCCTCAAATTTAAAGGTTACACAAACACATGTGAATGAACCTCCTAAGGAACCCTCTAGCAGTGGGAGCAGTGAATCCAAAAAGAGAAGAACTGCCAGCCCTCCTCTTGTACCAAAAATAAAAACTGAAATAGACCCAGAACCTATAACTCCTACTAGTTCTTTAAATCTTCCTCTTAGCATTTCAACAGAAAGCTTACCTTTTCATAAAGAAAAAGGGGTTTATTTGTCATCAAAATTAAAGCAGCTTCTTCAGACACAAGACAATAAGAAGGTAACTCCATCAAGTGAAATCCCTAAACTAGGGCCTGTTACATCATCGCCTATTTTGCCTCCAGTATCCAGCAGATTTAAAAGAAGGACCAGCTCTCCTCCCAGTTCTCCACAGCACAGTCCAGTGCTTCGAGACTTTGTCAAATCAGGTGAGGGAAAAACTGTGTGGAATGATAATATTCGGAGTTCCAAAATGCCAAAGTTAGAAAGCCACAGCAACTCACCTGCTTGGAGCTTGACTGGAAGGGAGGACAAAGAGACTTTGAGCCCTCTTTGCTTTGAAGAATATAAAATATCAAAAGACTGGACAGCAGCTCCGACTTTTGGCAATGTGTGCAACCAGCAGCCACTGGATTTATCCAGTGGTGTGAAACAAAGGTCTGACATCAAAAGCAAGACTCAGGTTCCGTGGGAATCCGTTTTAGATTTAAGTGTGCATAAGAAGCCTTGCAGCGATGCTGAAATTAGGGAATACAAAGAAAATTCCACACAGCCAACGTGTAGTGGTGTTAAAAAGAAGAAACCCACCACTTGCATGTTGCAGAAGGTTCTGCTGAACGAGTACAACGGGACGGATGCAGCCCCAGACAGCGCGCTGGGTGTGGACAGCACCGCCAGCGCCAGCAAAGCGCTGGAGCCTCAAGCAGAGCCCGACGCGGAGCCCGCTCTCTCGGCATCGTCTTCCACTGACCCTCAGCCCCTCAGCTCCTCCGCTTCCCCTGTGCCGCAGGCGTCTGCTGGACCAGCCGTGTGCCAGCTGCCTCCATTGTTAACGCCCACCAACCCCCCCTCCCCACCGCCCTGCCCGCCTGTGTTAACAGTGGCCACGTCACCTCCCCCGCTGCTCCCAACGATGCCCTTACCGATTCCAGATGTCTCTGCCAGTGCCACTAACACTTCTTCCTGTCCCTCGCCGCTCTCCAACACCACTACCCAGTCCCCACTACCAGTTCTTTCACCTACGGTTTCTCCTTCTCCATCCCCTGTCCCTTCTGTTGAACCTCTTATTTCTGCCGCTTCACCTGGCCCCCCTACACTGTCTTCCTCATCTTCGTCCTCCTCTTCCTCCTCTTTCTTGTCCTCTTCCTCTTCATCATCTCCATCTCCACCTCCTCTTTCTGTAGTTTCTTCTGTTGTTTCCTCTGCTGATAACCTTGAAAGTTCCCTCCCAATAATAAAACAGGAAGAAGCTGAAAGCGAGCAGCAGAAAGCAAGAGAAGATCCTCATACTTCAAGTGAATCAGGAGTAGTGCAGGAAACATTCAACAAGAGCTTTGTGTGCAATGTCTGTGAATCACCTTTTCTTTCCATTAAAGACCTAACGAAGCATTTATCCATTCATGCTGAAGAATGGCCCTTCAAATGTGAATTCTGTGTCCAGCTTTTTAGGGATAAAACAGACTTGTCGGAGCATCGCTTTCTGCTTCATGGAGTAGGGAATATCTTTGTTTGTTCAGTGTGTAAAAAGGAATTTGCTTTTTTGTGCAATTTGCAACAGCACCAGCGTGATCTCCATCCAGATAAAGAGTGCACACATCATGAGTTTGAAAGTGGGACTTTGAGACCCCAGAATTTTACTGACCCCAGTAAGGCAAATGTGGAGCACATGCAGAGCCTGCCAGAAGATTCTTTGGAACCTTCGAAAGAGGAGGAAGATGAAGATCTAAATGATTCTTCTGAAGAGCTTTATACTACTATAAAAATAATGGCTTCTGGAGTGAAATCTAAAGATCCAGATGTTCGTATGGGCCTCAATCAACACTACCCAAGCTTTAAACCACCTCCATTCCAGTATCACCATCGTAATCCTATGGGTATTGGGGTTACCGCAACAAACTTCACAACCCACAATATCCCACAGACTTTTACTACTGCCATTCGATGCACAAAATGCGGAAAAAGTGTTGATAACATGCCTGAGTTACACAAACACATATTGGCCTGTGCATCTGCCAGTGATAAAAAGAGGTACACACCTAAAAAAAATCCAGTACCCCTCAAACAGACAGTGCAGCCTAAGAATGGCATGGTGGTTATCGCTGGGCCTGGGAAGAACGCCTTCAGACGAATGGGTCAGCCTAAAAGACTCAATTTCAATGTTGAGATTAGCAAAATGTCCTCCAATAAACTAAAAATAAGTGCATTGAAAAAGAAGAACCAGCTTGTCCAGAAAGCTATCCTGCAAAAAAAGAAATCTGCCCAGCAGAAGGCAGAACTGAAAAATAACCCATCTGAGACGGACTCCCACATCTGCCCCTACTGTAACAGAGAGTTCACTTACATTGGGAGTTTGAACAAACACGCATCGTACAGCTGCCCCAAAAAACCCATCTCTCCCTCCTCTAAAAAGAATTCTTGCAAAAAAAGTGCAACTTCTTCACCTGCAAACAGTGACAAAGGCAGCAACCAGCGCAGGCGAACAGCAGATGCAGAAATCAAAATGCAGAGCACTCAGCCTCACTTGGGCAAGACGAGAGCACGAACCTCAGGACCTGCACAGCTCCAGCTCCCCTCTGCCTCCTTCAAGTCCAAACAAAATGTTAAATTTGTACCTTCCATGCGATCTAAAAAGCCAAATTCATCTTCATCGTTGAGGAACTCTAGTCCTGTAAGAGTGTCTAAAATATCCCATGTTGATGGGAAAAAAACTAAGGTGGTTTCTAAGAACAGTTCCTCTGGAATCTCCAGCAAAGCATCCCGGAAATTGCACGTCAGAATACAAAGGAATAATAAAGCTGTTTTGCCAAGTAAATCTGCTGTAGCAAGTAAGAAAAAGGCAGACAAGTTCAGTGTAAAATCTAGAGAGAGGATTGGAGGACCGATCACACGGAGCCTGCAGCAGGCAGCAAATGCAGAGGCAGCAGAAAACAAAAGAGATGAAAGCAGTACAAAGCAAGAACTAAAAGATTTCAGGTAAGCGTTTCATTTGAAGTTGAAACAACCCAGGAACATGTTGCTTGCTGTTTTGCCAATTTTCTTGGTCTTTTTTTTTTCTTTTTTTTTTTCTTTTTTTGAGTTTCTCATGCTTAAATAAAAAAAAAGTTGCATTTCCTAAAACATGGATGAGCAGCTCACTGATGCTGAGGTATGATGTACATACTTGATGCATTTTGTCATGTCATAAAATAATACACGGTTTGTATAGAGAATGTCTTTAATTATAAACTGAATTGAAAACTCTGGAAAAAAAAATGTCAATACTTGAATGCAAATAAACTTAATGTCATTAAAACTCAATGTTATTGGAGACACTGACCTTGTATTTGGTATCTGACATCTAAGGTAGCCCAGAATCATTCTGGTTTTATTTATGGTGGTTCACTTAAGTTAAAAAACATGACTGCATTCTTTACTCACTAAAATAACTTGCTTTGGTTTGTAATAGAAAGCATTCTCTGCATATATATATATATATATATAAAAGAAACAAACCATGACCAAATACTTCAAAAATGTATGTGCATACAGACTGAGATCATTAAATACTTAATATAAGGGAAATAGACATGTAAGAAAAGTTACATGAACATGTAAATTTGTTAGAAGTATCATGCTTTTATGTTTCACTATAAAATTTTATAATTAAAGTTCTATTTCTTTTTGAGAAGAAGCATTTTAATCACAAGAAAGGGTAATACTTCAATAAATAAATAAAATCTTAATCTATGTGCCTGAGTCCCGACTTACGTCTTCATGTAGTCTCTCAAATCAATAGTATATTTTGCACAGTGTTTATGACCTCTGTTACCTTGCTCCTGCCCCGTTTGTCTTGGAAACAGGTGTCTGATTTGCTGAGGAACTTTCACAAAGCTCACTGGTAATTAGGAGTTCTTTTGGGGTTGGTAATTGCAGCGCCTGGCTGTGATTAACACCAGATTTAGGGCCAAGGGTAGGTTTTCTTAATTGAAGTCATTGCTAGAGGAGGAGGGGGAGGAACTGGCAGCCTCCGTCAGAACAAGTAGAGCAGGATCTGTTCAGTGTCAAAATCCAAACTGTTCACAGCTTGTGTGTCTTACAGTGAAGATGTCCGAGGTGGAAATAGTGAGGAAATACTTTGTAAAGTAAAGGTTCAATGTAACAGAATTATTCCCAAGTGCTAGAGGAGAATTTGACTTAGAATAGTCCATACCCAAATTAGGATGTGTTGAAGGAGAAAAATGTTATTGGAATTTGGAGACTAATGGTGTAAAAATGCCTTTTAGGAACAAGAAATGTCTACCAGGCCTGTTCCCTTAGGACATAAACATCTTCATGCTAATTCTCATCAGCTGCTCTCTTAGTTATGTGCGAAACTGTATTTAAATGGTGCCAGAACAGATCAGTAGAATAAGAAGCCAAAACACCACATCTTTCCATCTAAATGAATCATTTGACCTTATGCAAAATAACCAAGTACTTGGAAATGAGTGCATATGGGAATTGTTCAGTAGTATTTGGGAAAATAACAATTGACCTGGGGTAAGGTTTCCTTGGCTGGCTCAAATACCATTGGTTTACTTTGGCTGCTTGGAGTCTTTATCGGTTTAACATGAATGGTTACACGAGGAAATTCTTTTTGTTTCTGAAGTAACTTTCTAGAAATCTAGATTGTCTAGTCAACTTCTTTTTATATCAATTATATAGTGTGAAGAATTTTTTTGCCTTCGTACACTAATATCAGCACAGTTTAACTTTGATTCTACTCTATGTAGGCACTATTGGGTTTTGATTTTTTTCCAGGAAATCTTAATATTTTTTCAAGACTTGCTTTATGTATATTTGTCTGCCAATTTGTTTTTCACCTTTCAGTTTTTCTGTGTAAACATACTCATTCACAGATTGTTTTGTCATTTATCTTCAGTTTTTGTTTGTTTGGTTTGGTTTTTTTTTTAATTTCTGTTTTCTAGGAATCTCCTGTAAACAACAAAACAAAAAATCCCTTAATGCCATGGTAGAGCTGTTGCATGCTCATCTTAAGATAAGCACTACGCCAAGGGATGTGAAATCCAAGCTTGCGAAACCCGCAGAAGCTGAGTCACAACCATAAAATTGCCTGCAGGCTTCTTGCTCATGCTCAGTGTCAGGCCTAAATTTTCTTACTTTGTGCTTGACACACGCAGGATGATTCAGATTAAAGCCAGGGCTACTGTTAAAAACGAATGAAACCTCACAGCAAATCATCAAAGGAAATAGTGGGATTAACTGAACCAAATCTTTTGCTCTTGATTTTGTCCATACCTTCGTGGATGGCGTTGGGCAGTTCAGTTTCTGTGCTTGGCAAAGCAGGT
Organism: Rhagologus leucostigma; assembly: GCA_013397725.1. NCBI lineage: Eukaryota > Metazoa > Chordata > Aves > Passeriformes > Rhagologus > Rhagologus leucostigma. The sequence goes on along the minus strand of VZTD01000837.1, from coordinate 127,987 downwards.
TCCTTCAGCCTGTCCAGAATTCAGTGTAGATTCAGGGCCAGCAATTGCTGCACTCCAAGTATTTTTGTCATGTATTAGATCTCTTAAAGCCTTTTGTCTAAATGAGTGAGTAGAGACCAACCTAGCATGGCAGAATTCCCTTCCCACCTTCTCCTCACTTTTTGAGTCTTTTAGATGTCCAGTGTACAATGGAAAAAAGCCTGATTTGGATGTTTTATGAATTTTCCAAGTTCTTATTTACACATGCAAATAAAACTTTATATAGCAGTGATGAATTTCTAAACACCAGATAGGTAATGGATGCAGTGTATCTTTTTATGGATAAGAAGGCTAGAGCAGGGGTGCAGACCTGCATATTTTGAAAATGAAATATATAATTGTTCTAAAAGGTTGTACACCTCTAATTTAAGACAACGAATTGGTCTATCGTTCATAACAGCTTTTTATGAAAATACTGTTTTTCACGTGTTCATAGAGCTTTCAAGATTAATGACAGAATGGATGGAAAGTGACTAGTTTCTTTATACAGACACCCCTTTTATTTTTTGTTCTTAAAAAGTAATCTACCTCTTTAAATTTTGTAGTTTAATACTTGTTTGGTGAATTTGTGCCACTTTAACTTTCACTGTCATTCCCATTTTGTTACATTTCTGTTATGGGGACTTTATGTTGAAATATTGTATAAAGCATTTGTAGCAAGTTTAAAAAAATAAAATATTTAAAATTATTTAAATTGTTTTGGACACTTCAATTGTACTATATGTGATTTACATTTTACATTAATTTCATTTTGCTTTCATTTTGGGTTGTTAATCTTGGAGCATGTTCCTGTATTAAAGTTTGCTGTTAGTTATATTGTTACTTCTATTGGAGAGTGATATAAAGACTATTCTAATGAAAACATTAAAAATTGCAATTTGACATGAAAGTGGGGTTGTCCTTGCTTTTGAACGCTGTAGCCTTCCTGGAGGGCTGTAAATGCAGGTAAGCAACTGAAGAGGGATTTTCCTCCTCCACATGCCGTCCATCCTGTGCTGTAAGTTCCAGTTGTAGTTATGAGTCTGTGATGTTGCAAGCACTTAATGACCAACTAGATGGAACTATCATGACACATTTTCTATAACCAATAAAGTAAACTTTTTAAAAGCTTGGGGGAAACTTGCCTTTTGTGTGGAAAGCAGATGTACCAGGAAAAATGAAACTATGTACATCTAGGAGGAGTTAAGTGTGCTTGCATCCTTCAGTTATGTCCCCCTGGTTCAGTGACATGAATTTATACCAGCTGGCCACTTCTGACTTAGCTTGAGGATTTTAGGTTTTAATTGTGGACACTGCTAATAAATTTAAACTATTTAAATGAAAATTACATACACTATTTCAACTTCTTTTGATACTATAGTTTTCTGTTTTTCTGATATTAAAGTGTTCTATTTTTATATGCTTTAAACTTGTTAAATAGTTCAATAAAAAAAAATACATGGAAAGATTTTTTTGGCTCTTGAGAATTTTGGAATGTTGTATTCCACCACCAAGATGTGTGTTCTGCCTCTTGCAGTGGAGCTGGAAGCATCTGCGTCCATATTAGTGTGGCAGTGGGGTGGAATAATGTAATGTTGATAAGGCTAAACAGCATTACGGCAGTCAGTTCCTTCACATGCTCCCTACTAATCCAGTAGAAAGTTATCATTTTATGTAGTTGTCTATTCAAAGTAATGCTTCTGTCTGAGTAAGATTCTTTGGTAAGAACTCCCAGTTTATTTTTTCATGTGGGATGTCATTCCTTGAATGTGGTCTCTCCATAACAACGTTTTCCGTGAATTTTAACTGATGGGGGAAGATCTGGTGGAATGATGCAGAGGTTCCGACATTGTTCATTGTTCAACTCACTGCAGTTTGGGATTTGCACCACAATGGAAGAGGTGAATCCTTAGTCTACTTACAACAGCAGTTACACCAAGAGGTGGGAGGAAGCCACAGTGAGGGTTTTCAGTCTTGGTTAGGTTTTACTATATTTACCCAAGGGAAAACATTGTTTTACATACCTAGTGTTGTATTTGGATCTTCTATAAGGAAAAGGAAACATGAAAAAAAAGTGAAAACTCATAGTTTTGAGATTGCTGAGGATGGGACATAAACTTGAATCGCTGTTTCACATCTTTTACTGACGAAATACCAGTTGGTGTTTGCTCTTGCTGCAGTCTGCGTATTTCAGTCACCTTGTAAGGATTTATTAGCCATGTCTAGCAGTGAACGAATGGTGAGTAAACCAGCGTCATTCCGTAATATCCTGGCAGAAATCCTCTTGCCATTGTATTTGTGGTTTCTCTGCTGTGATGTTAAATCCTGTTGTGTCCCAAGGATGTGCCACTGAGATGTTCACCTGTTCTCCAGTTGTTCAGCGAAGTGCTGGGTGATGGAGATCTCGCCTCCAAATGAGAGAGGATCATCAAGGAGTTTCAGTCCTAAATAGGTGACTCATCACAAATAGAAATGTGCAGCTTTCGTAGCTACTATTGCTATTGCATCTCATCTGCATAATTGAATTTCTCTGGCTTTTATAGCTGCCTCTGTATGATCTGAAGCAACAATAAAGCTGTAATGTTGCCCACGAAGTGCTGACACATCTTGAAATTCATCCAGACGGGCAATGAAAACAAACTTGTCCTGTGTACAGAGACCAATGACATGCAGGGCGAGATCAAATGAGTGTCGGTTTAATAAAAACAGCGATGCTGGAGTTGTTGTGGAGATGGGAGATCTGACAGGTTGTGTTTACCTTTTTTTGTTTTCCATTTTCCAGTTTGCTGGAAGGCATTGGAACCAGCTTGTGGCAGCAGCTGTCTGAGCTGTGTTCAGTCCTAGGTGTTTCAGCCAGTCCAGGGGATGCAGCCAGGGCCCTCCTGCTTTGCAAGGTCCTCAGCCCTGGTGGAAGCTGCCCGAGGGGATTGAGGCTGGGGTGTTTCTGGTTCTCTGGTTTGTCAGCATTTTGTATTGCAAGACTGTTACTTAAAATTCTAGCTTAGTTCCTGATTATTTTCTTCGGGGAAATGTCAGAGTTTGATGTCTAAATGTTCAATATCAAATGCAAATAGGCATAGCACTCGCTTCATTTATTGTGGTTTGTGACTTCATTTCCAAAATTATGGGCTCTTCTCCAGCTTTTGCTAGAGACAGACAAATAGCTTGTGAATGACCTTAAAAAGAGAACTTAGAAGACCTTATGTACTAATTCTGGCTTTTATTTACTGAATGTGAACTGCGTGAGTTACATGATGGTGTAGTTCTGCTCATGATGAAAAGGAGCTAAACAATAGATTTTGAACAACAAGTACATGCTGGTTTGGAGCTGAGCTTTTGTGGTAAGTCAATGATGAGAGGGGGGTGAACTTCCACATCTATTTAATTAAACTGTTAAAAATAGCAGCTTTCTAATGGAAAAGAGGATGTACTTTCCAGTACTTTGCAAGAGCAGGATGGTGAGGAAAATAAATCTATTTCAGAGCAAGAAGCAAATAAAACACTCTTAAGGAAGGCATGATATATTAAGTGTACAGTTAATGGTCCGCTGTACACATCAAATGAGAGAGTGGGAATTTAATGTTATTAAAGAAGGATCTTTTTTCCATGTATATGAATGAGTTGCTGTTACTTCCTAAGCTTTGGGTTTTGTTTTTTTTTTTTTTTTTTATTTTAATGTCTTAGGGTATTTTTTGAATGAAATGAATGCTAAGGTAACAGACTGTAGCAGGAGTTGGTGCCTCTTTGTGCCCATCAGTTACTCAGGCAAGGGTCAGATGTTTAAAATGCAAGTAGATTGTTAGAGTGGGGATGGGTGTAAAGCATCCAGTGTCTAACCTGAGATTACTCACAGCACGAGGAGTCCTGTGCTGCCTCTGCACCAGTCTCCAGCCACTACCTACTTCTGACCCTCTTCCTTAGTTAAGAGGAAGCCATTGAGTGCAGCTTCCCACACATGTCATTGCTTTCCATTCTCATTTTGCTGATCCTGCACCTTTACTTCACTTATTAAGTCTTTAAAAATGCTTTTGGTAGATGGTACTTTTAGAGCATTCACTGGGAAAAGAGCACTGAAATACTGCTTTCTGTTTTTTTCAGATACAAGGCAGTAAAACTGAAACTCAGAGGGAAGCTTGAGCAGGCATCAAGTTGGAGGGAGGCTTTTTCTTAAGAGATAGGTAGCTGCTTCATTTTCCTAATTTATTCAAAGCTCGAGTGGTTAGTGAAACATAATGTTGTAATCAGCAACATGCACTTTGTGTATATATCTCTCTGTTTAATTTTTTAAGACTTTTATGTTTCATGAGCCAAACAGGGTCTGTGAGTCATGTTTTGGATGACAGTACTCCCAGAAACTGCCAGAGGGTTGTGAGAAACGGCTTTGGTTATTCAGCGGGTGATGTTCCATTTCTCTGAAGTACAGGCTCAGCATTCAGTCATTCAAGGTGCTCTGGCACACAGCAGGTGAGCAGCAAAACTGAGACTTGAACCACTCAATGCCCTGTGTCAGTCAAAAAGTAAGAGTAATAATCTCATATCTGGGCCTGTTTCAGCAAAGCCTGCCTTGATTCCAGCTGAGGGAGCTGGGGGCGCTCAGCCTGGAGAAAAGGAGGCTCAGGGGGGCAGTGTCACTCTACAACCCCCTGACAGGAGGGTGCAGCCAGGTGAGGGGTGGGCTCTGCTCCCATGGAACAGGGACAGGACAAGAGGAAGTGGCCTCAAATTGTGCCAGAGGCTGCCCAGGGAGGTGGTGGAGTCCCCATCCTGGAGGTGTCCAGGGAATGCCTGGATATGGCACTCGGTGCTCTGGGCTGGGTGACAGGGTGGGGATGGGTCACAGGCTGGACTCAATGGCCTTGGGGGTCTTTTCCAATCTCAGTGAGTCTGTGATTCCTTCTGCAGTTCAGGCAGTGCTGCTCAGCAAAGTTAAATGCCTGTGGTAAAGTAGATGCAAGGACTTTTTCAGGGAAGCGATTTTGTTGGCAATGCAGAGGATGAGCTTCCTGCTCAGGGCATCTGAAGGCTCATTCCCACATACAGACCGTGTGTGCATAGCCCTCAGTCCTGTTCCAACCGTGACTCAATGGGGGAATTTATGTAATGTTTCCTTTAGGTACTGAGGTCTCTGCTAAACATTGCAGAGTGGAAGGAGGTGGGAAGATGAGAAATACTGAATTCTTACATCACTGAGCTGCTTTGAAGAGTTTCACACTCAAACTCCACTGTCACTGGAACTTGAAGTTGTATTCTCTATTCATTATGGCAAATTCATTATGTCACTCATCTACCTTTCCAAATCAAAAGCACATTTTGTTCTGTGGTTTCTTTTTTATGTAATGAGATGTGCAGGACCAAGGGCTCATCCTTGTTCTGCTGCCCTCCAGCAATCCTTTTGAACTCCTTTGGTGTCACCATTTCTGTATAAAGCTAAATAAAATCAAGTACAGTGTTCCTTATGTGTGATGAAAGTTTTCTCATTCTGTTAGGAATGTGATTCAGTAAATACAAACTTTTTATCAAATCGCATTACCTGACAGTATAGGAGATGGGTTTGAGTACTGCTATTTTTAATCCAAAATTGTTCACCTTTTGGCTTGCAAAATACTCTGTGCTGCTTTAAAAGGGCAGGAAGATAAATTGCTGACATGATACTGTTCATCTAAATTTATAGGTCTAGATCAAGATTTCTTAAGTGACTAATCATCCCTGAGCTCGACTTGAAGTACCTTTAAGGCAACTTACTTTCTGAAGGAGCTCAGAAGCCATCTCAGTGCTGAATTCCTTTCAAGTGGCTACTTAGGTCACTGGTTGCTTTTGAAAATGTAGTTCTACTTAACTAAAATGTTGTTGATACATCAATTTTAGAGTCCCCCAGGTGAGCTGTAGGCATGGTGTGAGATTTTTTCCAGCAGTTCTTGCTGTTGGTTTGGTGTTCATCACCAGAGTTCCTCGTGATCCACTGGGAGTGGAACTTAGCCAGCAATGAAGAAACTTAAACTGTAGAGGACGTGTGAAACAAAGCAGTTCTTGAGTTACTGTGGGGCAGCAATGCTGCTTTAAAGGATTAAGTTCTTTGAAGCACCGTGGCTGGAGAGTGCTGTTATAGGTGTCTTCTTGGAAGTCGAGAATGCGAAGGATCTCAATAACAGGTTTTTCCAGTTTAGGTTCGTGAAAGGCCTGACCATAATATTCATGTTCCGGCCTTTAGCACCATGTGAAGGAAAGATAAAATCCTGACATGCTCCAACTCTTTCTCTGCTTTCATGAATAAACACACGTAAGTCTCCAAATATCCACAGTACAGCACATTAAGATCCTTTTTCCTTTCTGCTGCTTCCCCATTTTCTATACAGTGAGTCAGGACTTTTCCATAGAAAAGAGAGACATCCCTTTCAACAAAATTCTATCCATAAACATTTTTGTCTTGATAAATACTTTGTTTCACTAAAACAGACAAACAAAGGTCTTTTCCTTAGTGGTTGATGTTTTTGATGTTTTTCCAAGTCCTTTTTTAAGTATTTACTTTCCCATTAAGCAATATACTGCTGCCAGAGAGTACATTTCAGTCAGGGTAGCAGCATTGTAGTTTAATCTCACTGAGAGCAGAAAGCCCAGAAATGGCATTTATCCACCCCCTGAACCCTCCTGCTTCCCTTCTGGCCTGTGAAATTGCTCGGTCTAATTCTGCAAAACCAAGAATTTGGGCTTAAACATCCTCATTTCTACTTTTTTTTCCTAGGCAGTCAATGATTTGTGTCAGCTTAGCTATTCTTTTACTTAAGAGTAGGAAACACTTGATAGAATATGTTCCTGGCACGCTTATTGTTAATGTGGAATGTGTGTGTGTGTCTGAAATTTTGGAGCATATCCTTGGGGGTATTTTAGATTAGGAGCGTAGAAGTATAATCCTTGCAGGAAAAGAAACCCACTTTAATTGAGGTAAAAACGTGAACTTAAATCACCTGAATTTTTACCACATGCTTCGATGACTTTGTTCACTGAATTTCCCTGACGGGACCAGCAGCCACCTCGGATCACTCCAGCCTTCATTCCCACAAATATCATGGCTTCTTTTTCTGGGACATTTCTAGAGAATTAAACTAGCAACCCAGGAGAATGTTAATTGCACAAGTGTGGTAGAAGACAAGCTAATTTGAATAAAAAATACCAAATGTATTTTGGGAATGTCTGAGGGAAGAGGGTGTGCCAGGAATTGGCATTTTTCCTGGCCTTTGAGTTCATGTATGCTGCTCAAGGCAAGGCTCAGGGGCCTGGGAAGGTATATGGAAGTAGCAACTTGGTTTGGACAAATGCTTAAATATTCAGGAGACAATTTAACCTGTGACAGTAATGCAGGTGGTGGGGGAACCTTTGCCTTTGTTCAGTCCTCTGCTTTAAGGCTGCAGATTTTCTGGGTGACCTTAGCAAATCGCTTTCCACCTGACTCCATTCTGGATCTGAAAAACTGGGATTATGGTATTGACTCACACTACAAAACACTTTCAGGTCTGAGGATGGAAAACTTTAAGAGCTGGGATTTAGTGTATTTTTACTGTAGCGAGTTTCACCAAATTGGGTGATTTATCTCTTTTAGTTTGGGTATGCTCTCAGTTGTGAGAGAGAGCTTTAGGCCCTGTCTCCGTGTAAAATATAGCCTCATTTAGCCTGGGTTAGCTTTAATTTATGGAATAGCTGGTGCATCTACCAAACTGTTCAGTTTGGTTTAAAAGTCCTTGGTTGACAGAGGAAACTTTCTGCAGACAAGTCCTTCCTGCTACCTAATATTTAGGTTCTGGGACTTTTTTTCCTTTCGAGCACAGTATGTTTTCTGATGTTATTCCTTTTTTTTTTTATTATTTTTTTTTTCTGGCTAGGACTGTTCCCTAGCAATGGTTCTGGCAGAGCTGGGGTAGCCTTTGCTGTGCTGTTGGTCTGGGCAGTGCACAGGGGTGTGAGGCGCTAGGAACAACCCTTGCCCCTTCCCACTGGAATCATCTCTCAGCAACATAGCACAGGGTGGCTCAGAATTCCTTTTCTTTGCCTGTCTCCAGTTACCCAGCGCTGAGATGGTGAAAGCAGGTGCAAAGTGACAGTGCTAAAAATAGCAATTTCAATCACTGCTCCTAATGCAGCGGGGGGATTTCAGCTCCCCTCCCCCTCAGAGACCAGCTCCCCTTGCACACCCGGGAGTTTGTCAAAATCATCCTGACATCCCAGCTCTTCTTTAAACAGGCTCTTAAACGTGAGTTATCCATCCACTTGGGGTTAATGTTGGGACAGAGGAGGGCCCTGATTCCTACAGCTGTGGCAGAGCAGACACAGCTGCGGTTCTGAAGCATGGTTCGTTGGGAGCACTATGGAAAGGCAGCAGTAAGAACTCCATAAGGGACTCAATTTCACTTTCTATTCAGAAAAGCTATCCTTTTAAATCTCATTCCTCTAATCCTCAGCTTCCAAATAACAAGGCATGATCTATTAGCTTTAAAGCTTGAGGAAATTAGGGGTGAAAGATCATAGAATTCTAGAGTAGTTTGGGTTGGAGGGGACCTCAAAACCCATCTCGTTCCACCCCCTGCCACGGGCAGGGACACCTTCCACTATCCCAGGGTGTTCCAAGCCCCGTCCAACCTGGCCTTGGACACTGCCAGAGATGGGGCAGCCACAGGGTCTCTGGGCAGCCTGTGCCAGGACCTCACCCCCCTCACAGGGAAGAATTTCTTCCTAATGTCTGATCAGGGTGTGCATTTGAAAATCTAGGTCAGATTTTCCCTAATATTTTGACTCTTTGGATTTGAACCTTTTAATGTTTTTTTTCTTTAGGTTTCCCATAGGATCTAGACTCTGCCTCACTGCATGCAAGAGCACACAGATGTCATTGATTATAGAAGAACTTTAAGAAGTCATAATTAATATTTTGACAGAAAGCATTACTTACATGGAGACATTCTAAACAGAATGAAACTAAAATTTTCCTCTTCTAGTTATGGTAAAAGTCTGAAGCCAAACAAACTAAACTTATTTTGGATCTTCTGCTGTTTCCCTTGGTTACAGTCCTTATATGGAACAACAAAAATCTGGCTTTTGTTGACCTCCCCATTACCACTTTCTGGTTCTTCCACATTGGCTGAAGGTTTCAAGATTCAATTCACAAAGGCTGGAGTGGATGATTTACATAGAACAATAAAAAAACTTTTGGCAGGCGATTTTAACCACCAATTTTAATTTGAAAATAATTTAATTGCTTACTTTATAAAATTTCTGTGGTTTTGGTTCTCTGTTGTAATGGAAAGTTTTGCACTTCTTTATGTCTAACTTGCAGTTACGTTGTGTGTAAGGACAAACTGAAATCTCCTTTAAAGGGTGTGTATTGAACTCTAAAAATAACCCAGAGAGAAACCTGGCTTTTAACTTTTTTTAGAAGTGTTGCTGTGTAAGAAAGTGATATTTCAAAAGATTTTCCCTTGGAAGAACATAAGTGGTTGTGTTTGGTCAGAATTTGGAAGAATTTGCCTTGAGAAGAAAGGTATGTAATTACCTATGGGGGTGCACAGGTGTGAGGGAAAGCAGACAAGTTTGTGCATGATGGCAAAAGGTGCTGAATTTAAAAACAAACAGGGGATTTTATGGAATCTTTTAGTGCAAGGAAGTTTAGCTTGGGTATACATTTGAACTGAGATTGTATGTCTAGAATAGGGCAGAAGGAGTTGAACTTCCCTTGCTTCGAGTCATGTTTTCAGGCTTTCTTCTTGAAATCACAATCAACTGAGGCATAAAATTAAAAATTTTAAGTAAAAATCTCTGATTTTCACTTTCACTTTGGGACTCTTAGTTTAAAATTTGAAGTGCAGTAAAGGCACTGTTGTGACCTGTACGTGTCCTTGTTGAGTCTGTCGGTGCAATAAGGACAGAAGTGCTCTGCCGACTTTGACCTGGGGAAAAATGACCAGATGTGGTATATGTTCTGGTAAAGTAAAATTCCTTTTCCATAAATATGTATTTTAAAGCCTGATACGGACTGTCCTGAGAGAATAGACCGTGACTCTTCTAGTTTCTGATGTAACTGTGGGTTTGTCTGTGCCGGTCGGAGGGTCTGGGACCTGGCATGGGAGTCTGGACGCTGCTTCCGGTTGACATTATCTATTTCCTGCTTAAATAAACTCAGACAGTAAGTTCAGAACAAGGCAAAAAAACCCTCTTGCCTTCAGAAGTGGCTCTTGGTACTTGCAGTGTGGGTGGAATGTCGTTTCCTTTCCTCATAGCTTACTAAAGCACGTCTCTGGTTTTGTTTGTCCCCGGTCCCTGATGCTCTTCTGCCTCTTTGCACAGTTACAGACTCCGCATGGCCTCTAGATGTCCCTCCTCCTCCTCGCATAACCCCAGCACCAGGCAGTGCAAGAAATCCAGCTCCACCACATCCCAGTTCTTCAAGGAATAGACCCTGGGCATGTCTGACCAAACCAGGTACAGCCACACAGCCACGGGAGGATGCGCAGGGCTCCCTTCTCCTGTGCTCCCAAAGCCTTCTGTGTTTCTGTGGGCAAGGAGTGCAAGGCACTTTGGAGATACAAGCCAAGCCTCAGAAAACCCAGTGTCACTGCTCTTGTAACTGGTGCAGTTGTGGTTCGGGGGAAGGCTGAGATGCTGTGAACTGGATGAGCCATAGAAAAGCTGCATCCCCTTCCACACTGGAAGTGATGCTTCACAGTCAAGACTATGAGACCACCAGGATGCTTGTGCTGTTGCTGGCTGCTCTGTCTCATCCTGGGGTGGAGAGTCTCTAGGATTTGTTCCCTTTGGAGCTTTTTGCTAGCAATAATGTCCTCTTGAAATATGTGATGTACTAATTCCAAAGGGATAAGGTCTTCTCTAGTCATGGGTACTTAACATACTGTGGATCAAAAGGATGTGTTAGCATAGTCAGCCCTTCACCCCTCACGGAAGGTTTAAGGAGAGTTTTGTTCATGATCTTTTAAGACCTGAGGTGTTGCTTCTCTGGATCCTGGGGATCTTGAAGATGGTGGTAATTTTTGTAAGGATGGGTTTTACCTCTGCCTTGGAAGGAGTGGTGTTTGTATCTGATCGTAATAGTGGCCAAGTGCTTTGGGATCATTTAGGCTGAATGGGTGAACAGTGAACAAATATTAACTGTCCAAAAAAATGTATGCCTGGGAGTGTGCATTTTGCTGGCTGCTTTGGTGGCACACCACAAGCTCAAAGACCAGCATTACAATGCCAACTGCAGTGCTGTGATAACATGCAAAAACCTTAGTTGAGGTTGTGGTGAGATAAACTGTGTAATGAAGCACTATGGGCTTGGGCAAACTAATGACTCAGCCCCATGTATTGGTGAGGCTGAGTTGATTTTCTGTTGGTTTAAACAAGACACTGTTTTCTGCTCCTTCATTTCCCCACCATTAAATGGCAGATAATAATCTCCTTTATACTGATGTAACAACTAAGGAACATGATATTTGAAATGTGTAAAGCTAAAGGTGAGAATGAGTACCAGCAAAATCAAGACACTGCAGTTTATAAAACTGAAAGTTTATTCTTTCTTAAAATCATTCAAAAAACCACATTTGAGGGAATAGTTAGTAAGATTCTGAGGTTTGCTATCTCTTGAATAGTGGGGGTGGTTGCTAATGAAATGTTAACATCCCTAGCTGTGGCACAGACCATTTAGTTATGGGAAATCCAAGCAAAATTAAATCTTGGGTGTCTCTTCCCTGTACAGTGGTCACTGAATGACTTGTCCTGCTTCCAGCTCCATGAAACATAGAACTGTGACTCCTTAAACTATTTCTGATTAAATGCAACTCTTTGTGTATTTTCAGGTACCAGAAACTTCTGACTGGAAAAGGTGAGGTGAAGTAATCCTCAAGCATTATCCTCTCCTGCTTGGCTCAGATGCGGTGGGACGGGTTCCTCAGCAGACAACAGGGGCAGTGGTTTCTTCTACTGGAAGTGATGATGTGCTTCTGTCATCTCACCCTTCCTTCCACGGGAGGGAGCACAGAGCAGGCTCCTGCCTTCTCCAGAGAGTGATGAACTGTGGATGCTGGGGACAGGGTGATCTTGGGCCCCCCCCCTGTGTGGAGCCCACGTGCCAGCACGGAGAACAGCATGAAGGAGTGTTCAGACATCTGCAGGCAAACTACCCGTGCTCAGAGGGTGGATGGGTCTGGATGAGTCTCCTCTTTCTGGGAGAACATAGAGGGTTTAACATACTATGCAATTAAACTCTGTTAAGACTGTTACATCCTTTTAGTTTCTGCTTTACATCCTAACGGGTAAAGAACTGGGCATCCCACAAAAAAACACTGAAGGGAGTGGTAGGTTTTCCTGAGGTTTCCATGTGTGAAGTCTGTGGGTACCCCAGTCTCTTGACTTTGTACCATTAGCTTTAAGGGGCAGATGCTGTTGCTTTTGAAGTGCATCAGGAGCCGTGGTTTTTGGGAAGATCACCTGTTACATGATCTCTGGGAAATGCACTGATAGCCCAGTTCCATGAAGGGACAAGCATCCATTTCTCAAAAGCTGCCATAACTTGTGTTGCCAGTCTGGTACTGTTTAGAGTCAGGATTTATTTATTTAGGGACAATATCAAACATGGGTGTTGCTGTGCAGTATCAGGCCAGACTTGTCCTTAAATACAGCATTTGTCCTTAAATAGAGCACCTGTGTTTGTGTCTCTAGACACATGTTTAGTTTCAGGGGTCCTGTCCAGAGGCCATCCATGAGGACAGCCAGTAAAGGCTAATTCCAGAAACACACAGGTCAGCTGGTAAAATGCAGGGCAGAAAGGTCTCTTACCTCTTTCCTGCCCCCAAATGGGGTCAATCACACCCAGGTGCATCGTCTGCCAGTTCTGGGCAGAACTTCTGCCCAATTCACCTATGAGGTGAAGGGTTCCTTCTGCCAACACATGATTTTCCAGGATCCCTGCTAATGTAGCATCCAGGTTTGGAATTTAAGGAGGCCAAAGGGGTTGATTGTCCTATTTCCTTCTTGTTTCAGTCAATATATTCCTGTCCTTTGCACTCCACACAGATAAGCACAGATCTGTGTATGCACACGTTAGTTAAGAAAAATCAAGTGCCCGGTGGATACTCCTTCCCACCACCCTGAAAAAGTAAAAAAAAGAATCAATTTTATATATATATCTTCATATATAGATATATATATCTGACAGATAAAAATATATATGTATGGAATTGCTGAAAACAGTTAATTTTATATAGTTTTGATAAAAATCAAATTGTTCAAAATGAATACAAAAGCTTTAAAGAAGAAACACTGTTCACCATAAAAATGTTTCAGGTGCGTGTTGTTTGAGCTGGAAAGAAAAGGTTTTCAGGATCTTGTATTATCTCACTACAGATTTTTTTGGATAAACCCCTCTTGGAGGCTTTCTAAGTGCAATTGTGGTTTGGGGGAAAGCTGAGATGCTGAGAACTGGATGAGCCATAAAAAGCTGCATCCCCTTCCATGCTGGAAGTGATGCTTCCAGTCCAAGACTGTGAGAGCACTGAGATGCTCGTGCCATTGCTGGCTGCTCTGTCTCATTCCTGGGATGAAGAGCCTCTAGGGTTTGTTCCCTTTGGAGCTTTTTGCTAGCAATAATGTCCTCTTGAAATACATGTACTAATTGCAAATGGAGGCTGGAATTTTTCACAGCAGCCTTGGAAGACTGAGATTCTCATTAGTCATTCAAACTAGTTGGAAGTGAGTATCCAAATCTGCTAGGCAGCTTGGTAAATTTTGGTCAAATAGCACAAAAATTGAGTTTCCTGGCCTTATGTCTATGTCCAAGCAGCTGGTGTGCACACACAGCTCTCTGATCAGTTTGTCCCACTTCGGTTTTGCACATTATCTTTTTATTTTCTCTCCACATTTTCTCCTTCCTCTCATCATGTAATATTAGTACGGTAGACCCTATTCTTTGAAACAGGAATGCTCTTCCTGTGTGTCTGGAAAGTATGTAGATCACTTGAGAAATGAGTATACAGTGCTTATAAACCCAATATACTCTGATTTAAAGCACCAGTATTATTGGGGATTGATTGATTATGATTGATTTTCCCAGTGCAGTTTTGTAGGACACCTTGTCAAAGATCACAGTTAGTGTATAAATTATCACTGGTCACTTGAGGATTGTTGCTGAGGAAGAGTTTTCTTGCCATATAGCCCAAATACTGCTTTTAACAATCTGTTCTCCTCAGACCCACTCAACTTCGGTTAAATTAAGTACAGAGTTCTGGCACGGATGCTGCCCAGTTTAGTGCCTTTAAGGCATTCCAGTGAGGTTACTAGAGGTCACTTCTGTGCAATTTATTTTTGCTGCTTTTTTTAGAGTGGTATCAACTATAATAACTGACAGACTCAAGGAGAGAAGTGTGTACATTGTTGTGATATAGGAACGTTTTTCCCAGAGAAATTCTGGTTTACCACACAAGCCTGTAAATATGTATTTACAATTTTAAAAGCATGTCTTTATGTCCCTGATTGTAAATGCTCTGTTTTTAAAGTTTTATAATGTGTGACTCAACCGAGAGACCACAGTCCACAGCTTTATATTGTACTGGTCTGTTTGAAGGGTCCATTACAGTCTAAGCTGTAGCAGAAAAATATCCACACCACTGACAAGAAATAACCCGTGGTTGCACCAGACTTCATCATTTTTCCTCAGATAACAAATGCAGTTTTTCTGGGAGGGCAGGGGTGGGGGGGTGGGGGGGTGATTTTTCTTGAAGAAAAAAAGCATCAGTTCAAAATCGTGTCATTTCTCTGGACCAGTGAGGAGATTTCATTCACAGTGAATTCAGGAAAAGTATGCCATTTTTTTCCCAAGGCAGAATTTCACAGTTTTGCAGCAAATTTTTAACCTCCCCCGTGCCTGCTGATGAAACGTGAAATTTTGCCCTTAACTAATATCACAAGTTCTTGTGAAAATTCAAGGAGAGGGTGGGGAAAAAGCTCAGGTTTTGCATGTAGAATTTGCAAGGATGACACTGTCAGCTTTGCAGTGCTCTCATGGCAGTGCTGATACTGAGAAGCTTTTTAAAAATAAACCACGTGGAGATGTGGTGGGACCTGGTTGGTGCTTGGGTTCTGAACATTGCTCCAGAAGACTGAAAGCTCTGTTGTCTGTCTACCATGTAAAGAAAAAGAACAACAATAAATTAATGTGGAAAACTACATTACGGAAATATTTAATGTTATTTCGGCCAAGGAGGTCTTAAAAATGGAGATTGAGTGTGTTCTAGCTCTGAAACAATAGAATGATTTGGGGTTCTCCTGGTGGGTGGCAGGGGAGGAAGAAGGACATGTTGTAGTGTGCCACAGCCAGCAAGACCAAGTGGAGCACCTGCTCCAATGGTTTGATGCCCACACAGCCCAAGAACCCTCGGTAAGGGTGAGCACCCAGAGGGCTGTGCAGGGTATGCAGATCATACCCCCATAATTGGCCACTGCTATCTCCTCCCCTTTTCCCCTATATTTGGTTTCCCCTCTAGAAAGTTCTCTGTAACTCAGTCCCCCATTGGCCCATGTTAATCCTCCCTGCCTACCCTGTCCCTATTGGTCAAGTGCCCCTTTTCCCGCCTTTGTAACGCCCCCTTGCCATTGTATCATTGGTTATTATGTGATTTCCCGCCCTTTCTGTAGGGGTATAAAATCCCACGTCACTGCAGTTTTCACTCCTTTGTGCTCTTTTCTGGGTGTGTGTTGGACCCTTGCCTTCAATAAGCCTTCTCGTTTTCCACAAAGAAGCCCCTCTGCCTTGTCTCTACCTCTTCCGCGTACCCTTTCCAACGGCGGGTAAGGCGAACGCGAGCCGGGACTTTGCCCGCCCTGCTGCGCCGCAATCAGCCTCCATCTCCCCCGCTGGTGCAGGTGTATGCCCGGTGCTGGTGGTCCCTGCTAGCCGGCAGACAGCACCGCGGCAAGGAGATGGAGGGGTCGCCTTGGTCTGACAGGTTCCGTGCACAGACACAGATTCTCCTGACAGCTCCACCTGAGATCTGCACGCTTGGAGAAGCAGCACGCAAGCCCTTTGCAGTGTGGCCTCTCTGTTCAAATACAAACCTCTTGCTGAGGTGTGTCGGCATTGTGGAATTCAAGGCTGCTGTCCTCAGTTGGGGAAGGAAGTGTTTGGGCAGGGTGTGCAGTGGGAGCATTGGTTGTTTTCCTTCCTAGGAGTGGTCCGTGTTTCATACATCATGTGCCATCACAGCACACTGAGGCATTTTATGCTTTCTTCAGGGCCGTGGGACTTGGCTCTTTCCATAGAATCACAAAATGGTTTGGGCTGGAGGGACCTTAAAGCTCACCCCATTCCCTCTGCTGCCATGGGCAGGGACACCTTCCATGAGCCCGGGGTGCTCCAAGCCCCATCCAGCCGGGCTTTGGACACTTCCATGGATGGGGCAGGCACAGCTTCTCTGGGCACCCTGTGCCAGGGCCTCACCACTCTCATTGTAAAAACCTTCTTTAAGTCTACTCTAGATGGACCCTCCTTCAGTTTAAAGCCCTGTAAGGGGATCACTGATGGTGATGGGCAGCCATCATCATGGCTGCATTAATCCAGCCACATTCCTTAAAAACAACAGCAGATACAATAAATAGGTTTGGGAACAGCTGAATTGTATATATTCATAGTAATTTTGCGTAGGCTAAAAATGGCTCTTTCACCCCAGAAAATCTGAAGGTTCCTTATACATTATAAATCTGATCTGTTAGAGAAAAGCCACTCTTGTCACTGTTGCCCATTAGCGCCTGCAGCAGCCTAACAGGCAGCCAGGCTTCTCTGGCAGTGTCACAGCCTGTCAGTAAATGCCACCCAGTTTCAGGTAAGTTTGAAGGGATCAGATTGTGCTGAACTGTCATTCTGTCCCTGCGTGAGAACCTTGAGAAATATTCTTTAAATAGCTACATGCCTCCATTCTTCTGTCTGTGCTGTCACATGAAGCAGCACTAATTACTCCTTTTTATAAGAGCTGTGGCTTTTTTGGGAGAAGGCTACATCCAAAAACAGATAAGGAGGATCACTTTCTCATCATGAAGCTGCTGCCTGGAGGCTGTTCAGCTCTGTGAGTCGCGCTGCTGGCAGAAGGATGCAGACAACACAACACTGCCGGTGGCTGGATCCCCTCCCAAAGTTCCAGTTAGCAAAGCCAGGGGACTGTTTCAGTCTTTGGTAGCGGTGCTGATTGTAAATGTTCTTCCAAGGCTATGGGACATAGAGAACTGTGTATGCTCAAGAGTGGACATGGAGGACACGAGCCCATCCTGCCTGAGCTCATCTGAGATGCCGCGGGAGAGCGGCAGAAATAGAGCTGCACATCCAGCACTGCTGAGTAACATTTTCCTGGGTTGTGAACAGTGGAGCCTTTGAGCCTTTCCCTGGGCTCACACCCAGCCAAGGTCACTGCTCAGAAGCTGCTGCAGTGCTGTGACACACCAGGGATGCTCCGGCCCCACGGGCACTGACAGAAATAGTGCTGAGCCTCCTGGTGTGAGAGACATTTCCCGTGGTGCAGGGATGAGCTCACCTGGAAGTGACAGCGGAGCACGTTCTGACCTGCTGGTCGTGGGCAATCATCAGTTATTCCTCAGTGAGGAAGAGCAGGGGCACTGACAGGTGCTGGGGGTAGGGGAGAATTTCAGGCTGTGCTGCATTTGGTTTGTATCCGGCTTTGCAGCTGCCTTGGAAGAAGAAGGGGCAGTTGTTAAAGACCAGTTCTGGGCATATTGTCTTAGATGTGAGATGTTAATGCAAATAGGGCCACCCCCCTTTTTGTACTGCTCTGCTTAGTTTTGGGTCACCGTGACTTCAGCAGCACTTTGCAGGGTTGGTTTCCTGGTAATTTTTCTCCTTGTGTGCCAGTGTCAGTGGCTGTGCGAAGAGCTGGGTGAGGGGATATTAACTCCAGGCTCATCTCCTCGCCCAAAGTCAGCTCCTCTGGGCCTCTACACTCCTCCAGCTGAAGCTCTGGAGAGTAGACTGTGTGGGGACAGGCATTGCTTCAGAAAATCTGTACTATAAAACCTATTGCTCATGATTAAACTCACATCTTGCCATCTGCACAATATATTTACTCTCTTACATATTGAATTTTCCTACAGCTGGAGTGTTTAACTGACAGAAGTGACAGACTCCTTGAACTTCCTTTTTGGGTTCCTCTATCATGTGCAGTGAATCAGGCTCACCTGGGGTGTATTGATTCAGGAATGTTTCTTAATTTGACCTTCAGAAGTGAAATATCCAAACTATTTCCTGTAGTACTCTGTCTTAGTAGATTCTGCATCTGAGTTCAGCTTCTCTTTGAGCCCAGCACCAACTGATTAGAGTCCTTTCAGAGTTGGTGTTTCTTTTCTAGAGGGATATTTATATATTAATTAAGCCATACTAAAGCCTTACTTTTGATAAACTACCCAAAATATTCTCTAAGTCCTTTAGGGCTTTTTCTTTCTGCACCCCTTACGTCATTCTCTTCTGTGCCTTTCAAACTTTTATTTTTTTTGGAAAGAATAAAACTCAACCAAACAAAATTCTCTTTCAGCCAAGAGCTGCTGAAGATGTAATCTGAAGGAAGGCAGAAATATGTTTAATTGCTGCCTCTGATGCCAAACCTTAAGTGCTTTCCTTCAAAGTGAGTTCTACAAAACTCCATTTGCCTTGCATGGCACGGGCATCAGAACTGCAGAAACCTTCCAGAGCTGATGTCAGTGGTGTGATCTAAGGAGGAATAATCACATCCATACATCCCCATGCATCCAGCCAGTGATTCCACCAGCCTTCCTTGTGACAGTGCTGTGCTGGAAAAAAAGGCAAAAATCCTTACCTGCTATTTTTCCTCCCAGAGTCTGTGTCTTGCACCAGTGAAATGCTGATTTCTGACACAAGAAATGAGTTCTCACTTGCTACCATTCGTAGCTGATGACATCACATTAAGGATAATTTCTAAATGTTCTTTCCTGAGCCCTCCCCCATTCCCAAATCCTTTGCTACAAAGAACATTGTTGTGAGTAACCCCATTTCTTGCACAGGGTATTTCTAGAGCTGTGAAGCACCACAGTAATGACACGTCTGTTCTTGTGATGTAATGAGTTTAGCCGAGTTTCTTCTCTCCCTTTCATGCATTTTCCTGTGGCACATTGTTTGTTCAGTGGGAAAATTGGATATGGAAGAGAAGCAGATCTCCATTGAGCTGCATTTTCCACGGCTCTTCTGTCCCGATGTGATCTGTTCTGTGCTGCTGCCAGCATGGGCTGGAGATGGAAGGTGCACAAAGCCTCGCCCTTTGCATTTTGGAGCCTCTGATCATCGGTGGGGAGGAACTGAGCTGCTACAGCCTCATGAAATGACCTGGGGAGATCTCTCAGCAGTCATTCCAGGCCAAGGGCCAATAAAGGTGCATTAGATGGACTTTTCCTGGCACTTGGTGGTTTGATGGTAACTCAGCTGTGGTGTTTTTAAGCTGCTTGTGTTGCTGCATCTGGGTAAATCTTCTCATGAGCAAATCTGGCTCTAGCAGTGGACTCATTTGCAGAAAAAGCTCCCATTCAGTGAGGGGTAGGGGTTGACTTCCCTCTCCTTTCACCTTCCTCCTGCACTTCCAGGGCAGTGAATGCACAGATTTCATTCACTGTGTGCAAACACAGCTCCTCTAAATTGAGCTCCAGCATCTTAACAAGGGGCACATTACTCCTAAAACTCATATATTTCCTTTTCACCTAGAAATAGAAGCTTTGAGTCAGGTTATAGGTTCTGTTAGTAATTATTTTCTTGCAGGGTCAGTTGCTGCAGCTGATGGAGTTCACAATGGCACCAGCAGAACTGGAGGGACCTTAAGGAATCTTGTACATGCTAGATAGACCTCAGGGTGTTGTGGTAAGCACAGAAGCCCAGAGGAGGAAATCTGGCATTGGATCATGTGTGGGACTGGGCACAGCAACACAGGTGTCAGCTGTGAGGAAAATTCAGGTGAGCTGCAGTGAGGTGGAAAATGTCACTTCTGTACCTCAGAGAGGGTCGTTTTTTAGGAGCAAAATGTACTGAGCTAAACTGAGCATCCCTTGGAGTGTGTCCAGAGTGAAGGGAAAGCACTGCTGAGCTCTCGTGCTCTGGATCTGCTCTCAGTGTCACCGGGAGAGAAGGTGGTGGATACTGACACAACTCCCAGACCAGCCCAAACAAGAGGGCTTGTTTTCTTGCTTTCTGGTTTTTAGGGATGTGGACTGGCTGGATCCAATGGCAGGAAGCTGTGAGCAGTGGTGTGAAATGGAGTGTGGCCTCTTGTGTTGTGTAACCTCTGCGCTGGGCTGGACACGGAGCCCCACGGGGAACTCGGACCCTGCAGGAGCTCCTCCAGAAAAACCTCTGCAAATCGAACAGCAAACAGCCTTTAACAGTTCCTCACTTTATTCCCTCTCTGGGAAGCCTTCTTATCCCCAGAGTGCCCCTCCCTCCAGTGACAAAGGACCTCCAGTGACAAAGGACCTGCAGAGGACAGGTTTTCTAAGATTATTGGGTTGTTTTGCTGGTTAAAAACCTCCAATGCGGTCTCCTAATGCACAATGGAATTGGGGAGAAGGAAAAATACATCTGTGAGTTCATCTGTAACACTAAAACCCCTGACGTCTTGAAGTTGGAAAAGTTTTGCTAAGGAAGTAGAGAAAAAGGATTTGCAGGTAGCCTCTTGCATAATTTTCTTTTTTTTTTTTCCTAAATTATGCTTTAATATTTCAGATCTGGATACAGCTCTGCGGTGGCTTCTGCAGACAAGTTACCGAACAGCTCTGGGAGGATTTCCTGGGACGCGGTCAGAGAGAGCAACAGGCACAGTTAGGGAGGAAGAAAACAGCCACAGGAATAAATACCTGAATGTTGAAGATGGACCAAATGGTCCAAGTTTTGCCTTCCTCCATGTGATAGACAAGAAGGTCAAGTTGAATCTCCTGTTCATGTGAGGGCAGAAATTCTTCCTGTGTCTTTAGTGAAATAAACATGCAAAGTAGTCTCTGGTTTGTTTGTTTGTTTGGACTCTGCCATAGATAATCTGAGCCTAAAATCATATAAATCATAGAATGCTAGACCAGTGAAAGGATGCTTTAAGGGGCATCTAGTCCAGCCTCCTACCATGAGCAGGGGCATCTCCATCTTCCTGAGAATGCTTGGAGCCCCGTCCAGCCTGACCTTGAACGTTTACAGGGATGGGGCAGCCACAGCTTCTCTGGGCAACCTCTGCCAGGGCCTCACCACTCTCACTGTAAAATATTTCTTCCTTAAGTTGATGTAATATCTGAGGGAGTAGACACAATAAACCGACCCGGCGGGGATTTTGTGGACAGCTCCCGACTCGGTGCTTACCCTGCGCAGCGATGCTGCCCCAGGAGCTGGGCTGCTGCAGCACAGACCACGAGACGTGACTTCAATTCCCGCTGCTCGGAATTTTCCAGGTGTTCCTCGGCCTCTCTCTGCCTCCTTTGGCTGCAGGAAGGGGCTGAGATCATCGTCCTGTCTCCCCCGGGTTTGGTTGTATCTGCAGGTACCTCTCATTCTCTGCCCTGGGCTTTCTGCTGCTGTAATCTGACAGTTTCTAATTTCCACCTGGGTCACAATGTGTTTTTCTAGCCATGCGGTAACGTTTCTTCCCAGCAGACTTCCCAAAAAAAGCTCTGATGACTCACGGAGGACAAATTTATGCAGAGCTCCCGTAGTCAGCATCCTTTGCATTGGCAGAGGGAGTTTTTAAAATAAAGATGAATCAGCTCTGCCAGACTTTGCTGGGAGTTAACTCTTGGCCCCTTTTCCCTGGAAACAGCCCTGGCTGGTGCTTACACTGAAGGAATTCCAGCCAGGCATCCCTGCGGGATGCAGAGCCACGGGCACCGCGGGCAGGTTTGGGAGCCAGTGCTCGCGTCTTTCCCCCTTTCCCTGGAGCATCCCTGCGGGCAGGCGAGCGGGAGGGGGTTAAGGCAGGCGGGAGGGGGTTAAGGCAGGCGATTCGCTGCTCCCTGCCTGAGTTAGCACCGCCGAGTGCCTCCAGAAGCACTCCGGGAGCAGCCGCTGCATCCGGGCAGAGGGAGGAGGGCCGGGCAGCCACTGCAGCAGGGCAGAGAATGTTACTTAACGTGGCTCCAGTCTCCTCCCCCTCGCCGGTGTGGCTGGGGAAAGGGGGGAGCGGGCTGTAGGGAAGGGACAAGCCGCGGGGAGTGATGCCGGCAGCCCCCGGAGCCCAGCCCGCCCGCCGCAGCCCCGGCGCGGCCGGTCCCACCCGCGGCTGCATCCGCTGAAAGCCTCGTCTGACCTCCTGAGGTGCAGCTCGGGCTCCAAGCCCTGGGAAGAGGCGGAGAAGGATCTTTCCGGTGCTCTGGCATCCCAAGTGCCCTCGCAGCGGGTGAGCTGGAAGGACGGAGGCTCCGCATCCCGACGTGGGAAAACTCCCGTGTTCCTGGAGGAAATGTGTCCGAGCTCACGGACAAGGTAGCCGCTGGGTTTGGGCATCTCGGGAGAAGGAAAGAGCCTCATGACTTTGCTCTGCCCATGGCAGATACCCCAGAAGAGGCCAATCCTCAGTGCCTGGTGCTAATTTGTGCCTGAAGCCACCAGACCTGCCCAGGACACACGAAAACCTCCTGGGAGAGGCGCAGACCTTTGGTTTTCTCAATGAAAATACTGATGACAGTCAACTGAAAACATGTGTGCTGATCCTCTCCCTTGAAAAGAGGGAAAGGAGCAGCCAAGGATCTCGGGAAGAGTTGCCACCATTCCTCCCTGGGTGTCTCCTCCTGCCCGCTGAGGCTCTGTGGCGGACAGGAGGTCTCGGAGCTCTGGGCTCTGCTCCATGACAAACACTCAGGACTGCAGGGAAGCCATGGACTCCCCTCCGGTGACCTCCAGCCCTGCTGCAGGGCCCGTTACCTTCTCCCAAGTTTTTGGGCAGCAGTGCCAGCTGATGGAAGCAGGTAAGAGAGGAACATGCACAGGCACCACCTTGTCATCCTACATCCCACCTCCTGGTTTGCAGTGTCCTTGCTGTCCCTTTCCTGTTCTGTTTCCCAAGTTCTTCCCTAAAATCTTGTGTTTTCCAAAGGGAAAATTGGGGTGACCCCTTTTGCATTTGCACACCTGCCTTGCCTACCCTTGAAACCACTCGAAAGCTTTGTGCCCAATTATTTACAAACAGGAGCAAGGGTTGGGATGACTCTGTGGGTTTAGGTTAACGTGGACTGGAACAAGCTGCTCTGTCCCTGATGGTGGAAGTTACTGTTTGGGTGTGAACAAAACATGCGTGGTGATTTTTGCATTTCAGTACAATGACATTTAAAGCAGAGGTTGATTTGCTGCTTTGAAGGGTGATTGCTGCAGCGTGTGGATCTCTGCTTTGGTATTCAACTCTGTGAAGGACGAAGTGTTTTTCTTCCATGGCTTTCTCCGGCTGTTTGTGTTATTGTAGCACCTGGAAGCTCTGTTCCTTTTCCCAGGTGTTTTCATACATTTCTAACTCTCTGCAGATGGGCCTGGTTATTTCTTATCTGTGCCTTTTGGCTGTTAAGTAGGTGGTGTGTAACATGACTAATCCCAAATTTTCCGTGTTTGCCTCTTGCTCCTCACAGGTGCTCTGAAGCACCAGTCCATGAAGTGCCCCAGAGCTATGCACTCACGTCCTCCTTCATACCTGGTTCCCCAAGTTTAAGAGATTGGATAAGGGACTTTACAAGATTTACTCCTATTTTCCTGTCCCTGCTGACAGGTAGCTCTGAGGAAGAATGTGTTTGTTTACCTAGAGCTGTGGAGAAACCTGGCTTTCTGCAGTGATGCCAGAACAACGCTTGCTCTGAATTTTTAGGGCTTGTTTTACTCATATTTACTGGTACTTTCTTATTACTGTTTGTGCTGGTGCAGATATCTTGGCAAATTTGTCCTGCAAAGTGTCCCATCCTTTTTCCTTCTCTTTTCTCTCTCTTCTATTAGCCAGTTCTGTAACTAATGATGTTTGGGTTTTATGTTTCTACTTATGTGGTGACATTAAAAATATTATATATGAGAGTTTCCTGCAGATCTCTGTGGGACTTCTGCTCTGCCTCTCATACTTCCACAGGTAGAGTAGGATGACTCATTAGGTGACTAAGTAGCTGACTGCTACTCAGCTAATCAAGTCTGAGATCATGCTGCTGCCTCCAAGAAAATGTCAGGCAGATCTTCAAGAGGGTTTGGTGTTAAACTTTCCTATTATGTGTCCTGGGATCAGTCCAAAGGCTGTGGATCCGTTGTGTCGGGTTTTACCCAAAGAAGAGATGTAGGGGAAAGCCCTGGTCCTGGGTGAGCAGTTTGTTTCCCAAATTAGCAAGACCAACGAGGGGGGAAAACACAGGTGCTAGTTTTGGTTTGGTTTGTTTTCCTTTGCCTTTCTTAGAGGGAAATGCCCCAGAGGAAACGTGGGACTTCTGGGTTTTCGAATCCCACCTGAGTCAGTTAACCAGAAGATTTTCTTCCCTCTGCTGGATCATCTCGGTAGGATTTTCTAGATGCTTTCTCAGGTACAAGGTGAGATGTAACATAAGGATGGTTGCCATGGATGTCAGTGACATCCAAAGGGATGTCAGTAGATCACGTGTGTTTCTATGAGCTTTCTATCCTTATGGCAGTGACAGTGCACACTCAGCACTCCTGAAAGCAGAACTTCAGCTGAAGTGTCTGTGGATGTGTCGGTGTTCATAGGCCTTGCAGTGTGGGCAGGAAGGATGCCCTAAGGAAGTGGGAATGGATACAGGTTTGGGACATCAAGCTCTGGTTCCTTACTTGTTTCCTGTGTCACTGAACTGACGTTTGGGAGAGAGCCACAAAAGGTCTCAATGTCGAGTAGGGCTGTGCAAATGACTTCACAAACCATAAAACCAGATCTGGTTCCTGTGGTTCCCCTCAACAACAATCTCTGAGGAGCCATGAGGAGCAGCCGAGTCCTGACCCAAATAGTCCAAATCTCACAAGAAAGATTTGTAGACACCCAGTACCACATCATTGTCATTGGTGACATTTGGGCTCCTCAGTAACACTGGGATGTGCTTGAATGATAAAGGTGCTGGCCTTAATTGAATGTCAGATTTTGTGCCTGGAGAATTGCCGAGCTTGAGATAGATCACAGACTTGACGGCACACTTTGATATACCACCTGCAATGATCTTGTGGTTTTTATAGCTTCTGCCTGTGGTGTAAGGACACTTCTCCTCCAAAGCACCTGTGAGAAGAGCTGGGCTCTGCTTGCAAAATGTGCTTTAGGTTGTGTGCAGCATTATCTGCTCTTAATGGAGAAACCAGAGGGTGTGTGATGCTCCCCTGCAAACATATCCTGTTCTCCCAGTGCTGCTCTTCAGTAACTTGCTCTGGAAACCAAATACTGAATGTTTGGAAATCAGCTTCCCCCTTGCCAGCTGCACCTCCTCCCCCTTGATGTAAGACTTGAAAAGTTGGGGGTTTTGTGCAGCTGATTCTGCACAATTGGCTGATTATTCGTACATAGCTTATAGAGATTTCAGTAATCACAGTGTCAGCCTGTGAGTGTGTTGGCACGTGGGAGCCCTGCTCCAGAGCTGGTCTGCCCTTTGCACAAGTCCTTGCTCTGTGTTTAACCTCTGGAGCAGCATTTGCTGGCACAGCACATGGGATGCTCTTTGGAAAGTTATTTTTCTACCTTCCCATTTTATTCTGTTGCCCCTTACCTCACCAATTTACTGCATCTCCACAACTGTGTTTGCTGGGATGTGTTCCTGGTGATCACCTGGGTGTTTATGTGCCCTGAGCGCAGGGAACAGTGGGGATGCGGAGGCTGCAGCTGGCTGAGCTCCCTGCTCTGAGAGTTCACTGACAAAACTCCGGTTTCCCAAGGCAGCAAATCCTCGCTGTTGCAGGCATTAAATTTGGCTGATGCCTGAAAGATCTGTCAGTGTCACCTGGGGACATGGTAACCTTTAGAGGGAGTGTAATTCCCAAATGGGGGGCTGTAATTCCTGTCTGGGATCACTCAGGGAATAAGGTTTCTGTTTCCTTGCCAGCCATGCAAGGTGGGTGTTTTTTTGCCTTTTCCAGCCTAACCACAAGGCTGGTGATTTCCAACAGGAGTAATTGGGAAAGAGGCTGGCTTCACACCTGCATCCTAAATCTTCTGATCCCAGAAGAAATTCCTGCCTGCCAGGCAGTGCCAGAGGATCTTTCTTGCTGGAAGCACAAATTCAGATCTGGCACAGGTTCGTGCTATAAATTTTGCTAATACCCAAATGAAAGACTCTAGCTGTTCATTTTAGAAAGAAAAAAACAACAAAAAAAAGAGTCTGAAGGATTTATGATTGTCACTACCAAACTTAAAAATTAGGGCTACTAAGAATTTGAAGGGTATTTCCCATCTGATCTCCGATGAAACATTGAATATACGGAGTGAGTCCTGATCTCCCGGAGGGCTGAGCGTTCTCTGGAAGAATAAGCCTTAGTAGAGAAACCATTTGTTTTATACATGGGCAAATTCCAAGCAATTTGTTTGTCATAATGCAGTTTTCTGGACTTACTGCCATGCATTATTCTCTGACTCACTGCTCCATTAGATTAATTTTCATTTTCCATCCATTCCTTGGCTCTCAGATACTGCTGATTTGTTAGGTTCCCAAAATTTTTTTGTATCTTGCCAGTTAATTTTCTTATGAAATAAGGAACTTGATTCAAGATGTGACCAGAATGATAAGAAAGTAATTTGAAAATCATCCAGACCTTAGGATTTTGCAGTGAATCTCTTCCATATTATCTTTCCATTACTTATATATTATCCATTACATGCATTCTGTATTCCACTCCGGTGGCTGCTCCCCAAATGGATGTGGGGTTGGTTTGGCTACCCAGTAGAAAATGAAGGACGTGATACAAAATTCTTAAGAATTCTTCTATGGAAATAATTGTTATGTGGCTCAAAGCTTTTGTCTTTTCCACCTAGATCTGTAGTTTAGCTCTTGATCCAGTTCCTCTCAAAGGAAATGTGAGGTGAGATTGATGTGGCAGTACCTAAGCAAAATATTTGTCATGCAGCACGAAATCCTTGGAATCTCATCTGGTCTGGCATCTTTTGCAAAGATTTTGTTTTGCAAACAAAGCATGGAATATAAAACATAGAATTCCTTCATCTGGTGCTTGAATATGGTTTCTAAAAATAAAATAGCATTTTAAAAAGACCTGCTCTGTACCCCTTGACTTGGGTGAAAGTTTGCTCAGTACCTGGGCTCCTTGAAGCAGAGTTCAAATCTGATGGGTGTTAGATCTCAAAAAAGTGATTTATGGGAAAATAAAGCAATTTGTTTGTCATAATGAAGATAAGATGTAAAGGAAATCTCTGACCTTCCAAACTGAGGCTGAGAGGAACATTTACCATCTGTGCTCTTGTATTTTGTGCCCTTTAGTCCCTTGTGCATTTTTCCGTTATTTAATTAAACAGCAACTGAAGAGGATCTGGTTTCAAACCATGTACCTGGAGCTGAGACAGAGCAGAGGTGATGCAGTTTCACCTTCTTCCCAAAAGCTGAGTTTAGCAGTGCCTGTCAGGCACTGAGGGAGGTGGCACAGAATCCCAGACTGGTTTGGGCTGGAAGGGACCTTTAAAACCCATCTTGTTCTCCACCCCCTGCTGTGAGCAGGGACACCTTCCTCTATCCCAGGTTGCTCCAAGTCCTGTCCAACCTGGCCTTGAGCACTTCCAGGGGTGGATTAATCTCAGAACCGTGGTCATTTCTGCTGTTGTGTTTCCTGAATTGCAACACTTTGTGAGCTCAGGCTCCAGCTCCCAGAGCGTCTGAGCAAACCTTTGG
Source organism: Rhagologus leucostigma (assembly GCA_013397725.1). Lineage (NCBI taxonomy): Eukaryota > Metazoa > Chordata > Aves > Passeriformes > Rhagologus > Rhagologus leucostigma. Next base: position 100,120 of record VZTD01000837.1, on the reverse strand, counting down.
TGACAGCTCTTCTTGCCTCCCCTGGACAACAACAGAAAACAGTCAGCATAAAACTTGCTTGGATCGGTTGGTTTGAGGCCACATGGAATCAGGGCTGGGAATGTGTTCCCTGGCACTCGGCGCATCAGGTTTCCTACGTGCATTAGTCAGTAATAAATCTTTCATGGTAACAAGCTGTTTCATTTGCTCTCCCAGGAGAAGAGTGGGTGTGTGGATGCTGAAGATGTTTTCAAACATGGTTGCAGCAGCCTGGTTTAATTACTGTGCTTCAGGTTAGATTAACTAGTTTTGGGAAAATAAGAAACTGGAGCAGGTGTCAGGTGAGTGAAGTGAAATGAATTTGGTGATCCCCAAGAGTCTCCTGGGTGGGGAACCACTGACCTGTTGACTTGAGGCATCACTGACTTGTGATGATCTGTCATAGAATCCCAAAATGGTTTGGGCTGAGAGGAACCTTGAAGCCCATCCCATCCTACTTCCTGCCATGGCAGGGACACCTTCCACTATCCCAGGTTGCTCCAAGCCTGGTCCAACCTGGCCTTGGACACTGCCAGGAATGGGGCAGCAACAGCTTCTCTGGGCAGCCTGTGCCAGGGCCTCACCACCCTTTAGAGGAAAGAATTTCCTTCCATATATTTAACCTAAATTTCCCCTTTTCAGTTTGAAGCCATTCCTCCTTGTCCTGTCACTACAGTGCAGGCACCCGAGGCTGTTGTGCTGCTGGCCAGCCCTGCAGACACCTGGAAGAGAAAATTACTGACCTGCAGCATTACAAAATTGACAGTTATTTTGTTTTGTCAGATTTTGTATCAGAGGTAGAAATGTTGGGGTTTTTCCTTTTACGAAGTCTAGCTGCTCTTGAAGGTTTCTGTTCCCTGAGTGGAGCTGTGGTCTGGCTTCATGTGCGGGTGTTGTCAGGCTTCAGCAACTCGAAAGCAACCACATAAATCTGTGCCCACCACTGTGGTGCCTGAGAATGTGTAGAAAAAATCCCTGCCAGCTTTCTGTGCACAATACTGCCAGGCTGAATCACCTTGTGTGTGTTGGTGTAGAAAGAGGTGTCATTTCTGTCAAAACCAAACCCATTTTTCTGAGATGACAGTAAGTGTATCAGAAACAAACTGCTTCAGAAGCCCCTGGAGTTTTGTGTTTTGGAGAACAGGATAATCTGATCCTCTCCAGGGCCAGCTCCAGCACTAGGAGGAAACATCATTTACCTCTTCCCAGAAAAGCAATGAGTATAAATCCTCCTTGACAGGTGACGTGCTCCTGCCTGAGCTGAATAGATTTGGGGGCCACAGAAATGAAATGGGAAGATCACTGATATTTTTCTTTTCCACTCAGTGGAATGAGCTGTTATTAGGGATAAAAAGAAGTGATGTTTATCTCCCTCTTTTCACTTCATTAGGTAGGACTGTGCTCCCAGGAGGAAACCAGCGGATGGAGTCCACTTGCTGTCTATAGCTTTTACTGCTCTACAATGTTCTCCTTTTAATCACACAAACATTGTGCTGTTGTTGTTTGCTTGGGGAGCCTCAGGTGACCTGGGAGCTTCACTGGGCCCTGAAGGACAGAGGCACCACAAACAAGGACTTGCTAATACTCTAAATATTAGTATGAAGTGCTTGAGAGAACCATGGAGGCCACATTTCAGTGGGCAAAGTGGGGTGTAACAGGTTGGAAGTTTTGTTATCTCTGAGAGGATGTCCTGCTTTGGTTTATTTCAGGCTGGAAAAGCTCCTGGGAATTGCAGTGCCTGGCTGAGAACACGGGGCAGGGATCTGTTCCAGCAGAGCTTGGGTGTTTCTGATGGCCAAACAGTAGCTGGTGTCCTGGGGGTGGTGGACTGTACCTGCTTGGAAGAGGGGAGAGAAAACCAGTATTTTCCAAAAATGAGGATGTGAGGAATGTGGGTATTAAAGAGATGGTGAAAGCTGGCCTTGGACTGGAGCTGAATCCCCATTTCCTTGATGGATCAGGTGCTTTACTCCCTAGAGTGGTACCCTGGACTTGTGGGGTCTGATTAAACCTGCAGCAGCATTTGGGAGCTGAGGTGCCCCGTGCTGTGGATCTGCATCCCACCCTCTCCATGGCCAGGTAGCTCCTCTGTCACCTCACCCCGGGAGAGTCCCTTCTCCCATGTAGGTGTGATTAATGTATTTAAAACCAGCCCATCACAGACCAGCCACTGAGGGGGACCGTGGATGCTCTATTAAGTGTGAAATTGTGTACACGTACCTACAGCTATTTATGTAATGCACAGCAGGAGGGGCTGTTCTTGAAACAACAAGGAAAAGCTTTTCCCAAATGTTACGACTGCTGTGTGCCACCAAGTATCTGACAAAAAAAACCCCTCAAGCCAACAACAGAAAACAGAGACAATATTGAACAATATTTTTTGCGTAAATTAAATACAAATTGTTCCCTGTCATCTCAACAGTCAGACTCCATTATTACAGCATCTGTATACGAAGCACTTGTGAGCTGGTTTACTCCTGATTCAATTATGGGCCGTGTTCATCTGCCCTCCTGATGGACTAATTTGGTTTTGCCAGTTAATGCTCATAGCAAAGTATATGGATGTAATAATTCCTTGCAATTGCAACCCTCATGTTTTTATGACACCAAAATAATGAACTGAAAACCTGCGTATGATTAGACTTGCAGCTACAAACAGGAATTAGTTATTATTCTTTCTTTGGAGGTCTTGGAGGCAATTTTAATGGCCATGCAGTAATAGACAGGAAAAGGAGATGAAAGACATGAAGCAAAGTATTTGTCTTTGCTCTGGTTTTATCCTGTTTTATGGTAGGTGGGGATTTTTGACAATTGTGTAAATGGATATTTTTCCTGAATTCTGATATGAAAGTATTTTACTAGAACACGTCCAGGCCATCATGAGCTTAATTGGTAAATCAGCTGAACAAGGTTGAGGTTCCTGCCTTTGTGCTTTATCCTCCCGGCTAATGCAATGGCTATAATGATGGAATAAAAACCATGTGAGCCCTTCCAAAATTAAACATTCCTGAAGAGCTGACATATGATACCCTCAAAATATCCATATGTTATCTTGGCTTGGATACCAGCTATGAAATACCAGATATGAAACTTAAACACGGGAAAACTATGCTTGAAAAGGAAATATGTTTGATTCCATTAGTTTTGAAATGGAAGTGTAGCTTCATCAAAGCTCTGGTAGAGAAAACAGGCTGGGATAGAGAAATGGGTGGGTTTTCTTCTGCAGAAGAGAAGGACCCTGCAGTGTCCTCAGGGTTGTGGCAGGTGGGTTGCAGATTAGGAGTATTGAATTTTTGCAATATTATTGTGTAAGGCTTCATCCAAGGAGCACCTCTGTAAAGGCTCCCAGCACAGCAGCCAGAGCTGGTGGCCTTGGAGCCCAGCTGGGTTAATGGTACGAGTCACCCACCTGGTCCCTGCCCTGCCAGCTGGGCTGTGCTGCCTCATGTGGGAAGAGCAAGTTCCAAGGAATTCAGTTTATTTCTCTTTCCACTATTCCTTTTGTTCCTGCTCACCCAATCACTTGAGCAATGCAATTATGGTTTGTTATGGTCTGTGTCCTTGGTACCCACTGGCACTCAGGAAGGGGCTGGAAGTGCTGCCCTCACTAAAGGGTTAAAAAAGTGAGTAAGGTAAATTCCAGGGAATTCAGAGTGTGTCTGTTAAGACTTGGCAAAACAAAAGGCATCTGATGCTGTGAGTTAGAGCAAAATGAAGCTTCATTCTCCATGCAGCATCTCTCAGCCTGGATAAAAGTGTCCCTGTCACTCATTTGAGCTGCTCAGGTTCTCTTACAGAGGTGCTTGCAATGAGCTCAGGTTTGTAGGTACCAAAACAGGATAAAAACTGCTGCCAGGGGCTGCAGCGCTCAACAGCTCATCCTCAGGTTTGCCAGGAAGAGCCCTGAGGATTTGCTGAGTGGTGGTGCCAGGACTCCCATGGGAAGGCTGGAGAGGGGCTTTTTGCCAGGATAGGGAGTGTCAGGACAAGGGGGAATGGCTTCAAACTGCCAGGGGAAGGGCTGGAATGTATAAACTGAAGGAATTCTTCCCTGTTAGGGTGCTGAGGCCCAGAAGCTGTGGCTGCCCCATCCCTGGAGGTGTCCAAGGCCAGGTTGGGCGGGGGTTGGAGTGACCTGGGACAGTGGAAAGTGTCCCTGCCCATGGCAGGGGATGGAATGGGATGGGCTTTAAGGTCCCTTTCAACACAATCCTTTCTGGGATTCTGTGATTCCATAACCAACAGCGCTGTGTGCTCAGCTGCGAGAGTGCAGTAATATTTGCAGGCTTTAAATAAGGGTTTGACTTTTCCTCACTGAACTGGGGGCCTCGTGGGTCAGGGGCATTACTGGTGCAAAGGTACCTCAGTTCCCTTAAATGTACTGGAAATATTAAGAGTGACCTGATCATGGCACCACACAGCTCTGAGTACATAAATTCACGCTATTTATCCGTGTTTCCCAGCTTCTGAGAAGTCTGGGAGGACTCCAGTTATGGGTCAAACAGGTGAAATCAAGATGTCATTTTTATGATTGTGAAGGGTTAGAGCTTCTTCCGCTGTGTTTCACCCACGGGCAGATAATGATGGCAAAGGACTCTCAAAAACCAGCTCTATCCTTGACTGCTAAAATTCTCACTAAATAATCCAGCCCCTCTCTTGGACAGCTTTGCACCAGTCTGTACATGGCTGTGGCACTCACAGACTGAATGCTTGTGTTTTTCTAGAAAAGCTGGTGTTTATAACATGAATCCTTTGTGCTGTGGTGCTGACCCCCGGTGGCTGCTGCCTGGTGTCTCCTGCTGTGCTGCGGGAAAACTGCTCCTGCCTGGATCCTGACTTCCCATCAAGCACCTGGTCCTAAGTAAAAAGTTTTGGGCAATTAAAAAATATCTGTTCCCCAAAATGTATTCTGAGAGAGAGCACAAATACTCTCCAAGAAATAAAAAACTTTTTTTTCCTTTCCACTCCCTTCCCTCCCCCACTTTTTAAAAAAATTTTTCTTTCCTTTTTTTACAGTTTTTTTTCTTTGTCTTGGGGAGCAGGTTTCCAGTGGCCTATTGCAGACCTGAGAGCAGTTTGTTTTTCACCAGCTTATCTATCAATTTGCTGTGTGCTTAAGATGCCCATAACACACTGACTTGAAAAGTAATGATCCATCATCACAAATTCCTATCGGTTTGTCAGGCTACTGGGATGGGCAGCCCCAGCTGAATTGGTTGCTTTAAAAAAGAAAAAGTAGGAAAGATTTATTGTGCTAGGATTTGTGATTCTGAATGTCCTCTATTTCTTAATTCCATTTCTTAATTGAGAGCTGAGATTTTCTTGTTTCCCCTTCTCAAAATTCAGGGTTTTAGTAAATAATGTGTTAAGTGCAGCAAACACATCAAATGATAAATGCCAGCTACGCAAATTGATAAGGTGGGATTTGTTTCCTGTAAACAGCAAAATGCTGCTTTTGCAAATAAAAACAAAGCTTTTATCTTCAAGGCAAACTGTAAATGAACTAGAAGGGTAATTTAACATTCACAGTTGTTTAAATGGGATTAACTCCTGTGAAGATTTATTATACACATGTAGGAACCCCAGAGAAGGCATTTCAGAAGTGAGATTTTTTTTGCCATGAAGTTCTGCAGTTTAGTTAAAATTTTATATTCCTGAGAATCAGGGATGGATGAAGTTAGTGCCAGTGTTTTGTGACAGTCTTCCTACCATTTCATATTTTAATGTTCACCATGTGAGGGAAAAAATAACATAATCTCCAGCTTTGATGGCAAAAAGCACACAAGAAAGTTTAAAATACAAATTAGCTTCTCCAGAATCCAACTGTGAGGATCTAATTACATCTAATGCTAATTATCCTATTGATCTTAGCATTTTACTGTATTCAGCTACGTCTATTGCCGAGCATTAGTCACACATTTAGGCTTATCCACTCAGAACCCAAAAGCAAGCTGGAGCTGCCACTTTGCCTTGGGAGTAGAACTGGGGTTTAGTTGTTTTTTAACTTCTTCCCTCCTTCCTTTTCAGCTTTTCTATCCCAGCTGGCCGCAGTTACCTGGGAATGCCCAGTGCTGTTTGCTTGCACGCCGGGAAAGCTGCGTTTTCCCTGCGGAGAGAGGGATTTTGTTATGCTTAACTCTCACTGAGCGGGGTAATGTTCCACTTGAGGTTTGCTGCTTTCATTCATGTTGATTGAATTAGGGAATCATGGCCTAGGTGCCTTTCCCCCCTCGCCTTCTCCTTGGGGAGGGCATTTTGTAATAAATCTAAAATGATTCATGAGAGAGTGGGACTGTGATCGCTTCTTTTGAGGCAGAAATCGTTGGGCTTTGATACCCCGTGATCTGAAGGAGGATTAGGGGTGTTTTGGCTGGACTGCGTCTCTTTCCTTTCGCTGGGCCATAGCAGGTGTGGGTTTGGCAGCCTCAGCACAGGGTCTGGAGCTGGGGAGAGTTTCCAGGGCTCCACTCTTCATCTACGGGATTTGGGCACCTTAAACGCACAAATACCCCAGCGCGGCTCTGCTGCTCTCGCTTTGCACCAGAAGTGGTTGATTTCCGGAATCCCTGGGAACAGCCCAGGAGAGGGAGGCAGAGTACGCTGCAAAGCCGAGCTCCCTCCCAGCCCGACTCAAATTTGCCCGAGCTGATGGTGCCGAAGTGTCCGCGATGCACCGAGCCCCAGCCCAGGGCAGAGCGGGCGCGGGGCTCCTTCCGCTCCCGCGTCCCCGGCCGGTGCTGGGCTCTTACTGGTGGCAACGCGCTCCCAGTACGAGATGCTGGTGGTTCTCCCTCACTTGTGGTATCGAGTGAGGCTGTTCTGGGCTCAGGTTACCCCTCCATCCCTCCACCGCTACGTGCCCCCCTCCATCCCAACCGCGCAGCTCTCAGCCAGTTCTTCGCTGGTAGCTCTGGACGTCCCAAGGCTGGATGGGGCAGATCCTGGGCTACAGTCAAATTCATGAGATGATAGCTGGTTGAGGTTAGCTAATCTGCACAGATTCAGGTTCATTTCAGGGTAATTGGGCTGATTTAATGTGATTTGATGATTACAAGCAGCAGCATTTGGTTTATCAAATAGCCCAGATTCCATGTAAGTCAAATTTATCCTGAGAATTTGAGCCCAAGAAATGTTCAGCTGTAAGTGTGATGTACTGGTGATCTCACCAGGGGGGGAAAAAAAGGAAATAAAAACTTGAAAATCAGAGCTTTTATCTTTATGATGTTTTCTGTTGTGAGAATTTTCTTGGTTTTATGAGTTGAAGCCTCCCAAAGTGAATAGTGAAATCCAAAGAGAAAAATTATTCTTCTCTCAGCAATAGCTCTGAAATCTGCCATTTTCCTGTTTTTTAAAAAAAAAAAAAGGGCATTTTAAGGAAATAGGAAGTATTTTGGGAAACTGTAGCTCTTACAAGAGTCACATCAAGGGCCTTTCATGCTTCTGGGGATCAGTCCAAATTCATCAGTCAGTTCTCTATAGCTGTGCCCTGTGTAAAAGTTTTATTTGATGTCCCAGACAACCTTGAAAATTCTTCTGGGCTTCATCAATTTGATTTAATTCAGCTTCATGTTAGAGTAGATGATCTCAAATCAGCCTGGAGCACCCACACTGTGCTTACTGCAGGATTTTGGCTGGTGCGTGTTTAGGATTGATGCCAGGACAGCGTGACTGAGGCAATGATCAAAGTCTTTGTGCCGTGGGTAAGCGCAAGGAAGATGAAATTCCTGCGCGGTGTTGCTTGCAGCACCCCAAGGGAACATGGAGCCGCCCAGGTCAGAAACAATTTGCCCCAAAATAATTCTGTGAATGAAGCTTTGGGCAAGCTGCACATAGAAGTTCTTGCCAGAGGAGACGTTTTAGCTAAATAAAGTTCTGGTGAGCAATTACTCTCATAATTTGGTGGTAAATCCTATCGGGGAATTGCTCTTGGTAACTCTTATATTATTAATTAGCTCAACTACCATGAGTCATTATTAAATATTGCAGTGCTCTTGGTGAAGTGTTAGTTGTTTATTCCCATTTTGCACATGGCATAACTGAGGAATGAAAGTTTTTCCTCATGTTTGGTAGGTACAGAGACACTGTTTCAGTTTCCAGACACAGGGAAAACGTGACTCGTGTGTGAGGAGCCTTTGGTATCTGCTGGGTCTGGGCCAGTGAAGAGCTGCATTGAACAGCTCCAAAGACAGGACTCTTCCAAGAGGGGTATTCCTTTAATGCACAAACTGGCTTGGGTTGGAAGGGACCTTAAAGCCCATCTTGTCCCACCCCCTGCCACGGGCAGGGACACCTTCCACTATCCCAGGTTGCTCCAAGCCTGGTCCAACCTGGCCTTGGACACTTCCAGGGATCCAGGGGCAGCCACAGCTCCTCTGGGCACCCTGTGCCAGGGCCTCCCCACCCTCAGGGGGAAGGATTCCTTCCCAGTATCCCGTCTAACCCTGCCCTCTGGTAGTGGGAAGCCATTCCCTGTGTCCTGTCCCTCCAGGCCCTTGTAAAACATCCCTCTCCAGCTCTCAGTGGGATCAGCTGGAATCAGCCTGAGACCAGAGCTGGGATCAGTTGGTGCTTCTCTGACCTGCTGAGTTTTTTGTTGCCAGCACAGGCACCCCCCTCCAGGCTCACCTCTCTCCACAAACAGCCTGAGAACGAGTTGTGGCAGTTCTTATTAGGAAATAAGCTCCACGTGCCACTTTCTGCTTATGTCACCGTTTTTTCCCCCCTTTACATGTCTAAACCTTCAGTAGTCCAAGGCATCATCTCAATGATGATTTTTTTGTGTCTTAATGGTTTGCTCAGACCTGTCCAGTCCTGTCCCCCAGACGTGACAGCCCTGCCCCGGCTCTCATGCCAAGAACAGCTAATCAGGGTGCAGGCAGCTGAAAGGTCACTGTGATAAGGTGCCACATTCCCGTGGGGAGGGACCACAACACGGTGTGAACCTGCCCTGGTGACAGACTGCAGCGAAAATGCGGAAGGGTTGGCATTTACTGGAAATCCCTCTTGTTACAACCTCAGTTCCTGGAGTCGCTGAGTGCTAGAGGGGGTTGTTGGGCTGATGAATGTCTCCTTCTATTTGTTTTCCTACATGGAAAGAGGGGTGTCCACTGTAAGATGCTGCCCTCAGGGTCTATTTCTGTCTATGCTGTGAAATGTTTTTCAAGTATCACCTGTGGTGCCGTAATTTCCTTCAATAAGCAGAAATAGGTCTGTGATGAGGAAAGAGCTGCCAGGGCTGTTGTATCATGGTAGAGAGTAACGTGTTTGAAGAAGGGCACTTGTCATATTTTCTGGGGCTGTCATGGTTAATAAATGGATGAATAATTAAGTAAACTTGTCCATAATTAACTCCATAGCCTGTGGGCATATGACCAATTTGGACAGACCTTTTGTTGAGGCATATATATTAGCCCTTGGAAGAAATCCCAATTCTTTATGGAAGAACAAGTTTCTCTGAGCAAATTCCTTGCTGAATTTCCAATTAACTTAATAAATAGGTTTTCTTTTGTTTGTATTTATTTTACAAATATCCTGTATTGTTTTACCACTGATGTCTCACTGCTACAGCTCATCCTGTATGGCATGATTTATGTTTCTCTGTCCAATGCTTGAAGCTTCACTGGGTTACTGCATTATTCCACATAGAAAATTGTGTAGAGAGTTGCAAAAGTTCTTGATTGAATTCCATATGTAAAACACACTATGATTCAGGGGAAATTAAGGTCTAAAAAAAAAGATATGTTTTTAGGCTTGGATATTTTTCAGCCTGGATTTTTTTATTTCTTTAGCTTTGGATCTAAATTTTTTGTTAGGCTTTTGTCACCTTTTGTTTTAATTTGCATAAAATCCCCTTCAATGGATATTGGATGAAGAGGAGTGTTATTGCAGGTGTATTTCAAGACTGAGACTGAGTTTTTGGGTAAGAATCTGGTCCTTGAACGTTCTGGAAGTGTTTTAGCAGCTCTGGATCCCTTTTGCTGCTCGGGCTGTCCATGAGCAGCGGGGTGGGTGGAGCATCTCCTCTGTTGTTACGGGAACACCAGCCGTGGGGTGCCAGGGGAGGCAGCAGAGACGGTATTTGTTGAATGACATGTAAAATCAGGTTTTGCTATTCTCCTCAGAGAGATTTCCACTCCTGCTTTTGCAGCAATGCTCTGAATACAGGATGTTTGGAGATGTAACCTGTGCTGGGAACAAATACGCTTTATTTCCGTGTGGTATTGCCATCTGGGTGCTGTTATTTGGGATATGCATCTCCATCCTTTCCCGCGCTGTTGCAATAATTCACTCAGAGCTGCTCAAGATGTGAGAAATTCACATTCACAGCTGCCCCAACCCTCCTGCAGTTCATTGAATTACTGGGGGCTTCAGGTCCTGAAGGTTCAGTGCAGGGTCAGCAGTGCTACACCACACCTGTTTCACACTGCTCAGGTGTTTAATACAAACCAACTTGCATTTTGAGTAGCATCTCCTCTTTGAAGCATGAATAAAATCCATGAGGTGAAATCCTGAGGGGTTTTAGGGTGAGACCGTGCAGACGAGGCGGCTCCAGCACAGCTGCACTTTGATCCATAAATATTCAGAGCGGGGGGTAAAACTCCTCATCCGCTTGTGGAGAGACACTCCAAGCACAGCACATCCTGCTTTACCCAACTCCTTCAGCCCAGCAGATGCTGTTCATCCCTTGCTGTGGTGATGCCTCCCATCCAAGGCTGGCACTGGAATATGTGGTTGTAAAACTTTCTGACCAACCAGCTCTGAGCCTTGTAACTTTTGGAGACTATTTCAGTATAAACTCATTTTCCTCTTTTTTGGATGGAGGACGTATGAGCTGGGTAGTTCAAGAGTTTATTTAAAAGACTTTTTCCTACTTTCAGACAAGACAAAACCTTTGACATTTTGGAGCCTGTTCAAGCATCCAGCTCAGAGCTGCAGCAAAACATTTAATTTCATTATTTTCACTCCATCTTTCTCCCTAAAAATGTCTAAAGCACACATAACATTAGAGCTGCTTGAATGCTCCACAGTGAAACTGCAGGAACTTTGGCACTGCCTCTGATTGGAAATTCAAATGGGATTTGCTGGTGGGGATCTAAATCCGTCTGTCAGCACATGGCACGTGAGGAAGAAGGTGGGGATGATGTTCCCAGAGTCAGCATTTGTGTGATCATCTCGTACATGATTTGCAGCACAGAGGGTTCTAAACACTGCTAAACCTCATGTTTTAAAGAATAGAGCTGGGAAAATTGGAGATGATCTTTTTCTTTTTTGAAAACAGTGAGTTATATCTATTTCCTGTGTGTTATGTTCAGAGGTGGTGAAAATTCTTAAATCTAATGCTTCTGGAAATTTCCTGCTTCAGTTGTAGCACCTGGATCTCCCCAGGTCAAGGAGAGGTGATGCTCAGCAAGAGGGTGTATGCTGTTGTGTCCCTTCCCCCTAGACAACATTTTGCCTTCCAGATTTTTTGGGGGATTAATTCACTTGATTATTTCATATAACTACAAGAAAAATCAATAAACAACTGGACATCTCATTTTTTTCTTTAAATATCAATATTTCATGGTTGCTATTATTTATTTTTTCGTTCTCCTCCTCCCTGCTGTTGCCTAAGCAGGGAAGAAGCTGATGCTTGTTGATATCAAATTTAAATTTCTTGATCAAGTCTGAGAGAGACCCACGAATGAAAGAGAAAATCCAACCCAACATTTTCAATATTTCTAGTTGTTCCATGAGGCAAAAAGAAATGGAAATGTTGCGAGCAAGCAAGAAATGCAAATGTGTATTTTTCCATCTGATGAACTGGAATTTTGCTGGTTTGGAATTTAAATTTTTTTTTTGTCTGACCCAAATGTTGACTTCTAATTTAGTTGCTTCCTAGTTCTGTGTATCACTAACACAAACATACTGGGTTTGATGAAAGTCGTAGCCTTGTAACAGACATTGTTTTTAAACGGAGTAGGAACGGTCTGGAATAAATCTGTGCTTTACTTTCCAATCAAAGACAAGCACTCTGCAGTCCAAGCTTCTGGTTCCTCTGGAGAGACTTTACAAATGTGCTCCTGCCTTGGATTTAGAAGGGAATAATTGAGATATCAGGTAATGGAAATCAGCCATGTAGTATTTTAGATAACTCGGTTTGTCCTTTTTCTTGTCAAAGACACAGATGCCCAGTACTCTGCTCAAAAGCTCATCAGAAGAAATCCTCTTTATACCTAGGAAAAATTTCTCCATGAGGTAATGTCATCACAAAAGAGCAACTATCTTCTATTGATTATTCCCTGCAGGTATCCCGGTAAGAGAACCATTATATTAAAAATTTAGAGTCTTATAATTCCTTTCTGCAAATCTGATTGAGTTTTGTTTCTTTGGGAAGATACAATACTCTCTTTGGGTTTTTTCTTCCCTTCTCTGAGAGCACGTCATTTCAGGGGCTGTTTAGTCACTGTGAATTGCAGAGGAGCAGGTGTGTAAAGCCTGAGTAACATCTGTGTGACCGAGGCAGAAAGGGTTCTGGCCACTATGGGGTAATGGGCAGTGAAGTGTGGGGTGGATGTGCTAAAAGGGTGGGCACGGATCTCCCCGTGTGTGCTGGGCTCACATCCCCCTCCTCCCTCCGACAGCTGGCCTGGGAATTGCAGTGTTGTGTTGGTTTCTTGAGGGGAGTGTAAATCACAAACCAACCTGGGAAAAAGGCTCCTCCTTATTCCAGAGTCAGCTTTGACCCAGCTCTGATCTGCTGGGTTTGCCAACAGAAGCTGCTCTTTTTCCTGTTGGCACAACACCGGCTGTTCAGCTGTGGATGACAAGTTTGGAATCTATGTAACCAGTGTGATGGATAAAACAGGGAAAAAACCCAAACACCATCCTTGTCTGAGGAGCTTTGAGTGTTTGGGCCTTTCTTTCTGATTTGAAAGCCAGAATAAAGCCAGAAATAAAGATTTTTAGCTTGGAAAATTAAGTTTTATCTACAGGCTGGGGAAATATGTCTGGAGAAGAGGAGACTCAAGGGCAATCCTCTCTCCCTTCAAGTCCCTGGCAGAGGGTGGAGCCAGGTGGGATTCAGGCTCTTCTCCCAGGGAACAGGTGACGGGAAACAGCCTCAGGTTGTGCCAGGGGAGGTTCAAGTTGGATACTGGGGAAAATTTCTTCACTGAGAGAATGGCCAGGCCTTGGAAGAGGCTGCCCAGGGAGGTGGTGGAGGGGCTGGAACAGACAGGGCTTAGGGGTGGACCTGGCAGTGCTGGGTTGGTGGTTGGACTGGCTCATCTTGGAGGTCTTTTCCAACCTAAATGATTCTATGTGAGAACAGGCTGTCTCAACGCTGGTTTTATTTCCAGGTTTATCTGTACTCCTGCTGCTCCAGCACAAGTATCTGCACTCCTGGAGGAATTCCATCACTTATCAGGTCCCTCTACAGCCAAGTTAACAAGTTGGCTGCAAAAAGCAAAATATTTCAGATGATAAAAGGAGGTTTTCTAATTTTAATAATTGAAAAAAACCTCAATGTTTTCTCTATTTACCAGGTAAATTTATTTCTAAAGCCTCAATCCTTTCCCTATTTGCCAGGTAAATCTTTAGAGCTGAAGCTGACTGGTGTGTGTAGGAGGCATTTTTGTGTTTTACTCGATGCTTTGAGATCAGTGGAAATGAAAAGCTGTATAATTACCCTCTGGCCTTTTATCTTTCTGTGGTATCATCTCTAGAGAACCAACGATGGGGTACAGAAGCCTCTGCACAGCAGATAATCACAGCCATTAGAGGAAACAATGCCAACTTGAAATCAACTGTGTTTTGCTCAGTAAAACATTGATATTGGAGTCTTTGTTGATCCGTTCCTGAAATCAGGCAGCCATGAAACAGCCACGCTCGTGGCAGCACCCATACATTGAACTAATTGTTGAATATTCTAGTAAAATCTTAAAATATTCAGAGGTTGGTGTTATGAGATGGGGGGACACAAAGGATGTGAACATCTGCTCTAAGTGAAAAATACAAGTCAGCCTTAATTACAAAGTTGCAATCAATGCTGCTGTGTTTTGAAGGTGTTGGTAAATAATTAATGAGTAAGTGCAGCACAAGGATGGAAATTTCCTCTAAAACCTGATTTTAAGCGAATATTGGTGCTTTTTAAAGGGGGGGAGGAAAGGAGCAGATTTATGATACAGCTGGAATGTGAAAGCTGAAATAGTGGTTTTACTCAGGAGTTAAATGCACGTGGGGTGTTTCAGCAGCTCCGCTTGTCATTATCCTGATCCAGGCGTGGCAGCTGAGTGGCCGGGGTTGGTGACTGCATGGGGAATATTCACTTGTCAATAAGATCTGACTGAATGTCACATCCACTTAATGGCGCTTAGAGGGGAAGGAAATCACTGTCTCACACCCCTGAGAAAGGTCAGAGCATCAATTTATCTCTGTTTGTCTGAAACCAGTTGAAAGTAAATGCAAGTTTGCCGCTTAAGGATTTTTTTCATTCCAGTTCTGAGTTGAACTGGTTTTAAAGCTCGTGTCGGGAAGAAGAACACGCTGCCATGGGTGGCAGTGGCTCAGGTAGCCCACGGACCTCCTGGATCTCTGTGAGCATCTCCACTTGGTCTTTCACCTCCTGCTCAAACTGGGCGAACTGTTCAAGCCTTGTGGGGCTCCGTGGCCAGCCTAAACTCTGGCACATGGACAACACAGCGTCTGCCAAGGGCTTTACAACATCTACAGGCAGCCTTCTTTGGAAAATAATAATAATAACAATAATCATAATCATAATAATACATGAGCTCAGGTATGCCAGGATTTTGAAACATCTTTTTGAAACATCATTAGATATGACTCATTGATTAAAAAAATATATATTACAGCACTGACTGACAGGTTTGGGGTGCCTTTTTGGCTCTTTCTCATTAATGAAGTCATTTTAAGGACCTTCAAACCTCAACGCACAACATCAGAGCTGCCTTGTGGCAGCCATAAACGTAGTTTCCTCTGTCTGCAGGGGTGGGACGCCAGGATCTGCTGTGGCTGAGCTGTGCAGAGCCCACACAAGGGCTGTGATACTGGTCCCAGTACTGATGCAATGCAGTGCTGAGTTGTTTTTGCAATTACCCACATCAGCACTGGCACTTCCAGATTTAGCTCAGATCTCATTGCATTGCCTTCTCTGCTTAGAGAAATAAAAAGAGTCTTCATAGCTGTTCTTAAGTTTTTATCTCAGTATTTTGAGTCCTGTTGGTGCAGTCCTCATCACTCAGATGGATTAAAACCAAAGCCACACCAGCCTAAGTATGTTTGTCTTGTTTCTAACAAATATGTTGCTATGGGAACTTGATGTTGCTCTGGTTGTTGCACCAGATGCACCAGCTATCTGTCTCTAGGCTGGCTTTTTTTTCTGTAAATTAATTGCATTTAAACTAAACATATTAAGTTATTTCATGTTAATTAATTTGAATGTTAAGCTGGGTGTTTGCAGTTTCCCTCTCCCTGCTCACCCCCCCACATTAATTAACTGCTCCAGACCCTGCAGTCCCTCACCCATCGCTGTGGTCTTCCCCAGCTCTCTGCAGTTACAGCACTTGCTGCCTGCATGGGAAGTAATCAGTGTCCAAAATAATTGCTTTTCACAAGTCTACAGTCAGCTTCCTTGTCACATATTTAAGCTGTAATGAAACTGTTTCGGTTGCCAGGAAAAAAATATTCAGCTGAAATGTACTGTAATTGCAGGTGGAAAGCAGAGCTGATAATGGAGCTGGTTTTATTTAGCACATCGTGTTTTCATTTGTTGGAGGCATTTCCTCCAGCAGTGCTCTCCTCTCCTCATTCCTGCTGAGGGAGGAGGAGGGTTGGGATCCTCCCAGTATCTCTGCTTTGCATTTAGGCAGTGGAAGGTGCAGGAGAACTCACGTGTGATGCAGGGGGCAGGAAGGGCATCCTTGGCCCTGAGGCAGACAAGTGATACAGGATTAATCTGATTGCTCTGTGCTTTGCTTGTGTGTTCAGCCAGCAGTGGGGCTTTGGGAAAATACTTAAATTTGAGTTAGTTACCTAAAAATCTATAAATAAATTATCCAAGAGTTGTTTCTAAATCTAAACTTTCTGGGAGCTCAGCAGCAAACAAAACCATTGCTTAGGTTTGCAGCACACAGCAGCAGACTTTCTCCTAGAATCCAAAATTCTTGGAGCAGAATCCTTGCTGTGGGAAAGGACAAGATGGTGAATGCGTGCAGCAGACTTAGACATTTCCTACACAGCTCTGTGATCTGTGGTCAGAAGCTGTAGAGAAACTGGCTAATAAATTAGTAGCCCACAGGGAAATCTTATTTACAAGGAAGGCAACAGAAACATTAATGTATCTTTATTAGCCTTATTTAGGCCATCTGCTGTGTACATGGTGGGAGCTGCACAGTCCCTGCAGTCAAACAGCAGCGGGGACGTGCTGAGTTCCAAACTCTTCTCATTTAAATGCTTCCTTAGACCTCTTCAGCTCCCAGAACTTTTTGCTGCAGTGAAAAGTCAGCTGATCATCAACGACGCAGGGAGTGTGGAATTTTCTGTGTCTCCATTCAGATGCATTTTCTTTCTTGTAGCCTATGTTTGACGTGGATTTTGATTGGTTTTTGGGGTCAAGTTGCCATTGAAATCACTATAACCCAAAATTTAATAGCAAATTCTGTGCTTTGCAAGCCATTCATTGGGAAGATGGTTTTGGATCAACTGTAGTTACTTGCTTTTTAATGCATACACAGATTTTTCTGCATATGTTTAGATAATTTGAGTGTAGCCCAAGGAAAAGGAATTAAAAAGTTGATTACCATAATTTTGAATTTTATTTCCTATCAGCCTTTTCCTACTCCATGTGTGTTTCACTTAGCAAATTGTTTTGCTTGGATCGGGCCAGCTCAGTCCTTGCAGTTTCTCACTGAATACAGTGAAACCCCTACAGCTGCTGCTCTCAGTGGCCAGAGTTTTCTTGCCAAAGTTCTCTTCACACCTTTGAAGCGTTATTTATCTACTTTTTTAAAGGAATGAAAGTCCATGCACCATGGTAATTCCTTGCTCTCCTGTTGAGCCTGAATTTTTAACTGAAACGTAAGCCTAAGCAAGCAGCTTGTTAATTCCCAACTAACCTTCTCACTGGCTGATTGCAGCTGGGGAACGACAGCTTTCCCATTTTGTTGAAATAAATAAATTGCGAGGAATGTGTGGAGGAATCTTAGAGGCTTTATTAATGCGAAACACAGAGAGGCTCCTGCTTAGATTGTACTTCTTTGATTACTCAACTGAGTTATTAGATACATGAAGAACAGCCATTTAAATGTAAATCCATTCTCCTTCTGTAATAGATAAATGGGCTTTGCCTTGAATTTGTAAGCAGAATATATCACTTTGATATAGTAACTGGAGCTGAATAAAGCCAGTCAGTAGACCAAGGGAAGGATGCGGATTCCTTTAAAGTGAATGGAAAAGAGGGGACCATCAGTTAGTTAATTAACTTCAATTTCTATATTAATGAACTTTCTCTGGTGCTTGTTTAAGCATCCAGATGCTTGCAAATGTTTTTTTCCCCAACAGGCATTTGTTGGCATGTAAAAATTACAAACGAGGGTACCTGTCTTTTATGTCCCAGATATGATTTTTTCATGTGCTCTGTGGCAGTCACACTGTGGGTGGTCCAGAGCTGCACTGTGCTGGGTGGGATGCATGTGGGCTCTCAAGCCCAGGGCACCACCCGTTCAAAATCTGAAAGACAGGGGGAAAATGGATTCGGTGTCTTGCATGCTCCTCATGAGCCCTGTAGAAGGCAGGTGGCCAGAGCTGGATATTCACCAGAGGTGACTGCTCTGGCAAAGCTCGTCTTCTCAGGCTCCTCCTGAACACAGGGCACTTGGGCTCCATTTCTGCACCAAATTCTCTCTGGATGACTCTGTTGGTTGTTACCAAGAATAGAGGAGGTGAGAGAACCAGCCCCAAGCTGTCCAAGGTGTGAGAAGGTAACCCTTCCTGCAGGATGTTATCCTTCAGCCCTCAGATGTTCTTCAGGAACTGGCTGTACTCACCAATGCCACGGCAATCCCCTCTGCTATTTGTTACAGAAAATTCAGGAAGGAACTTTAATCTCAAAAGGACAGCACAGCAGTTTTTCAAATGGCACTTGGCTCCCAGAGAGGGACTGGACGAGCCTCGGGTGATGGCGCCAGGCCAGAGGAACTCAATGAACAACAGTCCTTGGTGGGATCCCTCGCCCCGGGTGGGATTTCAGAGGCGGCTATGCTGGCTGAGCTCGTCTGCAGGAGCAGAGCTAAGCAGATTTACAGTGCCTTGGAAAATCTGCCCCAGTAGCAACACTGGAATGAGCACATCTGACATTAAATAAGTGGCATGGTCGGATTTCTGTCTGAACACAGGAAAAAGAGGAATTGTCCCATGGGCACTGACCCGGGCTGAGACGCGGGAGAGCTGCCTGCAGGGACAGGCTCCCACCCAAACCAGAGGCAGATGTTTTCCTCTTGCTGACTTTCCATCGCTCAGAACCCTCTGTGTGCTGGCGAGCAAATTGCTGCTTCTCTCACACATCCAAATTCCATTTGGCAGTTCTGTTCCTGCACCCTTGGCTTTTGCTTCCTTAATACAGAAATACTCTGAAAGAGGAAACATCTCTATTTTAGCAAAATGGGACCGTGTTCTCAAAAACAACTACAAAAGTACAGTGAAGAACCAGGAAAACAAATGGCAGAGTTTCACCTTGGTCATCTGTAGGAAGTTTTCTATTTTCTTTATCCTGGACTCCTGGTGTTGTAGTTGCAAGTGTAGCCATCCTTGTTATCCACCTACTATTGGGTGCTATTAATGGGATGCTTAATTCTTCCTAACATCACAGCAGTATGTGAAATGGAACAGATTTAAATTCTGATAGTTAATAGCTGAATAAATACATCTGCCAGCCATAGAGCATCTCAACTATTGCTCACTGTAACTGTAATTAAACTGTAATTAAAGCCAGTTAAAGCCATCAGACATCTGGGTGGTGAAAGATTAAGTCCATCCTGCTGCTTTCATTACCTCTGTGAGAGTTTGAGGGCTAATGGAACAGTCCTCTCATCGTGGGAGTGTATTTTCAGTAATCATGGTGACCAGATTTGCAGTGATGGAGACATTAAAGACACACTGGAAAAACAATATTAAGATATTAGAGATTAATCTATTGCTGTTAGTTCAGGTGGAGGGAATAGTTTCTGGTTGTGCTCTGTGTGAGCAGTCCTATATGGACACGAATTAAACGTTTCAGAATCATGGAATGGTTTGGGTTGGAAGGGAACGTAAATTCCCTCTTGTCCCACCGCCAGCCATGGGCAGGAACACCTTCCACCAGACTAGGTGCTCCAAGCCCCATCCAACCTGGCCTTGCAATGGACCTTTTTGCCACAATACTCTAAAATACTTGTTGCAGTTGTTTTTGCAGGCTGGGAGCTAAAGGAGCAGAACCCTCCTCAGAAATAAATGATAAAGGAGGGTGCCAGTCATATATCCCAGAAATATCCTTGCAAAACCTTACAGTTGTTTTTGGAAACTGCCTGATGCTGCTTTTATTACTTATAAATGCCAAGAAAGAAATTAAATTGCTTTTTGTACTGTATCCCTCCAACGTGGGGAAGTTTCTGTTGAAGAGGAGAGAGCTTTACTTAATCCCCTTAAAATTGGTGTGAGCACTCCAGGTTGTTTTGCCATTCAAGCCCTGTTTGTCCTTGGGTATTCCCTTGCTGTTCTGAGGGTGGGGAAGATGGGTGACTGGTTTTGGGGCAGTCTATTTATTGCATTATTCTGAATCTCTGTGGTGTTGGTTGTGAACTGACTCTGGTTGGGGTTTGCTGTTTTTAAACTCATTTTTGAGTTGTGGTACTAAAGTCTTTGTTCTGTGAATTACCTCCTCTTGGACATCTTTCCTTACATTTCTGATGACTTATTTTCTAGAAGGGATCATTAAAAATTACGAGTCTGGATATACGGCAGAGACAGTGGGATGGAGGAAGCAATTTTCTTCGCTGGGGCTGTGTTGTGAACAAAACCTTCCACACTTCGAGCAAAACTCTGTGGCAGAAAGAAAATAGGACAGTTCAATTTGATGAGGATTTATGTCTGTTGGATTTCTCTGACTTTAAATACTGTCTACCACAGAATCTGAGTTATTAAACCTCAATGACTGATGTATCTACACAGACCAAGGAGTGACCCTGAACATTTGCTAAGCTTTGAAAACCCGAAGTTCATTTATTTAGATTTTCTTTCTCTGTCTCTAAAACTAGAGTGGAGAAAAGGAATTGAGGGTTCACCTGAGAAGGTCAGAGAAGAGCAGGAGCCCTCAGAGACGATAGAGTTGCTGTGAACATAACATTTCTACAAGTAAGACTTAACTTTCAGGCTGCATTTTCTTGAAATCTGCTGGAAGTAGCTACTGGGCTTTGTACATTCATCTTCTCTTGTCTTGGATATTAATCTGACCACTCCACACCTTGAGTTTTGGCAATCAGTATCAGTATTTCATCTTAAATTGATGATGTGCACACTAAATACTCTCTGAATATGAACTGTAGCTGTAGGAGATCCTTTGGGTACCCAAGGCACAGCCTTAGTGAGCTGTGCTTTACCTGCATCAGGGCTGGTTTTTCCAATGCTGAGAGTCTGGGGGAGAGGAGATTTTAAATAGTGCTGGACTTGTTTCCTCAGCTTCCGTAAACTCCCAAATTTTCCCAAGGCTTTGGATTTTAAATATAGAAAAGAGAATAAACCTTCTACAGCCGCAGGTTTTAGTCTTGAGCCAGTATAAAAACTGACTTTATCTGGGATGCCAGGTGCCAGGTTTGCAGCATCCCAGGACTTGAAGCAGTACTTTAATATTATTTTAATAAATAATGAATATATTTTAATATTAGTTTTTCCTCCCTGACGTCTCAGGATGCAGATTCACACATACAGACCTCCAAACCCACATACAACATTTTTATTTTGCACATTTGCAGCATTCAAGTAGACACAAAGTAATGAAAGAAAGGAGTTAATTCCTCCCTTGTTTCCAATGAATTTTGCATAGGAAGCAGCCATGTGCACTGGCATCACTCCGTGCTGAAGAGCAGAACTCTGCTGGGTCAACGACTCCAGTTAAGTAGCCCCAAGACACCCTCTGAGGCTAATAATAGCCTCTAAATAAGAGCAGTCTTACAGACTACTTTGGGATCAGCCTGCCAGGTCAAAAGCTATTTATTGTCAGAAAGTGTGGCATTGCAGGGTGCTTCCAGATCTGCCACCTCTCCGAACTGCTTCCAGACAGAAGTGTGAGCTTGCTCGAACTGGTATTAACATTTAATTTTTAATGGACTAATTAAACTGACCACCACAAGTCTCAGAGGTCAAGGGTAGTTTTGGTTTGTATCAGTTTATTTCTGATTTTTCAGTAGGACTCTGACAAAATGCTGAGAAAATCAGGTCTTTGT
This sequence comes from Rhagologus leucostigma, assembly GCA_013397725.1. NCBI lineage: Eukaryota > Metazoa > Chordata > Aves > Passeriformes > Rhagologus > Rhagologus leucostigma. The sequence continues at coordinate 78,629 of VZTD01000837.1, read as the reverse complement.
GTCAGGATTGTTCTATTCCCTTTAGTGTCTTGTGTATTTAAACTTCTGCTCAATACTATAAATACCATCTTGTTTCCCAGAATTTTCCAAGGGATAGAAAGCTTATTTGAGTTTTTAAACAGCTGTAGTAATAGGCAAACATATCATTAAGATCCTAATCAAATACACACAATTATTTTATTGTTCAAGCTTGGAGTTTATTGAATTAAAAAAACAATTGAATTCAAGTCCAAGGTAACATAATCCCCCTCTGTGGTTCTGCTGATTGAAACTTTAAATTCCATGCAAGACTAAATGGAAATAAGTTTCTTTTGTAAAGCACCATGGTGCCAAAATGTGTCCTCTGTAATGACATGCTCATCAGATTTGGTTGTATAATTTGTACCTTTAATTTATTGGGCAATGAGACTCTTAATATGTATTTCATGTGTCTCCAAAGGTTTTATTTGGCTGCCAGCCTGAAAAATATCAATATTGTAAGGATTAAGCAACCAAACAAAAAATCAAATAGTCCAACAGAGAGACTAAATCAATACAAAATAAATGTTTGGGTTGCGTGGAGTCATTGGACAAGGCAGAGGGATAAAGCTGTGGAGAAATCGATGTGCCAAAGGACAGACAGTCAGAAACACCTTCTCCAGCTCAGCCAGGCGCTGCAAGGCTTGGAAAAACAAATGGAAGCTCTGTGGTGGTGAGATCAGTGTTGGGGATGGGGTGACTGTCCAACCCACCACGGCAAATCCCCATTTCCTGGTGTTTGCCCCAGGAACTGTCTCAGCCAAGCGTGGCCCAAGTGGTGTGAAACTGCTTCCACACAGGGTGAGTGATGCCTGTAATTGTGTAGATACAGAAAAGTTCTGAAGTGTGTTGAGAAGGAGGAGGGTTGAAAGGTCATGGAAAACACAACCTACATAATTTATCCACAGGATGGGTTGGAAATGGGTTTTGAGTACAAATCTGTAATTAACAGCTCTCTAATTGACTCCTGGGCCCATCATCTGTACAATTAACTCCTTTCTGCTCATGTTGGACAAGCATTCCTTTGATCCAGACGGAGTTTGTAATTTCAGATCTATAGTTTTTAACTGAAAATCCATGTGGCTGAAGAAGATTAAAGTCTGCTCAAGGAGGACACTGCCAGCATGCACAGTATTTCTGTCTGATTTAAGGGTTTTGAGGATCTTATACCCTGAAGGTGACATGTTCCCTGTCAGACACAAGGGAAATCAAAAGTTGAAGCATTTGTAAAATTTGTGAGTGGATCTGTTGTGGATTTTTGTAATTGGCCAATAATCTCTGTGACTGTGAAGCTTTTGGAGATCTGCTGACACTGGACTGCTGCAAAGGTGGGGGTTTGATTTTTCCGTGGACAGCACTGATTCCATCAGGGAAATCCCTGGAACTTGTAAATCAGGCAAAGAAAAATGCATAATTATTTCCTATGATACATTCTCATGCGTTTCACGAAGAGACTGTTATCGATGCAGCTCTGGCTGCTTTATTTTTACATTTTTAACTCCTTTGCCTTTCAAAGACCCGTCTTTCCATGAAAATTTATGGTGGGTGCAAAATTGCTCATCTCCCAAACAAACCAAGTAGCTGGAAAGGAGCAGCCAATTAAGATGCACGATGCTTTGCCTGAGTGACAGCCCATAAATCAGAGCCCGTGGAATATTACATTTTAATGCACTGCCGAAGCCTCGTGCTCGGTGTATCCACAGCCCCCGGCATTGCTTAGGGATGAAGTCACTCCTTGAGCTAAGTGAGGGAGGTCACACTGATGCTATAAAAAGGTGTCAGGCCTTTGGTATGTTGTTTGTAAAAGTAAAAGAAACAAGATTCTGGGCGTCTGCTTGCTCTCACTGTTAGAGGAGGTGTTTGGGAACCTAAAGTGGGTTCCTTTCTTACTGCTATTTAATAAATGTGATTTATTAGGAGACTGAAGAATGCTGTTAGCAGAAAGGATTGTGAGAAAAATTAACAGAAAGCATGACTTGAAGGGGTGAAGCTCAGAGCAAACTCAATAAATTTGGCAAGGAACACGTTAGCTAAACAATGCGCTTGGGCACAAAAATATCCCAACAGTCAAGAAACAGGGTTAAGAAAAACACTCTTCTGAGTGGAAATGGGTGTTCGAGATACACAGAGAGCCAGATCTACAATTCTCACAAAAATAACACAAGAATGTGCAGAGTAGCAGCATAAAATTTCCCTAAACTTTATTTTGTTCCTCTTTACTTTGATTTTTACTGTACGCTGCCTACCCCGCCATGAGATCAGAATACTGGGGAAAGGGCTGTTGGGAGCAGTCCACGCTGATTTCTCTGAATTTTGAGGTGATTCACAGAGGAATGTCACTGTTCCTCTTCTGGGAGTGATCCCCAGCTGAACCCATCCTGCATGTGGGGGAGCCTCCCCACAGGAGCTGCCGGGCAATTCTGGTGGGGGGGCCTGCCCTGCATCCCAAACTTATATGAAGCGGGTTCCTTCTTCGAGAAGATGCTAATCTCTGTCAATTCCTGCTCTTCCCCATTGCCTCTGAGCTCCGGCTCCTCTGTACCTGAAGTATCCTCCAGGATGTGGCGGCTTTGTTTCTTTTATTTCGGAGGGGTCAAGTGCTTACGAGGCGAGAAATCGAAGAGACTGGGGAAAAAATCTCCACCCAACCCCCAGAGCCCAACAATGCAGGAAGAAAGAAGTGACACTGCTGCGAGTGCCAGCATTTCTTTCCCTGCAGTAAATGAATTCTTTGAGAGTGGCAGGGAGACGGAGGAGACTGTTCCTGGTCTATCACTCCAAAGGGCAGCGCATCCTCTGCAGAAAGGGGACCCGGCAGGCTCCGACCTCCGCAGCGACTTCAATCCACCACAGGCTTAGCCATAAATATCGCCGCAGGCACCGAGTGCTGCTCAAATAATTTAAAGGAGAAACACGTACCTTTGAGCTCCTCTTCTTCGTGCTGGGGACAGCTGATGTATTTAAACGTGGGATGATTTAGTCCTATCGACTCCAGAGTGGTGGTAAAGATTAGGGAACGGATCCCCAGGCACCAGTGGTTGGGTTCGTGGATCGGGAGAGCAGCGGTGTGGGCAGTGTGCGTGCACTAGTTTAGTATTCCCTCTGGATATATCACTGACCTCCAAATGTTACACACAGGGTGTAATACTTGGTAATGAATCAGGTTTGTAGGCTGATCTTCAACACCTGTGCTGTCCTGAGTCCCAAATTTGGCTGGAGCCAGTCCAATAAGCCCCTTCCCAGCTGAATTTCCAGGAAGAACCTTGCCCTCGTGTTTGGAAAACAGCAGTCTGCCCTGCTACTACTGCTGAAGCTTTGGTGATCTCCAGTCTGAAGAGGTCCTCTCCACTTCTTTCCAGATGCAAAATTATGTCCTGCCTTCCAGCTTTTCCCCCAGAACTGGAGCTCAGATCCACCTGTGCTCATTTATCCATTTTTGTTGAAATTTAATGATCAAAGCATGAAGTTATAAGAAAGTATCTCTCCCCGCTTAAAGATCCTTTCATGAATAATTCCTGTTCCTCGCTCACTGTTACACACTGCACCCTTGGCAGATGAAGAGGTCAGTCCTCAGCCTATGCAAATGTTGCTTCAGAGCTGAATTTTTTTTTTTCCTTTCCAGGTTGGCAGCCCTTTGTTTAAAATGAAAATACCTCCAATTCTCTTTAATTTCTTATGCACAAAAATGCACTAATGATAAGGCAATTTAGGCTACTTGAGCTCGTTTGACCTCGAAAGGTGAAGAAGTTAGTATGGGTTGTACTGCCTGAAATTAGAGTATAATATCCCACATCTTGCACCCTGCTACGTATCCTGGAAAATCATAACCCACCAAGAGAGAAATAATCTCTGGGTTTGCACCAGTTTAACCAGAGGAGAATATTTCACCTATTTTGTTTTCCCATCTCAATACCACATGGAAGTCCCATAATTAATTGAGCTGCATGAGAATTTATGTAAGCAACTTCGGGAAAATACCAGAAACTGGTGATAGTCAGTATAAAAAGAACCCGAATTTGGATTAAGGCCATTGTAGTGCTTTTTATGAATTCGTAACTCCTCCTGCCTTTCTTTTTTCATTTGAGGCAACTTCAGAAGATAAAGTTGGAAGAACAATGTAGCCACATTCTCAGATTTCCAGCCAAAAGGGTGCCCTTCTCCTTCTTCATCTCATGTTTATTATTTTACCCCATCAAATAAAAAACCATCAGATACTTCTGTTAGAGTAAAAGCAACGTGTAGGAGGAACCAAAGGAAAACAGGCTGGAGGCTTCCTCAAGAATGGCAAAATCTTATTGTTTGCTCCTTATCAACAGAAAGCAACAGCCACATTAAATGAAGCTGGGTAACAAAGTAATTAATTCCTCTGTCTGAAACTTTGTGTCATCTCTGCGTGTGATTAGGGACGGGCTGGGATGAAAGGCTTTGTCTCTGGAGCTGCTGCTCTGTTTCATTTCTCGAGGTTATTGTGACAACATTCTCCTCCAGCCTGCGCTTGGGGCTGTGCAAAGCTCTTCCAAACCTTGCTGTCCATCAGTGGGAGTCAGACGTGGGGGTTGGCACATCCGTGCTTTGTGTGAAGCCAAGAAAGGCCCTCACCCATCAGGCAGACGTCAAACCCAAAGGCATGCAGACGGGATGGTGATTTTCCTCTTGGTTTCCCCTTCCAAGTGGAGCGGGCTTACCTCGGCCTGGGATCTGAGCAGGGAAGGAGTGGATGCTCTTGTAGTTTTCCCTTGCTGAAAAACAGCCAAAATAAAGTTTGCCAAGAGTCAGGGAGATTTCAGTGCAGGAGCGGAGCAGAGGGTTGTCCTGTTTGGTGTCACAGATCCATGGATGGCCAAACTCACGGGCAGTAAGAAGGCTGCAGTGTGGTCTGTCCTGCGGGTTGTATAGAAGGTGGATCGTTTTTTCATGAAAAGCCTCATTTGAATGGCCTCCTCTTTTTCTTGAGATAATTTAGGCTATGGGAATAACTGACATAAGGAGCATCTGCACTGCTGTTTCGTGTTCTTACCTTTTGTTTCCCAGTGCTGGGGACCTTAAAGATGCACAGGACAGGGAATCCTCCCCTGGAGTTCATGTGCTAAGCAAGGAGTGTTTGTTTTTATTGTAATCATTATTATTGTTACAAACGCCCCTGTTCCCACCTGCCCGCACCTTTCTCCCGAAGATAAAGACCTGCATGACGCTTCCTGGGCCATTCCCCAGCCAGGCTGCTGTGTCCCAATTGCACTGCCCACTTCATGCTAAGCACGCAGACTTTGCAAAACGGGGATCACTAATCTTTGTTTTTCCTAGATTTCCTCAAACCATTTTAAGACCCATTCGAGGTCAGTGAGAGCTGTGAACTCTTCAAATTACATTCTGAATAGCTTCACATTTGCCCTTCGTATTCATTTGCACTAATCAGTCTCTTCCCTGTTATCGCTGGGTGAGTCACTCACCGCTTCCCCACTCCACTTCTGGAGTTTGCATAGTGTGGTCGATTATGACCCAGTTTGGGTAATTTGTCCTCTTAATGATTCATTTATCACAGTCCAGAACCCACTTCAGCAAAACACTTAAATGTGCTTTCAAATGCTGTACTTACGAAGAATTAAAATAAGCATTTGCTTGAATGGTCTGGAGGTGGAGAAATTGTGTGTAATCACGCTTCTCCCTCACTGATAGTACTGACAAACGTTCCACCTTACAGCATTTTGCAAAAAGTAACAATTGGAGATAAATAATTTTGATAAGCAGAATCAAATAACAGCATCGTGTCATTCCTGATTAGATTTGACATTGTGCTAACATCCATCTTCCCCAAACAGCTGCGATGATGCAAGGCTTTCCTGCTGGAATCTGCCTCTAAATTATAAAACTGTCCAAAATGTACAAAAAGATTTATTTCAATTCCAAGACCATTGATTTGCTAGAGAACAGCAGAGGAAACCGCAGTATTTGGTGGATACCTTCGAAGCACATTTATGTAATTGATTCTTTTGCAACCAAATGCAGAAGAAATAATAAATAGAGTTGCTTCAAACTGAATGCTGCACCACAAGGCCAATAGTTCTCNTAAATATAAATATAAATATAAATATCCTTCACCAGCTGAGTTGTGACAGTGAAAACTACCTGCATCCAAGCAAAGTTCTTACTGAAACTCTCTTCTACGTTTTTATTTAAACTGCATTGAAAGTTAAATCTTGACTAAGTAGGCTGGGGAAAGTTTTAATGTGTGAACATGTTGACTCTGAGTACCACTAAATACTTCGTTTAATTTGCATTTGTTAGAAAATTTTCCCATTAAAACTGCAGCAGAGCGTGAGCTGTGGTACTGTGAATGGTTTCAGGACAGGACTTTTACACCTTATTAGCAATGCAGGAAGGGAAAAATACTTTAAAAAGCATTAAGGGGGAAAAATGTCATTAAAAACATATTTGTCAGCTTCCAGAGATGCTAATGAATAGGAACATAATGGCATTAACAGCTGGAGATCCACTTCTTTTCCAGGGAAAACTTTAACCTCACACACTTCTTTCATCTTGGTGTGGAAATGCACTAATGAAAGCTCTTCCCAGGACGGGAATTATTGGGGGGTTTAAGATGTGGCAAAAAAAATGCCTTATGTGTGCAGGTCTCCTTTTTAGTTATTGATATTTAAATTATAATTATTTATTTTTAACATATAAATAAAAGTCATTACAAAGAGTAACAAGAGGAGGCTGTGAAAGAAGCCAAAAGATTGAGGTCTTAAACCTAAATGTTAATTTGGGGTGGTGGTGGCAGCACCGTTCTCGTCAGACAAGGAGGAAAACCCGTGAGAAGATGTCTGATATTCTCACTGCCAACATTTCTGAGGCTGAGGAGCAATCCTGGGGGGGAGGGAGGCTGTTTTTGCTTTTCATTAGCCTAATCTCGTCGGAGTTTAATAGCAAAAACATGATAAACCTCATGTTCTTTTCATTAAAGAAACCTGTATCTCCTCTAGTTCCGTGCGTGCTATCTGCTGGCATTATTAAGGAGTTTATCACTCTGACTTCTCATGCAAATTACAAAGGGATTGGAAGGATTTGCTCCGCATCTGAGGAACGTACCCGCTGGATCCAGCGGACCTGAGCACCGTAATTGGCACCTAAATATGCTTTAGGCAGATGGTGCTGTAGATTGTGCCAGCAAATTACTTCTTGACCATGGCTGCTTCTCTGCTGTGTGTTATTTTGTAGATTTAAATCCAGCTTTTATTCTTGTCAAAATACCAGTGGAAGTATTTTGAGGTGTAATTTTAAGCTGCTTACTTTGAAAGGTATTAATACAGAGAAATGAATCAAAATCACAGCAAAGTTTTATAAGGCATCTTTATCTCCAGTTAAAAGTAACATCTGTGTGTCAGGCTGAGAACTGCACCTGGGACAGGTTTCCCATTTATCTCAGAGGAAAGGCAAGAAGTGAGTGCTAAAAATTGGTGCCAACAGACAACCCAAAATGAGCTGACCTTTTAAAGGGAGGGAACTTCCCAGTGCACTGAGAGACCCTACAAATGATCTTACCTTGCCTTTTTGTCACGCTGACTTCATAACCTCTGACAGTAACTCAGTGATCAGCAGCAAAAGGGCCCTTTTAATGAGAAACACGAAGAAGACATGTAGTCTGACTCAACTGTGAAAATCTGATGTTTAAAATACTACGGAGAGATACCCTGGGTGTGTTTGTGTTTTCTGTGTGAGCACAGTGTCACCAGCTCCACACATTCCAGCTCTGGGATGGTTCAAACAGAATCTGTCTCCCACCTCCATGAGAAGTGTCTTAAAATTGTCTTTGAAATGTGGTAAAAGTACACACTTTGATTCTCAGGATGGTGTTTTCAGTCTGAGCTCAGCTGCATTTAAGCTGCAGCTTTCCAAAACCAAATCAGAGCTGTTCAGGCTGTTGAGCTATGAGAAAATAAAGTGCTACTTAGGGGTGAAATAGTCACCGGTTGCTTTCTGCTACAATCAGAATAGAAATATTGCAAATGGCGTTTAAAAGGGAACAGGAGGAATCTCCTGGTCACCTGCTCTGGTCTCGCTGTTGTTTGAGCTGCTGTGCCACCACTAAATCAGGAGTAGAGGCAATGAAATGAGTCAATGGAGCCCCACAAATATGAAGCACTTTGCCGGGGAAAATCAAGCTGCTGTAATATGTGAGTCACTGCTTGCCCTCTGAGTCTCTCTCTGTGTTGTTTTTTCTCTGTCTGTTTTATGAGCTGCTGTTCATTTGCCTTCTTGGCCAAACCAATCCTCCAGCAGAACTGCAAGACCTGCTCCAGCTGAGGCAGTTGTAGAGAGCTGCCACGAGCTCTCCATAGCCTAATTATGAGCCAGCTGCCGGTCCAGCACCTCTGGGATATCCAGAGAAACCTCCCCAAAATGCAGTCATTTACAGTCTTTGCTTTTCACTGGCTACCTTTGATCTTCCCTTTTACCAGACTGAACAAAACACGTTTTAACTCCAGCTGTCAATAAGCGTCTGAGGTTTTCCTAGCTCGGGACTTAGGGGAGGAATTCGGAGTTAATGGCCCTGTATGCGATGCTGTTGCTAAGAAACCCTGGCTTGGCTCCGTAATGTCCTTTTGCAGTTTGGCGAGTTCCTCCCTGATGGAAACGCTCGTGTTTCAGCCTCTTGGCTTGTCCAGAGCAGGGTGTGCTCTGTTGTCAGCTTGCCTGGCTCAGCCTTCGGCAAAAGGCGGTGGGAATCCAGTCTCCCCTGTTTTCTACCAACTTTAGCCCTTGCTTTCTGAAGTCATGAACCTCGTCCTGCCCTTGGCAGGTGCCTGAAGTCCATTACGTATTTGCTGTCTGGGACTGGCTGTGCTGCAGCATATTCCTGGTCCTAAACGTCTCGTATCCAGGAGATATCATCACCTGGCTAGAGACACAGAGACAATTTAAAAGCATAACCCATCTGTTTTACACTGGTAACACGCAGTTTTCTCGTTGCCATGGCAAACCTGGAAAGAAGAGCAGAGAGGGATGTTCAGGTGAGGGAACTCTGCCTCGGCGGAGAGGCAGGAAACAGGTTTGGGGCCTTTTTCTTTTTAATGGTGCTTAGAAATCCATAGGGATGAAACCAAATGCCTCTGTTGCAGGAGTTTCCTTCAGCCACCACCCTCTCTTGGTCTGACATTTGTATGGGAGAGCCAAGGAACCCTGCACTGAGTCCTTATGAGTTTGATGAGACTTGGTTTGCAGAGATGGTGTTTGTCCCTGTGCCTGCTCTGGGTTTGACACCAGGCAAGCAACGTAGTTCCTCTTCCTTGTTTCTGACGTGTGGGTGGAAGGAAAATTCTGGAAGCTGGAGATGAAGACGAGGTTTCTAAAGACCAGAGGTCCTCCTTATGCTCGGGTTTCCCAGGGCTTTTCCCTTCCCCAGGCTGGCAGAGCAGTCCCTCAGGTATCCGGAGCCCAGCATTTCACCCACATGTTGCTGATGCAGCCCGCGTCAGGCTGGCCTTCTGAAATCATTGTGTAACATTGAGAAAAAGCAATTCAGAGGAAAGACATGTCATTCTGATGTGTCAGCACCGATAAGGATGAAGTCCGCCAAAGACCTTGAAGCTCCACTGGAGAGAGCAGAGGTGGCCTCTATGTAGCTGGAGGTGTTTAGGGAGTTGCTTCTTCTTTACACAACACAATATTTTGCATTGGTATTGAAACTGAGCAGACTTGGTGCTGATCACACCCTGACTTCATAAGAAACAGTAAATAAATCCCTTGCACTGTGTGGTCTCAGGTCTCACTCAATATAACACCAAAATTAGTTGATGGAGCTGTATTATCACTTTCCTCTCTTCTGTCTTTTGGCCATAATTAGCAGGGACATTTTCTGTCAATCAAGTGTCAAAATTAAACGCTTTCCCTTCATCCGTCAAAATTCTGTGCCAAAGAGAATGGTTGTTCCCTTGGGCAGCTGCTGGGGAGCAGAGTGATGGGCTGGGTTATTAACAGAATTAGCTTTAAATGCTAATGTTGGTGTTTACACAGGTTCAGGAGCCTCAGGAAGATGAAAGGCTCTCAGAACGGTGTCAGTCTCGCTGCTAGCAAGGGAAAGGCAGTTGGAGCTGCTCAGGACTGAGCAGTGAGGCTGGAGGATGTGTCGCTCAGCCCCAGGGGTTTGTCAGGCTGTGAGGGCAGGGTGAGGGTGGCAGCAGGTTAGTGTGATTCCACATGACTCATTTTGGGGCATGTCCCACCCATCAAGGGCTGGACCCCCAGGGTTGGATGCCTGCCTTGACCTGCCCTTTCAGGAGCATTTAAGCCCCATCCTGAAAAGCAAGTTAGACACTGAAATGCCTCAGTTACATCAGGAGCCCAAGAACTGAGGGCAGGTTTGAAAAAAAAACGAGTCCCTGAGCCGCTTCAGGAGGTTTTAAATGTTTTAATCAAAACCTTTTCTATTTACCTAATACTCCATGTCACGGAGAAGAGGGAGGCTTTTAAATATCTCCTGCTCTGCTGCTGTTGTGGTTTCACCTGCCTCGCTCCTGCCGGGGCACTGCAGTGATCTCATCTCTCCCTGTGCCTGGCTGCAGCCCAAGCTCCTCACTTGGACTTGGCACAGGGACACGACTGCTGGAAAATCCCAGCCCTTCCAAGTGCTGCCTGCAAAATGCTGCTTCCCCAGTCCCATACTGGTGACAGTTACTCCTCTTGTCCTTTATTAAAATTTAATTTCATTGCTTTGCCAAACAATCCTGCTGCAAAGGCTATAGATGAAAGTGAGGAAAGGAGGTTAATGCAATATGTGTTATCCCTGTCTACAGGGATATTTGGGATTTTCACTGCCTTCACATTGCTGAAATAAATGCCACAAGCAAACTTTACAAATGTAGAGTGAGTAATTTAGATATAAAATTGCTTGGCCATGAAGTCAAGGTTCGAAGCTAAATCACAAAACCCAGGGAACCCAAAACAAAGAAAACCTTGTTTTCCGCAGGTAGGGAAATTTATAAACAAATTATTTCCCCCTGGTCATCAGGAAGAAAAATCCACTTAGTGTCACATGAGGCTCTACTACACAAAAAAAGTGAGGAGGTGCTGCCCCCCCACTGCACATCCCATTGGATACAACAGAGCTAAAAGCACCTTCACAGGAGCATCTAGAAAACCTAATAGATAAAAAATAATTATTCCAACTGACACAAACATTTGAATACTCTGTGATTACTGCTGAATGCCCTACTTGTTTTTTCACTGAAAATGTCGTAATTTTGAGAAATGATCATGCTCAGGTAGAATGAAAACAACATGACTGAAAAGAAATGGGAAGTGCCCACGGAGTTCTGTTAAAATGCCATCCCAAACACCGAAGGAGGATGCGCTTAAACATCATCAGGACTTGTGTGTTTTCTAAATGCAATCTTCCTATTGACATGCCCTTAAAAATTTGTGGGTTTTTCAGTGAAGAAAAACAACCCAGAAGAGTTCGATACGTTTCCTATGTGGGCACCTCCCCAAGTGCCACATCCATTTTGAATATTTCCAGGGATGATGATTCCACCACTTTCCTGGACAGCCTGGTTCAGTGCCTGACCATCCTTTATATGAAGAAATTTTTCCTCTTATTCACTGGCACAACTTCGAAACCTGCTGCTTACATGACTTGTTCTTACTTATAGGGAATATTAAGTCTGAAGCTGTGGATACAGACAAAACTGATCACGGGATAATATTCTTCAGGGAAAAATACTCTTTTGCTGCATTTTATAGATGTAGTTTACACAAATAACAAGTTTAAACACTGGTCTGAAAAAATCTGCTTTATTTTAGGAGGAGATTATTCAGTTCTGGGCCCATAAAAATAAATGACACACTGAAGAAGTGTCTTGAATGTGAAGATTTTGCTCCAAAGATATAATCATGTCAGGGTTATTAAATGCTGAATACAGTCTCATTTTAACTTTATTTTCTAGGTAGTTCTTTTTGTTCCACATAAATAGGGTTGGGGACATTGGTTGCAATGACACAAGTCAAAATCAGGCAGTAATGGACACAGGAACCACGAAATTGCACAAATTGCAACTAATCCAAAATATCCAAGGTATTATACATCTATAGGTGACATTATCCCATGAGTAGAATGTTTTAGATGAATAAAAAAACGTGTGGATTTCTCAGTCTTCAAAAGGAATTGATGCTGTGGATGAATGGGAATGGATGAGAAGGAAATGTGGGAATAAAACAATTATCAGTCAGGAGCTGTGCAGGGGCTCCGCTGGCAGGGCCGGTGCAGATGGAGCATCTGGTGTGGTCCTCAGCGTCACCTTTATCTGCAGCAGGAGCTGAATCCCCCTCCCAGGCTCCCTGAGACAGCTGGGTTTGTGCGAGTGCTTGATAAAACTTGACCCTCTGATCCGCTGTACTCAGCCGAGGTTTATCAACCTGTGTTTCCACTGTTTGAATTTCAGCTTTTTCTAATGCTCTGCCAATAAAGGTTTTTTTTCTAAGATAGAATTGCTAAGCCCAGCGTTTTCTTAGTGTCACATCCAAGGTTTTAAGCAGCGGAGCTGCTCAAGAAGGCAGCTCCCAAGGAAATTTAAATACTTGCTTTAACAGTATTCTCCATCCCTTCTTTTATCTATGAGCAAATACAGACACATGCAGGGAGAGATTTGCAGGTTGCCAGTTTTCATGACTTTATTGAAGTCTCAGAATCGTTGACATTTTTCTGATGTGACAAATCTGGTGCTTTGTTTTGGTTTCATTTTTCTTCTGTTTCTAACATTTCTGGTTAAAAGAAGTGCCATCCTAAGGGCGAAACAAAGATCTCCAGGAGGTGATGTGAACAAACCCAGTTTTTTTGATTTTTACGTCTTGTTTTTCAAGCCCCTTTCAGGATTTCTGGTGTCCCTCTCTCATTATTGCAACCTGACCAGATTAGCAAGACAATATTAATTGGTCTCTTAACACTCACAACAACACATAAAACTTCAGTCTCTTCCACGTATTTGGTGGGAAACAAAGAAAGCTCAGTTGTCTTCTAACACTTCATTCAAGTGAAATGCCTGTGATTTGTTAAATTCCTTTCAGGAAGGGTTTTCTTTCACCTTTGACACCAAGGAGATGGAGCATCCTGTTTGCACCAGGAGCTCCTTGTTAAAGCAGAACAACTCCCAGCTTGTAGCTGAATATCAGGGAAAAGCCAAACAAGTCCCTTACTGTTGGTGGCATCTCTCCTTTGTGGTGTGTGACTTTTCCACGGGCTGCAGAATGTGTGTAACAGATGGGAACAGAAGTGTTGAGGGTTTAGGTGACCCATCCAAGATCCTGGAGCTCGTTTTGGGTGAAGTGGGAACCCCATCCAAGACCTTTTATGCCAGCACAGATGGGCATCACTCCTCCAGAGCCAGCTCACAGCAGCTGGATGTCTGATCCTGGTGATGGCACCCGGAATTTCTGTTGTTCTCTTCCTTCTTATCGAAATAAAGCAGCTATTGTTTCTGGAATATAGCAGTTGCACAATCAGCCATGGAGGTGACAAATGAATGATTGCCCAACAGAAAGGAGCAAGCAGCAGCTGCACGGCCGGGTGTCACCGTGCCGCGTCCGCCTTTGGATAGGTTGTTTTGGTTCTTGGCAAGTTTGAATGGAGTTTCTCTTGCAGGAGTTGAATTTGCTGGTTTGGCGCCGTGCCTGCCGCATTTCTCAAAGTTTGACGTGTTCCTGGCCTGGCAGTTTGCAGCTCGCTGGGGAATTCAGCATCTCGAATATTTCTGTAAACAACAACAGCCCAGCCATAAAGTTTGGAGTCTGGTTTGCTGGTGGAGTCGTGGGCTCTTTCAGCTCAAGGCACTGCCCAAAGCAGCAGGACCCTGTCCCAGCTGCTTCAGCTTCTGCTCCAACTCCATTTTCCCATCACAATCATAAACATAACAGGGGAATTTATATTAATTTGTTTTTTTTCCTTCTAGGGTGAGTGGTATTTTTTTTTATTATAATGTTTATTAGTTTAACTAATAGAGCTGGAGTGAATAAACAAGTTTTTAGGGATGTGATCACTTCATCTGGATGATGTTCTCATAGCTCTAGTAAGATTTTACCCAAAGAGGAAAGTATTGTTTATTTTCTAAATGACCCTGGCAGTGTTTTAGTGAGAGGAAACACTGAGCCTTTTCATTTTTAAAATTTTGGCCAAATTCTAGTGAACTTCATTCACTACTATCATTAGCTGTGATTTAGAGCTGAAGAAACTGAGGCAAAGAAGAAAAGTCCTTTCCAAAGGGATAATTGGAAAAACCTCAGACGCAGCAAAATACAACAGTTCTTCTTTCACTACTCACTTCACGTATGTCTTGGATACATTACAGGAGTTTTTTTAGTAACAGGTGGTTTCTCCAAGGAGAGTATGGACATCTGCCCTTGCAGACACGTCTGGAACTCGCGTCCTTTTTCTGCTCAAATATGAGCTTTTAAATAGAGAGGGAGTGTAAAGAGAAATTACAAAATTTATTTCTGTGTTGCTGGATTCAAAACATATCAAAACAATGCAAAATTGACATTTCAATTGAAGTGGTTCGAAGTCCAACTTTGAAAGAAGCTTCTGCACCATAAAGGAGATGTCAATGAAAAGCTTTGATTATTAAAAAGCAGCTCCTACCCTGCAGAGCTCCACTTCTCGATGTTATTTTCATTTCCAAAAAGGTCGGGTTTGTAAAGAGAAACTAATAAGCTGAAAAAATGACCAGCTTTATGGCTGAGCATGTTTTCCTCTGGAACTCGAGTGCCATTTATTGCTCTGATGGCTTTCTTTTGCATCTGGGAAGCTCTGAACGCAGTTCTTTTCCAGTTACACACAAACCATTCACAGCCCAGAGAGACCAGCTCATCAGTAATTACTGTAATGGGTTCTTTGCAATGTTTCTTGAAAGGTGATTGAGCCCCTAATGCGGGCACCAGATATTTTTTTCTTCACTTAATGGTGTGGTAAATTACTCCTGCGAGGGGGCTCATTGAATGCCTCCTTTGAAACAAGTTAAAGGCCACAAAGGAAGGAAAAAGCTGTAGGTCTCTTCTTAGCAATAACAGGAGAAAATATTTATGGAGTGGTTCAGATCGAGATCTTCCCGGTGTTTCTGTAAGGCTGTGTCTGTCAACAGCATCTGGCACGAGCACATGGATGGGGCAGATGGCTCACGGTGGATTTTCCAGCTGCAAAGACGCAGGACAGCCTGGGTAGAGGAAAATGGGCTCCATGTGCTCAGAGCTTCTGCCTTATGATCCTGCTGCCTGTGGGTGTTACAGCTTTGCAGACCAGCTTCTCATCTGGGTGGAAGTGAGAGATGTTAACCAGTGTGAGACTGGCTCAAGAGAGGGGAACAGGTTGGATATTAGGAAAAATTTCTTCACTGTAGGGATGGAAAGCATTGGAACAGGCTCCCCAGGCAAGTGGTGGAGTCACCATCTATAAAAATGTTTAAAAATCGAGCAGAGATGGCATTTCATGATGTGGGTTAATGGATATAGGAGTATTTGGTTGAAGGTTGGGCTTGATGATCTTGTGGGCCTTGTCCAACCTTAATGATTCCCTGATTCCATGATTTTATGACTCTATGATTCCATGAGCTTGGTTTTTACAAAAGAAGTTTTCTTTTACTGCTAAGCGAATAAATTAATTGATGTGTCCAAACGCAATTAGCAAATGCTACAGCAGGAAAGGCTTCCTAATCAGAATCATTAATCTGGCAAAAATGAACTCTTGCATGTCCTCTTTTTTCCTAAACCCAGCAAAAACCACATCAGCCAACCTCAGTAATATAAATAACACTGGGTTTTATTTATAATTTAGCCTTATAAATATCTTATTTTTATACATTGTAGTGTCTACATGCCATAACCCAAACTGCCTTGAATTTCCGAGGCTGCAGGGCTGGCTGTTTTTTGGTTCCAAAGGTAGGATTTGGAGCTTTTGCAAGAACATTCTTAATTTCTCCCAAAACCTGTGCAGATAGGAGAAGATTTTGCAGGGGGGGATGAGGGAGTATTTGAGAACTGGCTGTGATTTAAAGAAAGCAGAACATGCTGCTGATCCATGTGTAGTCGGTCTCTCCATGCCTTCAATGCCCCAAACCAGTGGGTTGCCAGGCAGCAGGAGGGGAATTTTCCCTTCTTACCTCCTTCAAGGGAATGAGAGCATCCATCATTATTCATGGGACTGAAATCACACAGAAGGTTATAATTTGATTATTAAAAAAGAGTTAAAGACAGTCAACCACCTGAGCAAATCAGTTTTACCTACTCTTCAAAAAGAGGTTTCAACAATTCAATTAGGGTTGTTCAGCCTGGAGAAAAGAAGGCTCTGGGGAAAACTTAGAGCCCCTTCCAGTGCCTAAAGGGGCTCCAAGAGACCTGAAGAGGGGCTTTGGACAAGGGATGGAGTGACAGGACAAGGGGAAATGGCTTGCCACTGCCAGAGGATGGGGTTAGATGGGATATTGGGAAGGAATTGTTCCCTGTGAGGGTGGGGAGGCCCAACTGTGGCTGCCCCATCCCTGGAAGTGTCCAAGGCCAGGTTGGATGGGGCTTGGAGCAATCTGTGGAAGGTGTCCCTGCCCATGGCAGGAGGGCTAGAATGGGATGATCTGTAAGATATCTTCCAACCCAAACGATTCCATGGTTCCATAATGTGGGAGGATGCTGGAAGGCATTTGGACACTCGAGGCTCCTCATGTTACTGAGCCCTGAGTCTGGCTCTGGAGTGGCCCTGCAGAAAACACGGGGAGAGCTTGGACAGGGAAGGCCTGAAGTGCTTTGAGCATTTTCTTTTTCCTCACTGCAAAACAACCCCCGTGGCTGTTACTCGAGAAGCTCTTTGGTAACGTTAAACACTAATGAACTGCGCAGTTTGCCCACACACATCCCTGTCTGTGCCGACGCTCCGAGGGCCTCGTTAGCTGACGAGGTTTCCCTGGCAGCCTGGAGCTCTGAACGTCGCTCCGTTGGGATGGGTTTTCAAAGGATCCATCTACGCAGTGCAGCTTTCTGACTTTTCTCTCCATGGGAGCAGATCCCCAGTGGGGAGAGCTGACTGCTCACACAGAAGTCAGACTTAAACATCTTCTCTACTTCTGTGTAGCAGAGTCGGCCGAGGAGCCCAGGAATCCTATGCAGCCTCCCTTGATAAAATTATGATCGTGTCCATCCTCTTTCATTTACTCACTCCTGCTGCCAAGAATTAATTTTAGACTCTGCTGGCTTTTGTCAGTAGATCTCAGGATATATTATCTACGCTTTATTTTATTTTGTGCTCATCTGGGCAGTAGCTGGAGTGTATAAAATGGGGTCTCCTGGAACAACTTTATTGCTTCAGCCTCTTCCTTGAATGAGTTTTTGGCGCAAGTATAATTTTTCCCTCGTCTCCGACAGAAAGCAATTTCCTTTTTCCCCTGCATGTCCTTCAGGCTCTGGTGATTCTGCCCTGCAGAAAACCAACTTTGTCAACCCATTCTTGCTTCTGGGGGTGGCAAATGGTCCTCACCTGAGCACCCCAGCACAGCACATCGTCTCTGACAGCAGCAGGCAGAACCCCCACCCCCTTAAGAGATTATTTGATCTCTTTTTGGGGGAACATCAAAGCGCTAACAGAAGGTTGTTATGGTTTCTTCACCTCTTGAAATTGACTCTCGCAGTGAGGAAATGATGAAATTAGAATGGGAAGAGCTGGGATGCTGACAGGACTTTGACAGCTGTAACTTTTATTTAGCTGGTTGTCTCGCTTGCAGCGTTACTGATGTGTTATCAACCTCGAGCCAAGGGGAATGACACAGCAAGGGAGAGGTGTTGTCTTCATTTTTTTTTTTTTTTTAATTTTAGGGGACCAAGAAGTATCTTTTAATCTCCACTGAACATAACTGTGTTTATATCTGAGATCCATAATTTTTTTACCTTTGAAAGGAATTTTATGTTTTCACAAAGAACTGTCTGGGTTAGTGGAAGTGTTGCTCAGCAGAAATGTCTGAGCTATAACATCGTGAGAGATTAAGGGTTTGCCTCATTATCCTTTTCCTTTAGATTTTTAGTGGGCAAAGGCAGGAAATTTCTCTTGATTTAAATGAGAAATATCAAATTTCTTCTGCTTATAAGAAGGGCCCTTTGGAAGCTGTGTTGCAGTCTGACACAGGACTTCCAGAAAAATAGTGTCAGGAATGGTTTGGTCTTTTCAGCTTTGTTTTCACTGTGTGTGTAG
This sequence comes from Rhagologus leucostigma, assembly GCA_013397725.1. Lineage (NCBI taxonomy): Eukaryota > Metazoa > Chordata > Aves > Passeriformes > Rhagologus > Rhagologus leucostigma. The sequence continues at coordinate 60,403 of VZTD01000837.1, read as the reverse complement.
GCTGGAGGTTTGGAAATGCCTCTTTTACTTTCATGAGGAAGACTCAGAGGATTTTGTTTTCCAATACAGTTTTCATTGTGTTCATGGGAAAAGATTTGTTTTGCTAAGCAGGGTATAAACACAGCACTGTGGCAGATCCCTCTAAAAATTAGTTAAAGTCAATACTGATCTGCTTTTCCTCCATTCTTACTGGAAATTTTTGTTTCTGATTTCTCTGGCATCTCTCTAAACCTAAAGAATTACAAATGAGAGAAGCATTTGTCCCCCTGAGCTTCATGTGCCACATACTGCTCCAACAGCTCTAAACTTCCCGAAAGAGAAAGAGAAGAAATACTGGAGAATGTAGAGCTCTAGCTTCAGATAAGGAGGTTGGAATAATTTAGAATAATAAAATTTAGTTTGTTTTGAATTACTTTAAAATCAGAAAGCCTGGGAGAAGTTCTCCATGTACCAGTTTCTGGTCACAGTCTATGTAAATCTGGAAGGGAGCCATCAGCTCGAGGAGGAGAACTCTGGTGTGCATTTGTATTACTGAAAGCAGATGTGGGCTTAGGGCTCCAGCCAAAATTTCAGAGTAGGAAAAAAATGATCTCTCCTCAATTCCTCATCGGTCAGAAAGGATGGGATGAATCAATACTGGTACATTAGCACTGGGGAGATGGCTTTCAGGCCTGACGTGTCTGATAGAGATGCTAGCTCAGTCTAGAAGTGATAAGAAAATCAAGCTGCTGCTTCCTGTGTCCAGCCATGTGCCTGCTGCTCTCCTGGATGGAAAACATGCAGCTCCCTGGGCTCATAAGTGTTGGTTGGTGTGAGGACATATGATTACAAAATGATTTGTTAACAGTGACTTGGAGAAGTTTAGCTACACGTGGTTTCCAACACCCCTTTGTGCGACACTGCTCCCCAGACCCCGTGTCCTCCTCAGAGCATCGCTCTGGGAACCTCCAGCTCCACGGGCCGGGACCCACGAGCAGGAGGTGTTTGGGTCACACACATGAGGCTGGGCTGGCTTGTGACAAGCAGGACCGTGGGGTGCACGAGTCCCACCCAGCAGTACAATTGTTATACAGTCACAGGGTGCCCAGAGAAGCTGTGGCTGCCCCATCCCTGGAAATGTTCAAGGCCAGGTGGGATGGGGCTGGGAGCACCCTGGGATAGTTGTCCCTGCCCATGGCATGGGGTGGAGTGGGATGATCTTTAAGATCCCTTCCAATCCAAACCATTCCATCATTCATTTATGATTCTATGATTTTTGCTGTGGTTTGAAATGGACCCTCCATAACAGTGAGCCTCAAACCCCTTTTCTATTAGCAGGAGGTGCATGAACACCCTGAGCACTGGGAATCCTCCCAGTCCCCTCACCAAGGCATTGCCAGGCACAGATTTTATTTTATTATTTTAATGAAAAATAAACTCTCTCAGTAAGGAGGATTCTGCTCTTTCCCTCCTGCATTTTGGAGATGTAACTATGATTTTTTATGGCCCGGGGAAGATTTGCTCCTCAATGAGTGGTGTCTGGCTAATCTTTACTACTTCAAATTTTGTGGTAAGATCTTCTTTAGACAGAACTAGGTCGAGTATATTTCAATTGCCTCGTGTTCTTAAGATCAGTTTGTCAGAGAGTCCTAAATAACACATTGCTTTATTCATAAACAGCCTGAGCAAGGCAGGATTTGCAGCACATTCCGGGTGTGACAGTGATGTGTTACTCTGAGCTTATCAAAGGGCCCCACTGCCTGAGCCACCAGCACAAAGAAAATACACTGAAGAATTATTTGGGCCTCATTTATTTAGTGAGCCGGCACTAAAAATGAAACCTCCAAACTCGCGATGGTTCAAAAGCAAATTGCAGCGCAGATTTTTCAGATCTGTAGCAAAGTCCAGAGCTTTTCATTGGGTGGAAATAAATGTGACCATTGGTTCATATATAAATTGCAGCTTCATAAAGTGTATGAAATTGCTGAGGGATTTCTGTGAGCCATGGAGGTGGTGATTTCTGATATGCACGATTGGGAGCAAAATCTCATATGTAATACCTGGGGTTTGAACCCATGAAGGAGAATTTAAAAGTTTAACAGTGATTTAAATACCGATAATTGTGAAGAAAGAAAAAGAACAATATTTTGGTTGTTGGTCTGACTCACTCCTACTCTAGCCAATAAAAAGCCAATTTTCTCAGCTTCTATTCTTCATGTTGTCTGAAGTTCTGGGTCCCTGCACATCAGAGGGGCAGGTCTCTGGGCTGGGAGTCAAGAGACCGACTTAATTTTTTTTTCTTATATTTACTTCAGCCATGGCCTGTTACTTGAGATTAGAAGCATAATCACAGAATCCTGGAATGATTTGGGCTGGAAGCGGCCTTAAATAACACCTCATTCCCACCCGCCCTGCCACAGGCAGGGACACTTTCCACTGGACCAGGTTGCTCAGGGCCTCGTGCCTCTGTCTGTATGAGGCCCTTGCTGGTCCTCTCAGGAGAATCCAGGGGAGGTAATGGGGACCAATTATTTACAGCTACACTTTTCCAGAGTAAATGAAACTCATCTCAAACTGAAAAAATTGTGTTGGCTTCCTCCAGCGTGGTTTAATTCCTGTTTTTTGCTTTCCCTCTCTGTCTCCACAGCTGTTGAATCACTGCATTCCTTGAATGACCAGATCTCCCATTTTATCGTCAACAAGTCAAAAACCCTGGATGAGGATGAAGATGCCTTTTTGCCCAGTGAGAAGGAATCTCTGAAAAGTGCCATGATGCTGATGAGGCACCTCCTGATGGATGCACAGGTAGGGAATCAATACTCACACGTGTGTTAGGATGTGAGGAAGGCACATCACACGGATATGGAGGAATATGTCATTTTTACGTGCAGTTTTAGCGGCTGAGAGCATTAATCGCTGACTCTTCTCTAAAACTGATTTTGGCTTCTGAAATCTGCAGCTGTGGGAAGGACATCTCAGTGCACAGAGTATGCAGCTTGTGCTGGGGCTGAGCCTCAGATTCAGGCTTGAAAATGGCTTTTAATTTCAGGAGAAAATACAGCAATGTACCCATTGATGGGAACACAGCAATAACCCCATTGATGGGAATCCAGCGTCAGCACTACCAAAAGAAAATCATCTTTCCACTAAGCATCTGTGCTGAATGCCAGTTTTAGAAGCACCAGACAACTGAGCTGTTGGTTTAGCCAAGCTCTAAAATGCCAGTTAAAAGTCATGAAACGATGTGCAGATGTTTCTTTGTGCCTTTGCTGCTTCAACAAAAAATGTCTTTCTCTGCAGCTTTGCTGTGTTGCTGTGTTTCCTTCAGCCTACAAAAACCATCCTTTGAAATATTAATTGCATTTATCTTTTTATATTCCCTTTTGGTCTTTATTTGCAAAGCCTGGATGGAAAAGGACAGCTTCTGTCAGAGGGCTCTTTTGAAACAGGGTGGTCTCCTCTCCCTTCTCCTCTGGCAAGCCTTAAAATCAGGCAGAGGAGGCCTGAGGCTGTCCCGAGATCTTCTGAGCTCTCCAGGACTGGAGATGGTCTGTTCTACTTCCATGTTCTCCCACGTGGAGTCTGGTGGTTATCTTATCTTATCTTACCTGCTTCTCTTACTTTCGAAACCTTTGGTCTCAATGGCTTTGGCTGGCAGGGATCTTGCTGCATGTGGGGAGTGCCCTGGGGATCTCTGCTGTGAGTGGCACATGTATTTTAATGTTGTGTGTGTTTGCACGAGGAGTCAGTCCAGGCTTTGGAGGCTGTGGAGTGCACAGGGAGCAAACCCTTCCTGCTGTGCTCAGGATTTCGTTTGTGAGGAGGGTGCTGATCTCACTTTGGCGCATCTTTAGCCAAGTCACCCCCGTTTACCCCAAACCACCTGAGTTAATGCTGTTGAAGAGTCATGGATAACACAAGGAGTTAAACTGTGCTTTTGGATCTGCTTCTACAGTGGGAATAGATTCTATAGATTCCCCTGCAGGTGGGAATAGACTCATAGAATCCCAGAATTCCGTAGAATCCATGGAAATCCACGGAATCCTCCTGGTGCGAGGCTCTGTACAGAGAAAAGCTGAATTCCAGCGCTTGGCCCTTTTACCTCCCTCTCCTGGCACGGACCTGATTTTAACTGGTGGATAATTTGAGGAGAGAACATCCAGCTTGAAATTTTGGGCAGAAAGTCTGGGTTGGAAGGGACCTTAAAGCTCATCCCATTTCACTCCCTACCCTGGGCAGGGACACTTTCCACTAGACCAGGTTGCTCCAAGCCCCATCCAACCCCTTCCAAGTGGCCTCGGACACTTCCAGAGATTTGGAAAACCTCTGGAGAGTCAGGCATGAGAGCAGGCAGATGCTTCCAGGCATCTGCATGTGGCAGATTAAAATAAATATGGGGCAAAAAGGTACCTATTGATAATCCCCTTGTGCAGGAATTCTATTTTTAGCACCTAAGAATTGCTTTCCTACTTATCAGCTGTCCTGAATGCATATTAATTGGTGCCTGTGATAGAGAGACTGATTAGGAAACGCTAAGAACAATGCGGAAATGTCAAGTGCTCCTGTATCCTCGTGATGCGCCTGGATCCCTTCCCAGAAAGGACAGGATGTTTTCTTGCCTGGGATTTTCAAGTTGGAAGAATGACAAGGTGGGAAGTGGTAGTGGTGAGTAGAAGGATGGAAGTAAACAGGTGATAACATCCAGTTTAAAAAAAAACCCAATAAAATAAATCCTCTGAGGAATGAAAGAAATGAGAGGCTGGCAGGAATATCAACAGGAATATCCCCACCAGTGTGTGAATATAAATACATGCTAACCCTGACTGCAGAGTGCCCTATGGCTCTAATCACACAGGAGGAAGAAATATCACCAATGCAATTATTTTCCTTCCCTTCCCTGCTCTCTTTGCTTCCCAGTTAGTGGTTTTATGGGAAGATGGAGCCCTGCAGCACTAAACAGTATTGATTGTGCGAGGCTCTGTACAAAGATAAGCTGAAATCCAGTGCTTGGCACTTTGACTCCCCTCTCTTGCCGTGGACCTGATTTTGACTGGTAGATAATTTGAGGAGAGAACATCCAACTTGAAATTTTGGGTAGAAATCAGCTGGACCGCTAACCCAGCAGGAGGAACCGGCCAGAGGAGGCAGTTAATGGGCATTTCTCACTTCTCTGCCACTATTAATCTGCTTTGAAAAGGCAGGGACAATGTGGGCGTGATGCCTCATGCCTGCTGCCCTTCTGGCATGGAGAGAAATTGAACACATTTTCGGAACTCTGCTTAGACTCACACTGGGAGACGTTGCTGAAACAAAGGTTTCGGGTTCACCATAGATCTGACTTTGATCTTGAGTCGTTTTTTTGGTTTAAGATGAATCACTGAACCAACACAGAGCTTTCCACCTTGGAAAATGCTGTGAGGGCTTTTAGAGGAGGCTGTGCTGGGGACCATGTGCATCTGCCTGTGAAGGGGCAGGTCTCTGCTCTCTCAGCGAGGTGTCACTGGGAGCACAAAGGACAAGGATGCTCATCAGAGTGGAGAAGAGGAACTGCAGCACAGAGGCACCAGGGAGCCTGCCTGGGGTTTCACAGCTGGATTTTCTACTAGTTAGAATGTGGACTCTGTGCCCCTGAGCATCAGCCCAGTCCCGTCATATATTAGGCTGTATTTATTTCTCCCTTGGCTGCTTGAAAGAGCCTCTTTTGCCCATCTGTTTTGTCCATTTACTCTACTTTTCGCTGATTTTAATGCCTCAGTTTTGTGGTAGTGGTGTACAAGCAACTGTGACAGTAGTGACTGTGGCTTCATAGGGGAAATTAGAGGTCACTTGTTGGTAAACACAGCGTGGAGAAACAGCTGTTGAATGGGGAAAAAAATTCTTCTCATCTCCGATACGCAGCTGGGTTTTCTCCGTGGATACTGGGGCATATTTTGCACTCCTGGCTAGAGAAATGGCTTTGGTGGCAGACGAGGTGGGAGAATGGTGCTGAGGGCTGTGGTGTGGGCTGGCTGAGGGGCTGCTGATCCATCAGCCCCGTCAGCAGGGTTAAACTGCACGCAGGGAGAGGTAATAAGCTGTGTGGAGTCTCTCAGCAATAGGCTGTCAGCTCAAATTCAGCCCAGGGAAGACAGTGATTTAATGAAAGTCATTACAATCTGCAGGATCTCTTGACCCCGGTGCTCTCCATCCATTCCACGCCCCGGATAGGATTTCCTCCTCACGAAAACCCCTGGCCACAGGGTTTGTGCGCTGTCTGCTGGGCTGACAGAGCTCTGGGAAAGGAGCAGCGCCCTCCCTGCGGGTGAGGGCTGGGGCTTTGCGCCCAGATCGCTCATCCCTGCTGCTCATCCCCGGATTGCAGCACGGTCCGGACGTCAGGCAGCACCTTCCCTTCGTGAGTCCACAGCCCTCCTGGCCATGGGGAGGGCTCCGGGGGGGGATGGGAATTGTGCTGTCTGAGCTAAAAGGTGTGCTGGGATAATGCGGGTGCACAAAATCAGGCGGAGAGGAAAGGTGCGTTTATTCCCCGTGGCGTGTCCCATCCTCCGCCTGGTGTTGGAGTGAATAAACAATTCCGGTGCTGCCAGACAGCCCCGTGCACGGCGCTGTTGCAGGGACACGGCAGCCTGTGATAGATTGTCACTCCTGCCAATCATTTCTGACAGTCCTATTATGCTCAGAAAGGATGTTTGCTCTGTGCCTGTTGTTTTATAATCCTCAGAGGTGGAATTTTATAGCCTGGCAGTGTTTCTTCCTCAGACATTTCCCTAAGCAGGATTTATTGCTTCTGAGACACACGTGACGTGAATCCATTACACCTTCAAACTCTAAATCACCCCCCAGCTTTGCCTAAATTACTTTTTGGTTTGTTTTACTTGAGTTTCTGTTTCTAATTGCAATTGTGAGAGACTGGACTGGCATGGAGCAGAAGGTACACAACATCCAAGGGCTGAGCCATGTGCATCAGCTCCAATCCAGCCGTTTCCAAAGGAATTTGTCTAATGAACAGAAAAGGTGCACCCAGGCACCAGCACCAGCCCTACATGTAGGGAAATATTCTCTCTCATATGAAGGAACACATGAAATTTTGCTGAATGCCTGCTCTCCAAAGCCAAGCTTTCAGGAAGTTCAGTCCATTTAGTTCCTTCCATGAAGTGTTTAATTGATTTCAAGTGGATTTGAAGTTCTTTGGGAGAAATACCATCTCTTCAGTGCCTTTCCCAGCAGTGTTGTGATTATCCTCAGGTGTTGCTCTGGAGGGAATCAAAAGACATCAAAACCATCTTTGGGTTTGCATTGGACTTTTTGAATGAGATCATACCACAAATGATAAATTGAAAACAAGATCAGGTTTGTGGGGCATCTGGCTTAGATTTACTTGGGTTGCAGTCGCTGTCTAGGCATGAGAGTGTGAGGGCACTGAGATATTCAACTGCTTCTCTGCTGGGGAGTTCGTTTATTTCTTAGGTAAAGACAGAAAATCAGACTAGTGGTACTTCTAACCTAAGTTGTTAACAAAATAGTGTTCTCATTGCCCAAAAATCACATGGGAAAGAACACTTTCATTTACATTTAGAAGTATTTTTTCTTAAAATCTGGTGTTGTAGCATTTTTGTGTGTGGTTTTTATTGTTTGTTCACTTGGGTTTTTTCCTTTACTCTGAATGAAACAGCTCCAGCCCTCACTGACTTGTGGGACAAACTTTTAGCAGGTGTCTGCCAGGACAGGTCTGCAGATGAAGTTAATGCCAGTTTGGATAGAGGATATTGCCTTGTTTTTCTTCCGAAAATATCTGAGTATTTGAGTTGTCACCACCTTAAGCCTTTTAAGCCTGACACTGATACCCTGTAAATAAATCATTTAAGGTGAGAGTCTTTCAGTTTATGGAAAAAAGGAAAACCTACTTAGCATGACTTACATTTAGTTATTCAACATCCCACCAGCTGTTGGGCTTTGGCTTTTTGTATTGCCCTCCATTTCTAACCAGGCAAAATAATAATTTCTCGAGCCTTTTTACTTTATTACCTTTCCTCCAGTGGTCCCTGTTGCCTTCCCGAGCAGGCTGTTACGGAGACGGCCGCAGTAATTGCTGCAGAACTGGTAGCAGAGCAGTGCTATTTCCCCAACTGACCTTTAAAAATAGTTCTTATTTTCTACAGAGGTCTGTTGTATAAAACCAACCATGTTGTTGCAATACTTTGTGTGTTACTTAAACACTTCTCACCATCTGTTCTTCAGACTTATAGCAGAGTTTCAGGAGCAATGCCCCACGACCTGTATTTTCACGCGAGTGGGTCCTATCAGTATCAACAGGAAGAACAGGGGAAGGAGAATTTGCTCTGTGTTTCAATAAACTGAAATTATTGGAGTTCTGAAAGCATCCTTGCCACACCGATATGTTTCGAAGGCTGCAGAAATGGATATGATGGAAATTCTGTTATGGAATATTATCAAAATGCAGCGGTAAATTGGTGTTCACATATCTTGGTGTTCATTTATCTCAGCCTGCACATTCCATGAACTGGTTTGGTTTGGAAAACAGCTTCAGTTCAAGTCAGGGTGTATCTAGAGGAAAGCCCAAAACACAAACTTGCTTCTCTGCATGTAGTATTTTTTTTACATTAATCTGCCATCCCATTTCCATAAGAAGGAATCTTCTTGGCTGCTTCAAGCCAGCAGCAGACCTTCTAACAATGCCTCTAGGTCTAAAAGGGAGCACAAAAGACTGATGTGTGTTGAAGGAGGAGAAGATAAAAGGCAGAACCTCTGAAGTTTCATCAAGGACCTCCTTGTGTCTAATGTCATCATTAACATGTGTTACACAGCCTCGCTTGTGGTGCTTGTCCCTAAACAGGTACCTGACAACCTGCTGCCTCTCTCATGGCCTGGGAGGGGAGGGAAAACTCATTTGTGGGCTACCTCTATTAATTCAATTTATTTGGAGAGTGATGTGCTGTAGAATGAGGGACCAGAGACACCCGTAACTCAGGTGAGCTGTAATGTGCTGCTCTCTCTACCAGCACATCCTTAGTGACCCACAAGTGGTGGGTCCCATCCCTCCTGGTGGTCATGCCTGATTCAAAACCCATGAATTGCCTGAACCAAGACTCAGGATAAGGAAGTTTACAAAATGATTGTAAAAACGGGAGTTACAGCCTTGGAGAAAGATCAGCTGCTTTTTTTCCCGAGAGAGATGCAGGATGAATTTATGAAGCTTTTCTCCCAGAAGCAATCTGTGCTTTTCCCACCTCTCAGGGGGTCAAATTTGAGCTGGAACCATGCAAAGGATGGATTCTGTTGCTTACCATCAATGCAAAGAAGTACTTATGTCACTAAATAACAGTGCTGAATCCCAAAATTCTGTTTGCTGTAAGACCAGTGCTGATGGTAATTCACTGGGTACAAGGTGGCTCAGCACAGTGATGTCGGGTCGGTTCTGATTTCATTCTCATTCTTTCTTATTTTGCTCTCTTTTGGAACTGGAAAAAGGCTCGTTATTCCAAATTAGGTTTGATATTGCTACTGAAAGCTCAGAAATGTTTTCAGTATTTGCAACCTTGCAAGAGTAGAAGACAAAAAGAAAATACAAAATAAATCACATGTACAGAGGAGAGAATAACCTCACCTTTAAAGGGTGCAGAAGCAAGGCTCTCAGCAGGTTTGTTGTTTGTTTAGTTGCTTGTAAGTTAGTGTCGGCTTTTATGATGATGTGGAGGTTAGCAGGAAAGGATGGCCATGCCAGTGGAGAGGTCAGGCTGTATAGCAGCAACTCAGCACTTGCATGTAGTAAGAAATAAAGATGTATATATATGTATACATGTATATATATGTGTGTGTGTGTGTGTATAGACAAGCGTATAGCAGCTGAGAAAACTTGATGGACCCCTTTCTTCAATTCAGAGGGGAACCAGGACTGATTAGAAGAGAAAATACATGAAGAAGCCGAGGTCTCTGCAGCCAGATCTCTGCAGATAGTGGATACTGGAAATTGAATTCATATCCAGGTAATTCCAAAATTCCAGTTTCTGTGATTCCTTTCCAAAAGGCCCTCACACCTCTGAGCCAGTGGTCCAGGACAGAGTGTTTCATTTGCAGAGTCCTGTTGGACATGGAAGAAGAGGTGACAATTTTGTCTCACTTAAAACACGATGTGTATTCATGAGCAGGGGGTGTGTAAGAGCTCTGCAAGCTTTAATTGGAGTTCATGAGAGAGAAACGATGAGTATCTTCACAAATGTAGAAGAAGCAATTAGGGGAGACCAGAACGTATCTGCTATCGCAGCAGTTTATCAGCAATGCAGATTTTTCAGTTAATAACAGAAGAAAACCCCAATTGTGCAGCCAGCAAATGAGACAGAAAATCCCAGTTAGCCTCACTCGGTGCTTGGGAAGCACAGGATGTGAAGACTCAGGAAAACATGTTCTGTTTCCTCAGTGTGTTTTCTCCTGCCTGGAGAGTCTCCTGCTCCATTTCCAGTTAACAAATGAGCTAAAGCACCTCACCTCAGCCCGAAGAGAGGTGCAGCTGCACCGTGGTGCTGCACCAAGCCACTGGGAAGCCTGAGAGCTCCATCCCGAAGCAAATCCTTCTTCTGAGTCAGCTGAAAACTTCCCCTCCAGCCTGTGAGCTCAGGGGTCACCAGGCTGAGCCCAGCAGGAGGTGGGATCCAGCCAAGCTTTACATTTGTATTTTTGTCTCAGAAAGACCAATAAATATTTAATGGCTCTGCGAGACAGAGAGAATGTTTGCGTTCTCTCCCCATATACCAACAGTTGCTTTAAACACTTGCTTGATAAAAATTAAGCCGTTTCTCCATATTCCTGCCTCGGATGCTGGGTAGGGAGCTAATTTTGTAAGCAAAAGCTGTCTTGTTTTGGAAAACAAATCCAAATGGAAGAGCTGGTCTTCGAAAGTGAATGCTGGGCTGCTATTCCTGCAAAAATATTCCAAACAGCCTGGTGAGTTAACCCTGGCAACAGATCTTGTCCAGATGTGGTAATCCTTTATACTTTAACTCCTTCTAGGCTGTAGGCTTAGCTCCTTCCTAGGAAAGAATCCATGGTAAATACATTCCATTCGATTTCATTTGCACAGAGCTTTGGCAAACTGCAGATTTTTTCTGGACTCCATTTGTTCCCAGCAAGGAGAAGGATTCACTGGTTGCAAGAACCTGTCACCATTTCAGACCTGCTCTTCCTTCAGGCAAAAGGTGTCTTTTATCCGTTGCACAAATTTAGGGATGTAATCTAATTCCCATCCTCCTCATTTATCTGTGTGTTGGGAATAATATTTGCCTACTTCACAGTGATCGTGTGAGGCTCTTCATTCATTAATGTGTAAAAGCTTTGAGATCCTTAGGATGAAAATTGCTTTAAAAGATGCTGTTACTAATAAATATCAAGTAATGCACCTTGGTACCTCTTAGCAATAATTGGTGCTATCATTCCTGCCCAATTCTTTCATGAATTAAAAGGCTTTGAATGGGACTGGAACCACGAACGGGGTTGGGACCAATTAACACATAATCATATATCAGTTTTTATATCCTTAGCATTCCTGTCATGGGACTCTCGGGAAAATCTCCATGGATTTTAATGGTGCAATGTCAGAATTCAGCCCCAGACGTGTTTGTGGGATAATTGCTGGATAACCTGCGTTCTTCTGGTAACTTGGTTGCTTAGTGATTAAGCTAAAAGCAAAAGTATGCTGGTTTAATATTAACATAAATGGAATTACCCACCTTTTCTGTGAGTTAAATGTTACAGGAAAATTCTCATTGTAAGGAAACCACAATTGTTTTCTTTTGATATATAAATTTAATTAACTATTTTCTTGATAGTTTTTGGCCTGCTCGCTGTACTTAACCTCCACTCCAGAATGTGGAGACTGGTTTCTATGGAAAATACAATAATTTGCTGCTCGGTCACCCGACTTATACTTTTATTAGATTTCAAGCACACGGCCCTCACCCTTCTAAATGGAGAGGCTCTGAATATGCATCCCAAGTAAATAAAGAGCTCACATAAAGAAATTGCCTGATCATTCAAAGATATCAACATTATTTCTATGGAAGGGGAAAGCACCGAACCTTGGAATGACACGGGGGATGGAGCCAGGACAAAGGACCACGTGAATCAACACCGTGAGAAAGCTGGTGGCCAGTAAGGTGTGGATTTACAGCAAAGTCTTTCCACTCAGGAGCAGCCTTTTCCTCCTGGCTGGGAGTGAATCGCGTGCTGTGAACGTTGCTGGTGCCACATGGGGGAGATGTTGAAGAAGAGCTGGATCGCTCCACTCCAGCACAACGACTTCCCAGGGAAGAGCAGCCTGTGGGGTTTAGGAGCCTAATTCCTTTCCGTTTCCACCCCATATGATAAGTATATAAATACTCTCTATAAAAGGGATCTGTGCACATGCCCTGAAAAATTATCCCTCTTGGCTTCAGGGCTCATCCAACATTTTTCAGTTGCCAAAGGTGCTTTTATAAGCAAGACCATGAAGTGATCAAGGAAGATAAAATAAGAAGTGATGCAGTCCCTTGTTTTAGCACCACTGCCAGCTCTTGCCCTCCTGCCTGGCAAGCTGAGTTTGGGAAGGGATGGTTTGGAGGAGACAAGGTAGTCTGGCTGGCATGGGGAGCACTTAGCAGGATTTCTTGCTGCTGTTTCCTAATATCCAAAAAATAAGGATAAGCTCATACAAGTAGCATGTGATTTACTCAGGCCCACTGGCCATCTTCCTTGTTTCTTCTTAGAATAATACTTTTCACACTGTGAATTAGTGGTTAATGCTTATTTATGCATGAGAAATCTCCATAGAAATGGCTATAGGGAGAGTATCTGTACTGTGTGAAAGCCAAAAAAGCAAGATTGCCTTTTTGAATTACCTTTCCAATATCTATTTTTTTTCTGCAATGGTTTAAAAAGACCTTTACTCTAGGACTCTGATATGTTTTATAATATTCTAGCAGCCAGGTTAACAGGTAGAACAGATACTTTTGTAAGGGGGCTGAGCTGTGAAGCCAGGTTAGGTAGCCTGGGGGAAGTCAAGAGATCTTCATTTTCAGCTTAAAAAAAAAAAAAAGAAAGAAAAAACTACAAATGTGTAGTGCATACCCCAAAAGCTGGAGTGCTACCCCCTTTGAACACGGGCTCCAGCTGACTCCAGGGGAGCTCTGGCTCCTCTTTCAAGCACGACCTTCCCTTTCTGCCCACAGACAGCCAGAGGCTGTGAGAATATAGCAACTTTTTCCTCTCTGTCTTTCTGCATAGAGGAATTCAAAATCACTGCATGATGTGTGCCCCAATTAATATTCCCCGATTGTTTCCGTTTCCCTTCCAAATGATGTCAGTCTCCATTATTTTTGGCATAATAGTAGTGAAAGGAATATCTGTTTTTCAGAAATATTTTATCTCTCATCTTTGGTTTAACAACAATCTCTACTTATCTCAGGATTTTTATTTTTCTTTTTATAATCTTGCTTTTGACTTACATGTAAAAGACCTACAGTAATAATGAAAACTATCTTAATCTATCACTACTCAGTTTGTACGTTATTAATAATGAAGGCAGTGTAATTAGGCTGCAGAATGCACAGTGAACACAGCACTAAGATGTCCTTAACTAACATCTGTGGCTACTGCTTGGCTTATATTGGCACAAGCCACCAGGATTTTACATGAAAACAGTGATTTGTGTCTGGCATTGCTTTTACAGAGCACAGGGGCTTCATTTTGTACTGGCTGCCTGTTGAAAGACAGCGTGAAATCCACAGCAATGAATGCTCAGCTCTATTTGAGTCATATTTAAGGTGCAGATCCTGGTCTCAGTGTCATTGCTTTGCTGAAAACTTTTTTCTCTTGTGCCCTTGGTGGTTGAGCTGATGGGGTGCCATGGACAGAAACTCATCTCTAAGAGGCCCTTCTTCTCTTCTGCCCCTTGCCGTCCCCTTTTCCGTGTCAAACCCTCGTGATCCCCATCCTCATGCCGTGTTACGAGGAGACCGGGAAGGAACAAAGTGCTTTCCACTCTGTCATCAGCTCAAGCTGGTGGTTTGAACCTCTGCCCGTGCTGTCCTGACCTGTGACATGTTGAGTCTCTGGTGTCAAAGGCATCAAACGTGTCACTCTTTCGACTTGTTCCTGAAATAGTGGGGGGAAATTTCACCCTTAATGCATGTGTAGGGGTGCAAGGCCACCACTGCCATAGAGCTGGCCATGTCCATCACAGTTATGGAATCATTTAGGCTGGAAAAAAACTTTAAGATCAACATGTGCCATCACTCCCTCTTTGACAGCTTCCAGCTGCTGGCAGGACACTGAAAACGGGTGTTTAGAACAAGAGGGATGTTTAGATCAGATAAAAGGAAGAAATTCTTCCCTGTGAGGGTGGTGAGGCCCTGGCACAGGTTACCTAGAAAAGCTGTGGCTGCCCCATCCCTGGCAGTGTTATTTCAACCCTTCTGCCCTTCCACTATCCCAGGCTGCTCCAAGCTCCATCCAGCCTGGCCTTGGACACTTCCAGGGATGGGGCAGCCACAGCTTCTCTGGGCACTCTGTGCCAGGGCCTCCCCACCCTCACAGGAAAGAATTTCTTCCATATATTTAATCCAAACTTATTCTCTACCAGTTTACAGCCATTACCCCTTGCCTGTCAAACTGGAATGGATTGAGGTGCTCCTCTCTTGGCATCTTTCAAGCCCTTTTCCCCAGCTTGCCAAGCCTCCAGCGGCTGTTAATGTTACCCCTCCTGTCACAGCCAGAGTCACGATCCGCCCCGAATCTTCCTGCTGTTCTTACATTGTGTGTATGATCAGTGATGACTCTGCACTAACAAGAAAATAAACCAGCCCTACAGCTGTATGAACGCATCAGCTCTGCGGAAAACACGGAGAAATGCAACGTTTGCAGAAGGAGGGAGGGGAATTGAGAGCCCAAGGGGTTTTATTGTGGCACATTTGAGAGTAGAGCCCACAATACAGAGTGAATAAAGACCTTATAAAAATACTTGGCAGCAACTCCTCTAAATCTTTCAAGGTATGAGTTTCTTATTTTAGTTGATTTACTGAGCTGACAAAGAGGCAATCATCGTTAATCAAAATAACTCACTCCTGCTCTGAGTATGAGAGCTGAAGTTAGATGAAGGTCATGGAAAAGAGATGATAAACTAGCCCGGGGTCTTTAGTGGCTGGAGTTTATTAGGGAGCTTATTCTAGAGGGGAAACGGATTTTGGCAAATGCTGATGGTTTTTAAAATGGATTTTTTTCAAGAAGTAAGGATTGCATCTCTCGCAGATTCACAGATGTGATGCACTCAAGTATGCATGAAGGGATGATTTCCTGACGGCTTTTAGTAGCAAGAGGTGCTGTATTGGAAAGCATTTGGTATTCTCCTGAAGGCAGGGAGGGAAGCAAAGATTTGGATAAGATATGTAGGAGTTGAGAAGTGATAGGGGCTTGTGAGTGCCAAACCACATTTTCTGGGGAGGCTTCAGGAGACAGAGCTACCGACACTTCTGAGAAATGTCTCTCTTGGGCATCACGGAGATTTCTGTCCATGCCTAAGTCCATTCGTATTTAGGGAAGTGTCTTTCCTTGACCTTTGATGGTGCCATGTCTCCCTGCTGCGTTCCCCACCCTGCTCAGGTGTACACCAGCCCATGTAGGACTCACTGAGGAGGATGGTGGTGAACACCTTGTTCAGCAGTTTGCTGATGGCTGAGCCCCAAATAATGCAAAACTGAACAGGCAGAAGCCCAAGAATCCTTCAAAATTATGCTAATGATTCTTAACAAGTTCCATGTTTTGCCTTGAAACTCACTTCTTTAGCTAAAATGTTCTCTGCATTCTGTCTAGAATTAAGGGAAAGTGTCTAAATTCAAGCAAAAGTGATTGCCCAAAGCAGTGAGGACTGCCAGTGCCTGCAAGCAATATCAAGTAGTGTTCTGGTGCCAGAATTATCAATAGCTCTCTTGACAGTAGCTTTTATTATCGAAAAACTGGGCTGATAACTGTGTATTTCACTTGGATAACATAACGTGTGACCTTAGCACGATGAAGGGACACGAAATCCCTTAGAAATTTTGTTTAAAGCTAAATGTTTTGTGCTCGAGATTAGTTTTCTATTCCCTGTTCTTCTTGCCCCATGGGCACATCTGATGAGTCTAAACCTTGTCATTTAAAAGCTTTCGTGAGGTGTTTGAAATTTCTAAATAATATGCTTACACATATTGTTTTGTTTGCATCGTCAGTGGCACAAACGCTCCTGGGGACTGCAAATATTCATGGAAAGCCAACAAAAGAGCAACTCCCAAATCCTGGGGACAACTCCAATATTAAGAAAGCTGTAAGTTATAATACAAATAGCATACACCTATGTCAGCTCATGAATTAAATCATACTTCCAGGAGATCTCTTGTGGCAGCCTACTAAAATAATATATTACGTGTTCAGAGGCAGTGTTGGACTGATACAATGGAAGGGGGATAATTAAAGGCTTTGCAAATCCCAAACGTGCCAGCAGCTGCGGGTCAGCTCAGGAAGCAGCTCTGGGAGCCACATGTGTCCCTCCTGCAAGGATGGAAACCCATTACATGACACTTGTGGAGAATAAACCTGGAGGGGGAACAGCTTCTCTGCCCTGGATAAATATGTAGAAGAAATCTACTGGGGAACGATGCAAAAAAAAGAGTGGTAGCAGGTGGCAGCACTTCTTTTCACCCTACAAAATGCATATTTAGAGGCAAAATGGAGAGGAGGAGCCAATTAGTGGGATTACTGTGCTTCAAGAGGCAGGTGCTTGCATTCCAGCTAGGAAACTGCTGCTTCCAATGAGATGAAATGCAGGTGCTTTGTATACGACTGAGGCTTTGGCCACGAAGTTTTGCTAATTACAGAAGCAGAGGACAGAAAGAGGTAAAGCTTGACAGCAGCTTGTTTGACAATGAACAAAGGACACATAAGGCAGTATTAAAACTCAAGAAAAAAATGAATTTTCAGAGCCGAGCAATTCTGCAGGTTCACTGTGGAAGCCATAAAGAGAAGGGGACGTGGTCCTTTGAACGGTGAGGAATAGGGAGATGGGGGTAGCTTGGCTCTGTGTGGTATTGCTTTGGGATGTAAGGAATAAAATGGGATAAAGGGCTTGGCTTTGAGCAGGATGATAACTATGGCCACACATTCCTACTTAAACATAAGAAAAATGAACATCAGAGAGCAAACTATGGGTGAGCACCAGAGAAAGGGCTAAAACAGAATCCTTTCGCTCGTCTAGATGCAGCTCTGGCTCCATCTGAGCCGAGAGTGCCTTTTCCTGGCTGCAGAGCAGATGGTCCCTCTCGGCAGAGCCGGGAGCGAGAGCCACAGCCGGCACGGGCAGGGCACGGTGCCTGCATCCTGCGGGAAGCACGGATTGCACAGGATCACCACCAACCTGTCCTGGAGAGTGAGGGAGGGGCTTGTGGGAGGTTCAAATGATGATTATCTTGTCTCGGCCACAATTTAGAGCTGTTCCCAGTTACTACAGGATCAATACAAGAAGTGAAAGACTGAAATAACTTTGCTGAGGTGTATTTTGCAGTGTTCAGACTTTGTTTCTCTTAGAGAGGTGGCAGTGCTAAACATTTTGGGGTGTTTCAGCTGCCTGAACCCTTTGCTCCTGGCTGTGAGCTGTGCCCAACCCTCAGCTTTGCTGCTTTCTGGTGCGTGAAACAAAATCCCTTGGCCCTGCCAAGGATGCTCTTCAGCAGGTGACCTTCTTCCAGGACAGCAAAGCTCTTGAGAGCTCATTATTGTTGTATCCAAAGGATTGTTTCTCGCCATTTTAAAACATGGTCACTTGGAACTCAGTGGGATTGGTGCTCAAATGTGGCTGCAATATAGAAATAACAGTTTCCTGACGTGTCTGGATCAAAGCTGGAGTCAAGAGTTTTCAAATTTTTATAATATTTCTAAAAGATGTGAGATCAAATGGTTGCCAGAAGTAGACCAATTATTTTTGTGGAAACACTCATTTTAGTACTATTTACAGACAGACAGAGAGATACTAAAGGCCTAGGTCCCGCGTGGTATGCCAGATGTTAAAGGCTGATGCAGACATGCTGAAGGCAGGTTTTGTTATGAGCTTGGAAAGAAGAGAGCAGGACTTCGGGGCTGAAGACAAACTTCTGAAGTTTTGGGTGCCCCTCTAAAGTAAGTGGCCTCTTAGGTTCATTAGCATCATATAACCACTCAAATTATTAAAGGTGAACAGTGTGGACACAGAAAAATCTGCTAACAGGCTGAGAGAGTTGAGGCTGTTGAGCCTGGAGAAAAGAAGGCTCCAGGGAGACTTTAGAGCCCCTTGCAGTATCTAAAAGGGGCTACAGTTAGGCTGGAGAGGGAGTTTTGACAAGGGCCTGGAGTGACAGGACAAGGAGGAATGCCTTAAAGCTGGAGGAGGATAAATTTGGATAAGGTACACTGAAGGAATTCTTCCCTGGGAGGGTGGGGAGGCCCTGGCACAGGGTGCCCAGAGAAGCTGTGGCTGCCCCATCCCTGGAAGTGTCCAAGGCCAAGTTGGACAGAGCTTGGAGCACCCTGGGATAGTGGAAGGTGGAATGGCAGGGGGGGGAATGAGATGAGCCCTCCAACCCAAATTATTCTGTGATTTTTCCAGCTCCTTGGCTTTCTGTGTCTGCTGACAGTGCGTAACCAGGATTGAACAGCCAAGCCCACGAGGAGAAGAGTAGATGGGTAAAAAGCTGCATCAGAAAGAAACCTCTTGGGTGCAGCAGGGGCAATAACCGAGATTTTAAACAGTGCACCTCCGTAGGTGTCACAAAAGAGGGCAGCCAGGAGGCAGCCGGGCTCTGGCACAGGCCGGTTGAGAAGCACTCGGTGTTACAGCTCTCGGCTGCCTCGGGCGAGGGAGGATAAGGGTGAATCCTGGGATAGAAACCTCGGCGTTGCACTCTTCATTGCACTCTTCGGAAGAATGAGACATCTGAGTAATGCCCTTTGAAACAAAACCTCTAAACAAGGGAACAGCTGGAGGTATTTGTGAGCGATCCCAGAGTGGGGAACTGGCTGGAAATATTTTTGTGGATTTCAGAGGCTCTCGTAAGAAAGCTGGGTTTGGGATGGAATAGCCCAGAGAGCAGAGTTGGGAAAGAGCTGTAATTATGGTCTCCCAAAGCAATTAAAACCTGACAAGGAAAGGCAGCAGAATGAATCTTATGGAACGGGACAGGGCTCCAAATGTGAGCTTGATAGTGAATCCAAAATACCAAGGGGGGAAAAGATGCCCGAGACAGAAACCTGGGTGACACTCAGTGAGAGTTGTACCCGTGGAGCAACACTTAGCTCCTCAAATACCCACACACACAAGGAATTGCCTCCTGCCTGTGTCTTTCCCTAGGGACTTGGTGATTTTCCCTTCTGGGTTCTCCAATCCTCCACACTGATTTACATAAAACCTGAGGCAGGTTGTGTGTGTGTACTCAGCCACGTGTGCTGCTGGATTATTTTAAAGAACTGGCCTTATATAAATTTAGTTGTTATGTGAAGGTGTTTATTTGCTCCCCTCTACCTGAATTTTGCCATTTGCTACTATTTTAACTAAGTCTTATTAGAGAAAATGGCTCTAATTTGCTTTTGTCTCTCAGATGTGACAAGAGCAATGCACACCTATGTGCCTGGCTAGTTTTTCTCTGTGGCTGAGACTGACCAGTCAGATAAACTATGAAAATTAAAAAACACCCAAACACTTAAGGACTGTCACCACATCAGACATGGATTTGTGCGAGAGCTCTGTGTTTTCTCACATTTGAGAAAACTGGCACAAGAACTTGTAAATCTGGAAGAAATGCCCGTGCAGGTTGACTGCACAAACGAATTTAATCGTTTGCACAGAATCTGTTTCGCTACTTCACACTGTAATGACAAAGATCAGATTATTTTTCCTTGCTTTAACCAGCCAAATGTCTCTCATCGGTGTTTGCATAATTAATGCTATAGGATTCGGCTTTGATCCAGCGCCATGCCAGGAATTGCTGTGCTCTCCAATCTGCTGCAAAACAGCATTTTCTAGCACATTATTTTTATTCTAATGCTGTAATATGGAAAGCCCTGCAGTGCCCTGGCTAACGTGGCTTCTTCTGTCTCTGCTTCACAGCAGTTGGCTCTTCCCTGACCTGGGAGAGCTACAAATCCCATTAGTTTAAAAGCAACATCATCCCGAATGTGTTCCTGCTTGCAAACTCCAAGCTGCATTTGTCTATTAGATAGATCTACACAGTCTGGTTGTAATTGGAGTGTTTTAAAACCTGCTGGAGCAGCAAAGCATTACAAGGTGGGATGTCAGAAGGACTTACCCAAGCTTTGCACAGTGGGTTTTGTGATGCAGCTTCCCATTTTGACAGGAGGGTCCTCAGGTCTCTGCAGGAAAACCCAGCATGGCTGCATCTGTCCTGTCAGAGGTCACATTTGCTGTGTGTGGGGTGGACTGGTTTAACTGGGAAAAACCTTGGAGGTCCTTTTTTTGCTTCTCTGAATGATCCATGACCAAAAAGGAAATCCTTCTTTTGTATTCAAGAGAAGGGAGTATCAATAATGATAACATGACCTTCTTGTTACTGTGTGGTGACAGAGCAAGCAGGGAACATAAGGGGTGAAATTAAATAATATCATCACAATAATGAAGCAGTATAATCAATAATGTAATCAAACAGATGATTATACCCTAATAATGAGCATATCCCTTCCTTCCCAGTGAATTCTGCAGCTTGGCTACCTGTGCTGCTCACCAGGCACACAGCCCTTTGTGCCAAATGGATTGAAAATAACTTTTTCCCCTCTTCCTTTAATTTTACTTTTGCTCTACAGCTTCCTCTTGCACACTCCAACCTCCAAAGCCCTTCCCCTCAATATGATGCCTGACCAAATGTGCACTACCTGGTAGGATGAGCTGTCAAAAGTACTTTTAACCCTTCATTCCTCCTTTGGTGCCATCTGGCAAAGAGGTCTTGGACCAGCTCCTTAACCCCCCACCGTCTGTTTCCTACCTGTAAAGCACAAAGATTGCTGATCTTGGCCATGTGGGTGTTTGCCTTGGGATGAGTAGGGTGCTTATTGATACAGAACTTTCATGATTGGAAGGGCTGCTCTAATCTCTCTTCATGGCTCTAAAGCAATAGTGGTAAAAAATAATGGCTTAAATAAGACACCTGGCCAAATATCAGCGAGCATCCAGCTGTGCCAGCCCTCGCTAAATACATGGAGGGGAGTTCTGGCCTGCCTAAGAACCTGTCTTGGTTTTCACTTTTTCAGTTCCAAAAATGACTTGCAGGGGTGGGGGGGAAGGAAGGTGGGCAAGGTTGTGCTAAGCAACTTTCGGTATGTTTGGAAAGTCTCCTCGTTATCTGGCAGCTGTATTACTTTGCCTGATAAGCCCTGCAGCCGGCTCGATTTGACAGGATAAACCGCAGCAAGCGGCAAACTTAATCTCCTTGAGGCAAATGGAAATGATGTCTTCCTGCAGATCTGTCTGTGCAGATCCCAGAGGCCGCTGCCAGCAGCAAAGTTTGCTCCCAGGGGCTGCCCCTACAGTCCCAAAGGCTTCAGGCTGGAGATGCAGGTGGGGTACACCTCAGTACCCCAAATTCCTGTGAGCTACAGGCGGTGGAGGCTGCTGTTACCACCTTAACCCTGTGGGCAGGATTTCCCTGAGAGTTCTTGCATGAGCAGGACACAGCAACAGGTTGCTCTGTTTGAGGTCTGTTTCTATGGATGTGATGAGAAAAGAGATGGTGGTATGAAATGACCATCCAAACAGGACCTCTGAAATAAAGGAAGGAGAGGCAGAGGGTGGGCAGCAGAGCTTCATTGCTGGAGATCTGATGGCGTTTGTAAATCCAGGATTAAAGGAGGGAGAGATTAAGTGAGAACTCTAGCGGGACTNCTTCCCCAAACTCCTCAAAACCCCAGACCTGAGTGTGTTTGTTTTAAGACCATCAGCAGAGTGAAGCTGGTGGTGGCAGCCCCAGGCCATGCCCCAACCCACGGGAAGAGCAGAGAGGATCATTAGTGCTAAAAGCCCCTACGGGTGGTCCAGCAACACTGCCAGAAAGAGACATAAAAGCAAAGTGCACTTCTGAGCTAAAAAGATGGATAAAATAGAGATAAACTTTCAAACACCATTGTCAATCACCTAAGGACATGGGCAAGCACAACTGGGAGGTGTGCGCCGAAGGCAGGGGGAGCTGTGAGCGCTGATGTCTGGCAGGAGATGGGGAATTTCTGCTTGAGCAGATACTGGTTATACCTGGGCATAACTTTTGGGTGTAAAACTCATTAAAAGCATTGTTGTTTCTACACTCCCATGATGAAAGTTGTTCCGCTCGAGCTTCTTGGTCTTTTTCTTCTCAGTACTAATGGGGTCACTTAATGCACAGCGTCCAACGATGGCTTTGGCTCCCATCAGAGCTGGCTGCAGGTTTCTGCTCATGGCTTCCAGTGATCCCACCACATACCTCCCATTTCCTCTCTTCCATCATTTCATTACTCCAGCAACTCCTATCCTTGTCTCCTACAGAGCAGTGACAGAGTTTTACCACTTGGCACAAGGAAAATCTATTTTATGTAGCACACCAACAGTTAATTTTTAAAGGCATAATTCAGCAAAGCAACTTAAAGTCTAAATCAGACAAACTAAATAAGAATGGGATCTCTTCTGCAGATTTATAGGTGGCAAATTAAAATGTCAGGGGGTCGTGTATTCATCTGTCAACGTGTAATGCAATTAGACAAGATAATTGGGCAAACTAAGTTTTTACAGAGATCTGGAAAATGTATTAACTTTCCTTCATTAGCTTTGATAGCAGTGCAGAGTCGTTGGGGGTGGGCGTAAGGTGCAAAACTGAGTCTGGATTTAGGATTAAGGCGGGAAATATTCCAATGGGGAACATACATCCAGTCTGCTTTCTCAGCGTCTCAGGCACAGCTTACAGAAGGAACAGTTTGCTGTGTTCCCTTGTGTTGATTGAGGAGGGCTCGATAATGGAAATGGCAGGGGCAGATGTAAATATGAAGCCAGTAATATGTCTTAATTTAATCAATGCTTTGACAAAAATCCCAAGGAAGTAAATAATCTGTTCACTTAGCAGATTTTACTGGTGTATATCCAAATCTTTTGTGGCAACAAAGCCCCAAGCTGAAGTGTAAACAGCAAGAATGATCAGAATTAGAAACCCTGAGCTCTTCCTCTATTTTTGTTTTTTTCTAAGGAGGGCTACAAAAGACATCTGGACATCTTAAACAGGGTCAAAAGCAACAAGGAGCCACAGAGACTGGGGCAAGGAGTGCATCCTTCTGCATATTTAACCACCCATCCATTTTTCCTCCTTGTCCATATTTATGTATTTATATCTGCCCTGCCATCAGTTCATATCTGCCCTGCTGTCACTTTAATAGCTGGCATATTTTAGGCATCAAGTCTGAAATAGTCACAGGAAAAAGCAAAAGTAAACTCTAAGAGGCAGGTTTAGAATTACCCCTGAATTAAAAAGCAGGCTTCAGTATTTAATGATGAGGTACTAAATGTTGTCCTGATGATTTTATTAAACTAAAGTGAGGCAGCACATTTGATTTAGGCCATCCAAGCTTTCTATTCCCCTTGCCTAGGAAGGCTTGTGGCAGTAATCAACTCCCTATATTCAGAGGAAATTGTTTCTTTATGGTTTAAAGTGTGAAGACTCTTCTAGATAACCATATATTGCATCCAGCAGGACCCTCTTTTAGCACATTCAGCACTGGGAGAAAGGAGCAAATAGCGACAAAATTAAGGGAGAGATTGCAGAGCAATGGCCTTGAATTGATGCCGGGCCCTAATTCAGCAGAGCACTCAAGCGCACGAAGAACTTGTAATCTCTGTCAGCTTTGATGAGGGGGTTGTGAACCCAAAAGCTTTTCTACCTTTTTCTCAAATACATCAGCAGATATAATGAAATCAGGCTGAAACTTTAGGGTTTTATGTCTGCTGACTGTTCCCTAGATCTGTATTGCTGCTGCCTTGCACCATTCAACCTGGATATCGATGGATATTGATGCCTTCAGCACAGGCTCCTCTCAGACCTAAATTGCAGCACCAGGACTAGGATTGTCTGGGATCCTTTAAACACACTATTTTTATGTTGTAGCTGGAGGTAAGGAGTTATTTCCCACAGCCATGAGCCCCTGAGCTGATCAAACAACAGGGTGTAGCATTGTAGCAGGTTCATTACTGCAATTTAAGCACCACACAGAAACAGCCACCAGTGAGGGGAAGGATGATCTGTTTGTACGAGCCTGAATTCCCCCAAGATTTAGCATTTAAGGCAATTATTGCACTATTCCTTCATGCCTCATATATGGGAAGCTCTTGGATAATTATCAAGTTCAGGGGGAAAAACACACAGATAGAAAATATGTGGATTTTTAAGCTGTGTCAGAGTCCTTCCCAGGAAAACCCGTGGCTCGGGCAGAGCTCCCAGAGCACAGGGGCATTGGGAGGGTTAAAAAGGATTTGTACTCGTGCACTGGGACCCCCATCAGAGGTTTGTGTGTCAGCTGACCTCGAGTACCACTGACAATGTGAGTGTTCATCAGACAGATGTCACCAGTGGTTGCTGATTTCTCCCTGAGGATGCAGGAATTTTTGGAAACCACCACTTTAGCAAAGCTCTCCATAGGAATGGATGGATGATGCACAGTGCTGTGAAACCTAGAATTTGAGCACGCAAGGTTAATAAACACCAGCAAGTTACCATAACTCACAAATTAAAGGCCCCAATTTTCACAGCCGGGCTGCGAGATCTAATTAAGGCTGGTGGTGCAATTCAGTGTTCGGAGAGTAACTGCCTTGTTTAATTTATCCACGGGTTCTGCTGCCTTCATTTTTTTCAAGTAGCAAAGGAAGATAAAACAAGACAGAGACCTTTCCCTCAGGACTGAGTCCATCTGCAGCAGAAAGCTTCGGTTCCTCTGTGCTTTGCAGTTTATTATTACTTCTCACCGGTTATTTTCTGGGTAATAGAGGAAGCTGCTGGGTTTATCTTATCTCCTTCATCACTTTAAACAATGTCAAAGACAGCTAATGCCCACGATGGATGGTTTGCTGTTATAAATATGAATATTATTAAGTATAATTGGTGCATCACTGTTGTCTCGCTGGCGTGTGCCTCGGGCTGGATGCCTCTGATGGATCTGCAGGCCATCGTGTTACATCTGGCAGAAGGATTAAACAACCCTAAGGTCACTCTTTGTTTCCAAATAAATGAGCAGCTAATTGCAAAGCCCACACGGGGTGAGGCTTTTGGGTACTCCCACTCAGCCAGGTTACTGAGATATTCCTGGTACACCATGGGCTTCTCCTGGAAATAGAGAAACAATGAAGAAAGGAAATTATTAAGGCAAATTCATGTTGCATGCTTCCACCCTAGCAAACTAAGCCTCTGTATCATGGCACCTTTGAGTACCAGGATCCATTGGGTTGGAGCATGCCAGGAAATGTTCTTCATTGGGAAGGAATCCTTCCCTGTGAGGGTGGGGAGGCCCTGGCACAGGTTTCCTAGAGAAGCTGTGGCTGCCCCATCCCTGGAAGTGTCCAAGGCCAGGTTGGATGGGGCTTGGAGCACCCGGGGATAGTGGAAGGTGTCCCTGCCCATGGCAGAAGAGGTGGGACTGGATGAGCTTTAAGGTCCCTTTCAACCTGGACCACTCCATGATTCTGTGATTCTATCATCTGTGCAGAGTTATGTCCACAATAAACCTTTTTTTACCCTTCAGGTATTCAAATACCAGCTGTTAAGTAAAAATAAAGTATTTTGAGTTTGGCCTTTATGTGTTTGTAACCACTTGTTTTTAACTGGTAGAGAACTGGTTCCCACAGAAGGATTAGGGTTTGGCAGCCCCTTTTTCTGGTATTTAATGCCATGCTCAACCTGCCCTTGTTCACTGTCCACACAGATCACTCTGGTATCTGCTGTGCTGGAGCCATGGAGAGCCCTGAAAGGGACAGAGGAGCCCAGATTTGGCAGAAAAGCACCATATGACATTGTTATTCATCTAAAGAACCGTGTGAGTGATGACAGGAGTCGCTGGGAGCGCCTGCTCAGGCAGCATCTGCTCGAGGGGCTCCTCTGCCCGCCCAGGGCCCGGCAGCTCGTGCTGGCGGCACAGTCCCTCTCCTGCCTTCCTCAGCCAATTTTGCTCAAAACCCCAGTTTCAAGTGGTTTCCTGCTTCGCTGCTTTCCTGGTTTGGCTCAGCATCTGCTGCGGGAGCCGGGGGATTCCTCACCCGGGGTTTCTGTTTGATGGGAGACCCTCGGGCCCTTGCTTTTACTGAAGGAACTAAATATCTTACATAAGGTTTTTGAGCACCCACTGCTCCAGATGAAATCAGTGGGGAGCTGCATTCACTTCAAGTTTCAGAGCCCATTTAGCTTTGATTTGCATCTGGTATCTAGGGCAAACTCTGGGAAGTGTCTTATTTCATCCAGTCTCCCCGATGTCTGTGATTTTATCAGGAAGTCTCAGGGTATTTGGTGTTTTTTCCTTAACATCCCAGCTTTAACCATCAATTGATCACATCAGAACTGAGTCACTCAGTTAAAAATAAAAGCTTGTGTCCCCTGAAACGTTGAGTAACAGTCAGGAAAACACAAAAGCTGCAAGAAAAAGGGAAGGGAAAATGCAAGAAACCAGAATTTTCTATTGCAGACATCTTGTAAGGGATCCTTTGGCCAAAAAACAGGATTTTGGGAGGTCTGGGTTTGGTAACCCTGCAGGAGAGCAGATGATGTGAGGTGCTGGAGGGGTTTCTGGGTGTTTCCATCTGAGTAGGAAAGGAAGGCTGCTCAACCCTACCTCATTTTTTCAAAATTATTGTGTTTATAAAAGGTAAATGATGTTGTATGAAAGCAGGGACAAAGTGGGAGACTGACTCCAGTGGCACAGTCCGTAGCAAATGTGGGAAGAGCTGTCCTGGTGCAGCCCTTCTGGGTGATGCTCACGGTTGCTGTGTTTGTGGGAGCTCTGTACCACTCCCTGGAGAAAAAGCCTTAAAATGGAAACATATAGAACTCATATGAATGAGTTCAAGCATTTTTCACTCCAGTCATGGAGCAGCCACCCTGGGATGGGACCCACTGGGAAGGCAGACAGGACAGGTGGGGTGGGAACGCTGTTTGAGCATCTTTTCCCATTGGAGGGGATAGCAGAGCAGAGGGCTCCGAGGGCTTTGCAGCAGGGAGCAGGAGCCAGGGCTGGGGTGGGCGCCTAAGGCAGATCCCATCCCAATCAGTCACTGGAGCAGAGCATTGCTCATTTTCCACCTTTGCAAAGCTGGCATTTGTTCTTCAGCCAAAGTATCCCCGTCGGCACCAATATTCCATCACGCTCTCAAGGCTGCTGTATCCGCAGCTCACCCAGTGCCGTTTGGGAGAACCAGGCGCCTGATAAATGTTTGACCTAAGCTGCCTTTCCCCCTTTTTTTTTTCTTTCCTCTCTCTGCACACCCGGCACCATTTCTCACATCCCCAGACGGGTGGAAGGGAAGAGGCAGCTCTTGTCCATGGCTCTCCCATCCCTGCACCAGCCCTCAGCCCATGCCAGCTCCCCACCTGTTCATGCCATGCAAGGAGGAAAATTCACTTTAAATACACCAGGTCAGGGAGCTTTCCCGCATGGACACCGCCCTTTTCTCCACAGCCACGACTGCTGCTTGGGGCAGCTGGTTCTAATTACAGCTGTGTAATTGCAGAGCTGCACTTGGCCATCCCAGAGAGAGACCGCTGCCGGCAGGGCCGTTCCTCGGAGAAACGCCAGCTCTGGGCTCCCAGCGCCACAGGGAATGGTTGGGAATATTTATCTTCCCTCTCTCCCTGCCCCAGCATTCCCTAGGCTCCACAAATTCTAGCTTTCACACACCCAGGGAGGAACAGTCATTGTTATCTCAGGACTGTGAGCCAAGGAGAGAAATAGGAGGACAAAAGAGCAGCTTGTTTGGAGTTTTTTGTTTCCCTTCCCCAGCTTCATCATTCTTAAGTTCCTAACTCCGTCTGCAATTCCAGCCTGCTTCAGGTTATCTTTTGCCAGCCACGGATGCCCTGTGGGATTACTCTTTCTTCTCCATTGTCTTCGCCTGCTTTCCTGTAGATAATAGGGAATGCAGCATCTTGCATCACAACTATTCTTGGAAAAGCATTGTGTGCGGTGGCCATGCTGGCTGACAAGGAGTGGATGCTGGGATGGCACGAGGGAAATGTCTGGGGTAGAATTGGTGAACTGGTGCAACAAAAACCCTGTCATTGCTATTGGGGTTCCACTGGTCCCGTGCGTGTGGCTGCTCCTCAGAGAAACATCACAGACACCACAGCAGCAGAAAAGAACGGGGAGTTTTCATTTCCTGTTAAAGCAGGTGCAACTGGGCTACACCTGGGGTCTGAATCCCCCAAACTGGGGGAATGGGCTGCAGTGCTGCAAGGTTTCCTTTAGGATGGGCTGAGCTGTGCCTTTGTATTAGATAATCGTCAAGGTCCCTCCCCACCCAAATCATTCTACGATAATTTCTCCTGAGACACCCAATACGTTTGGTTTGGGCTGCTTTCATCCATGGCCTTGCCCAGCTGTGCCACAATAGTTACTTCACCTGCCGGGTCAGGAGGTGACACAGGGATCTGCACACACTGCATTGGTTTCCCATTGCACTGATGCCTGGGCAGCCTTTCTTCCCCCCTCAGTGGATGGCAGGAATGGTAAGTGGTGTGTGCCAGGGCTCTGTTTGCCTTCTTTTAGAATTATAGATTCTAAAATCAGTGATTAGAAGTCATTTAAAACAACAGATTCCTCATTAAGAAATGCTTTGTGCCATCACCTGGAGTTTTGGGTGACATTCCCAGGCATGGTTTGGCTACGAGCCTGTCCCAGAGGAGAGCAGAAAGCCATCCCTGTGCACTTCCCTGGCGTTTGCCACTTGGCTGTGGCTCCAAGGACTCACCTGTGGCACAGTGAGAACTCTGGGAAGGGTTTAGTTTAGAAACAGTTCTCTTTGACTTTATACAGCTATTTATTTGTCATCCTTTTTTAATTTTCATTGCAATGAAACTGCTCAGGAGGAGATTTGAGTTTTTTTCCCCCAAAGCTTTTCATCTACATTTAGTGCCTCTGGTAGACCTGGGCTCGTGCTTTGCCTTGTGGTTTCTGACAGAGGCAGGAAGACAGGGAGATATGAAGAGGTCACAGGAATCATTTGCTTAATAAGATGTGTCTTCCTACCTACAAGCAGTTAATGTTATGCTTAGTCCCTGAACCGTGAAAGGTTATAAATTACTTGTTTATCTACCTCATTTCTGGATGTTTCCATTCTCTGCATGACGTTCAGATCCCTTTTTCTGAATCCTTCTGCTTTTGGGCACTTTAAATCACACAGCAATGGTTCTAATGGATAATTTTGAAAGTAAATTCAGGGCTTATTTTTCAGTTATATTTCAGTGGCTTATTTTTCCCCCAGCAGTATCAGTTTCTGAGGCTTCTTTTCTTCATTTGGGATGGTGTGTTGTCTAGTAAAATGCCAGTAAAAACTTGGGGGGATATTTAAGTGGAAAGTCTCTTTCCAAGGTGCATCCCCTATGTGAGGGCTCAGGGGAAACCCAGGCTGGGTTATCCCCAAGTAAAATTCCTACAGGATTTGGAGGAGCCTGTGCATTCCCGTGCCATTTTTTTTTTTTCCAGTGAGGACTTTTTCACAGTGTCTAAGTACCCAAGTGGGGAAGGAGAGGGAAAAAATGGAGGAGGTTGGAGGACTGTGTGAAATTCAGAGAAAGAAGAGCAGAGGAGGAGGAGGAGGAACAAAGTGCCCCAAGGCAAGGGAACAGGCTCCAGGCAGGGAAGAGGATACAGGGATATTTTATCATTTCTTTCCTCTTTAAAATCTTATTTCTTTAAACCCACCTGACAAGTTCAGCAGTTTCACTCCAAAAAAATCCTAAAACTATGAGAGACAAGTGGCAAAATCGGCACTGGGGGTTGTGAGCCTGTTGGTCAGGCCATGTCCTGGGAAATCAAGATTAGAAAAAAAAATGTTTTTAAAGGCTGTCCTGAACTGATTAAATGCTGCAAAATCACAGCAAAACTATTCTAAAATTTTAATAGAAATTATCCAAATTTATAAAGTTCACCTGAACATCCCTATGGATGTATAAACCATATGAACAGAGGGTGACAGTGGCAAAAAGTGACAAAATGGGTGGTTTAATACAATCAGGGAAATTTTTCAGTGTCTGGTTATAACAAATGGGTCATGCAAAAGGAGTCCCTGAATTTCCTAACCCTAAAACTAATGTGAGACTCACCAAAATAACCTGTTCAGCAAACTGAAAACAGAAAATTAGGCAAAACTTCTAATAGAATATTCAAATTTCCTCTGGGTCAGGCTACATCACCACAATCAAACCACCTGGTCGTTTCAGAGGATACATAAAAATTTGCTAAATACGTTTTATTGCCAAAACATTTCGGAGCAAAGTTTATTTGCTCGCATTCTGTTGCTAATTCCTCTTGTAAATATTGTGTGAAGTGTTTGTTGTTCTTTTAAACTGTGAGCAGCTGTAGTGGTCTGGGAGACAGCACTAATGAACAGATGTGTATGGCAGAAAAAAAGCTATTATCTAGCTTTTGTTCACCAAAACTTGTTAATTTGGGACTGTTTGCATTTCAAGCTGCAATTTTGTTGTACACCAAAGGTGTGATAGTGGTCTTTAGAAGCTAAGATAGTTTTTCTGCCTTTAGTTTTTCTTTTCCCTTATTTACCTATCTGTAAAATGAAAATCCGTGAATTACCTACTCCAACCCAGCTTCCTACTGGTTCCTTATGGTCTGCAGGAAGCTCATATAAAATAGAGTGGGGAAAAGCTGGCCGTAATCAGTGGAAAATGAGAGTTCCCAAAGCCTGAAACAGTTTACATGAGCATCGCTTATATAAGGAAACATAATACGGAAAGAATTTGGCATCCTGAACTTCTCTTTTCACGCCTTTAGCTGACTGTGGTCTAATTGTGGCCTTACCAAATTAAGAGAAACTTTTCTAGTGTTTCAGTAAGGGCAGATTGAGATATTATACGGATGTCGATGGTAGTTCTGTTCTCCATGAGATGTTTGGAAGCTCAGGGAGTGCATAGGAGAGCCCTGCAACAGGCAGAATTAAAAGGTTTCGATCAGGCTGGCATTGCTGGGGTGATTTATCTCTTTAAACCAGCATCAAGAGCTGGAAATCTACTAAAAAGCCATGTGCAAGTGGTGTTGGTCATCTTAGGCCTTCAGCCATGCTCCTCTGGGAAACTGAGGTTTTGAGATGTTAAAGTCATCGGGTGGAGATCAGGGGGCTCAGTCTGGGAATTACCTGTTGATGGATTCGTAAAAAGAGATTATGGAAAAGAAAATCAAATAATCTCTTTGACAATCCAGAAAAATCTCCTTCAGATTCCTTTGTACTGCCCCTGTGTGGAAGTGTGGAAATCCAACTGAGCACCATGGATCTGGAGAAGTCCAAACCAGGGGGTTTTCGCTCCTTTCCTTAGATTCTTCTTGAAGATAAAATATACAAACACTTATAACCATGTGTGTGTACGTGTACATATATTTATAAAAACTTAAAAAATAAATATATGTGTGACTTTGGGGTATATTTTCCCAGCCTGAATCTCACTTAATTTTATCCCTTTTATTTCTGGCTCTGTCCTTCTTCAAACTATTAATTTCCTCCCTGCCTGTGGCACTGACATGTTGTCACCACGTTCAGCCTTGTGTGTCACCCCTCTGCACCCCAGTACTAGGGATCCCTTTTAACCTCTGCTGTAATTGAGTGTTCCAGTTACAGGTTATTGGGGTGACTCTGCTCCACCACTACGTGAAGGTGAGAGGATTTTAGGGTCACCCAAGACCAGGTGATGTCCCTCCCTCATTTGCAATGGGAACCTGTTATTATGCAGCTTGAAAACCTACAGGCAGTTCATGCACCTATCTCATGCTGCAAACTCATATCTTATTTATTGTCCACCATTTAAATTAAGTTACATTTACTGCGGCTCCAAGGCATCTTTCCCACCTTGAATATCTGTTTCCTATTATTTTCCCTCGGATGTCATTAGCTGGTATTTGCCAGGTTGCATCTCATTTTGTTTTCTGTCTTTTTGCTTAATAACAAAAAAACATGAGGGGTCACTTTGAGGCAGTGGAACTAATGGGCAATCATGGATATTACGGAAGCTTGAAAAATTATTAAGGTGATGAAATCTTTCTAGTGCTACATGCTAATGAAAACCCAGCATGGGGCTGTTTCTGAGATAATCCTATTTCTAGACTGATTGAAATATCATTGTGAGTGCTTTCTTCTAAACACAGATATTCTAAAGATCCATACATTTGGCTTTCCGTGAAATTGGAGTTACTTTGCTTTTCATGAACTCGCATATGAAATAGATTAGATGGATGCTTGTAAAATCTTATTAAGCTGCTGTTGCTTGACATTTCGTGCATGTGCTGGAGGGACAGTCTGGAGTGGGCAGTGGAGCAGGGGCTCGTTGTGCTGCTCCTCCTGCCCACAGCCACCCAGTGCCTCCTTTGCTGTGCCTATAGCACCGAATGGAGACTTAGGAGCCTGCTGGTCTGCAAGGAGCTGAGTACAAAGGATTTTTAAACAAATCTTGGGAAATGGCCCTGTTGATGGCCCTGTCAGAGTATTTCCTCTTGCCAGGACACCGTGGTAATGTGGGCACAGCTGGGCTGGGACGGCGTGGGGAGGGAATATTTGCTGTGTGAGCCCAAGCTGCCACTTAGTGCAGTTCCCAGCAATCACTGAGTGAGTGCTAAATGTGATTGGGGTGGCTCTGTGGCACTTTGGTGGTTAACAGGTTATCCCTGCCATGGGGCTCACCGAGCTGTCATGAGGTGCCAGGCACTCAGGCTCTTCAGACTTTGGCTCATGGGATCACCACGGGCTCCTCGTGGGCAGGGGAGTATGAAATGAAACACAAGGGAAGGGCTTTTCTCTGCATGACCCCGTCTCTGTGCTTTGGGTGACTTTTATTCACTCCACGGGCTGAGTAAAGTCCCAGTCTGGGCTCAGCTGGAATAAACATCTGTGGCTGAATAACTGCACTAATGCAGGGAACACATGATGAAAAGTGAGGGTTGTGAGCAGGGATTTTTTATTCAGTATGAGGAAAATTCTCTCCCCAGAATGAATGGCAGCTATTCACCTCAATGAGAGGAGAGATAAGGAGTCAGGACAATTTTACTAACCCTTAATAAGGCTCCCAATCTATTTATACATCACCATCGATGTGTGGCTCTGCTTTCAGCTAAAGACAAATGGCAATAGTTTAGTTCAACCACGTTTTTTCCTTAGCGCTCTAAAGCCATTACGGACTTTGTTGCTGGTTTTACTTCGGTCAGATGCCGATGTTGCTGCAGCTTGGTCCCTCCTCACCCCAGGGATGACTGCAGGGCTCTTCCTTGGGAATGCCTTCCCCACAAGGCCAAGGCCTCTCCTCCTCCTCCCGAGGAGCCCTTGTTGTCACATCTGATCAGAGATTCCCCTTTGACTCTCGCTGACCCTTTCACCTGCATTGTTGTCCTTCAGCTTCACCTTTCCAGATACAGATCACCCTCCCTTATCTACTGAATTTAAGCTGCATTTGAGGGACATCAGCATCTGGAAGGATGAATCCTGTGGGATTAACACCTCCAAGAGCTGCACCAGCACAGGAGGAGATGGTGGGTTCCTCCTATGTCACTTTCTTTCCAGCTTTGGGGAATTGTGAGCTCGAAATAGTCTCTGATAGTCTAAGCAGATAAGTCCTGTTTACTCCCCCAGGACCAGGTCCCTTGATGCTGCTCTGACTCCCTTTAACAGCAGCTTTAACTTTCTAAGTAATCTATAAAATAATAAAAAAATTAATGTTATGTCAAAATGCGTCTGTTCAAAATACCCCGATAATATCCCTGTTTTGTCCAGGTGAAGGTTGGATGGAGGTGGTGTGGCAGTGCAGGATCACCGTGGCTGGGGTGGGAATTGATGCCATTCGTGTGGTTTATTGACACTGAGGAAAATCTTCGATTCTAGACTTCATGTGAATTGTTGCTGGTTTGTGGGTTCTTTGGTTTTTTCTCTTTAAAATATAGAGCTGCATCCTCAGAAATCACCAGATGAAATCGCTGGCCTGTTCTCTGTCTCAGGCACCCAGAATGATAAATTTAGGCTCTAAAACTGCAATGCTGTTATCATGGGCATTCCTGTAGTGCAGTTTATTGTCTTCAAACATCCCAATTGTATATTTAGTTTATTTTTTCTCTTTTTTCCCCAGGTCTATTCACATTCTTTATAGTGCAGAAAATGAGATTTGTGCACCTGCTGAACAATCCCATGCACCAAACCCCAGATGGAGGGCAAGGCCACCACCGTTGTACCTTCTGTAGACCCTTCTTGGGTGTTTTTGTACCAGGCTGCAGTTTGAAATATTATGGGGAAGTTTAGGAGGGAAAAGGGTTTCTGCTTGGCTGCTGAGATAATTTCCTCTGGAATCGTATGCCAGGAAGCTTCCCTTGATATTTTACATCACATGAAGCTGTGACCCCTTTGGCTCCATGGCATATGTGTCTTAAAAACACGCTCTTTGCATAAAAGCCTTGGAAATGCTCTGAAGCCTGAGACTGCAGCAAGGACCAAATCCATGTGATGTTGTCATAACAACAAACAATAATTTGAAATGCAGATTTTTCATCTTTACTCTTTGGCTGTGATTGAAAGCTGTGGAAAATGGGGGATTTGCTGCACTGAGATTGTTCCTATTAGAATAAGAAGGTGATAATGGGAGTTGGTAGGATGCCCGAGGGATCAGGAGGATGGTTTATGAATACTCCTAAACCATAACACAGCTAAACCAAGAATTAGTTGTTTTTCCGTAGTGGCCTATCCAGCTCTTTCTGTTGAGCCTGTAAGACTGGTGTGACCACGGGGGAATCTCTGGGATCTCTGGAACAAACAGCTTTCCTGCAGGTAAAGCCCGAACGTGCGACCCCCCGATAAACCCGAGGAAATTGCAGCATCTTAGGTGTTTGTTTCCAAACAGGTGTTGCATCCCTTGGAGCAGATGAAGGGAGTTTGCTGGGTTATTTACAAATAGCTTTTGCTGCTAAAAAATAGTGTTTTCTTTTCGTGAGGAAGGAGTTGTGTGATTCCCCCATGTCTGTCACTTCATCAGCCGCTGCTGCTGTCACCTGCTTTCGTGCTGGTGCTGGAGGTCAGGCTCAGCTCCCAGTCCAACCCATCCCACTGGTGTTCTCCACACCCCCTCTGTAAATCCACAGCCATTCCCTGTGCTGCCACTCTGAATCCACGGGGTGCAGCCCTTCTTGCAGACATGGATGAAGCACTTTTACCTAAATTATCCCAGTTCTTGTGTGTTCCTCTCCACCATGCACTGCAGGATGCAGGAACCAGCGATGGCAGTGCCTGGGGAGGGAGGGGTGAAAGTACAGCCCAGGGCTGGTCACTGCCTGACTTTGATATTTTGTATCTAGATAAGGGAAAATCACACTCTGCACGTGAACTCCGCCCTGTTTTCTCTGCCCTTTCTGGCTTCATTCACGCTCCCTTTGTTACTTTTCATGTTTCATGATGCCTCAAATGTCAGAAACCTTCTTATTTTCCTTGATAGGTTTTGTGATTTCCTTAGTCATCCATATGTGTCCTCGCTCTTTTCTTGTACTAATATCTCTGAGAAGCCAACTCATTTCCTGAGCTTTACACAAGGGCTTTTTCTTTTCCTTTTTTATTTCTAATCTTCATTTCCTTTCTCTGTCCCTGTCCATCCTTTTTCCACTCCCTCATTTCTGCTTTTCCTGTTACACCAGCACTTTCCTCAGTCTGCCTGGGTAAAATCTAGCCAGTTTGATTTTTATAAAAGAATAATCATAAAGTGAATATGCTTGGTATGTCAACAAAGGCAAGATTTGTTCTGAGCAGTGTAAATATTCTTGAGATCTCAGAGCCCTTGAAATGAATCTTCCACCCTTTGGAAAAGAGGTGCATTTGTTGGTGCTCTGGAGATGCTGGGCCAAGCAGGAGGACCACATCAGTAGCCTGCAGCTATTTCAGACTTATATTACCACATCATCTATAGAAACAGCTGTTAGACAGAAAAAAGATGGGGAAAAACCAGACGCAAGCCTTAGCTGCAATTATTTCTAGTGGCAGGTGCAATCTCCAAAGCTGCAGAGATTTCTGCTAGCTTCAGATAAGTCTCTCAGATTTGGATGTCTTTTTTGGAGCCTCTTTCAATGTTGCTTTGCTGCAGAGCGGTAGGACAGACTGGTGGCTCTGGCCAGCTGGCTGGGGCTGGGATCCAGGGTCCTGCCACCACCCTTCTGCTTCCCCTGAGATGCCCCA
The DNA here is from genome assembly GCA_013397725.1 of Rhagologus leucostigma. Lineage (NCBI taxonomy): Eukaryota > Metazoa > Chordata > Aves > Passeriformes > Rhagologus > Rhagologus leucostigma. The sequence goes on along the minus strand of VZTD01000837.1, from coordinate 23,964 downwards.
CACTTGATTTGCACCTCACAAATTCGACTGCTTACTTGTCTTTCTTAATAATAATTCTGCCTTATCTTACTTAGTAATAGTAGCTGCCTTGTCTTACTTAATAATAATTCTGGAATAAACAACTCTTATTCCATAATAATTTGATGTTTAGGACAAATCACTGCTATGGCTGATGCAGCAAGGGCAGTGGTTTCACTAAGAGATTTTTATATGCAAAATTATACTCTGTATTTTATGCCTCGTGGTGGAATTTATTCCTTCCTCACTCCCTTGCCTGCAGGGTCACAGTTGCAGCCTCTCTCCCTCCCATCTTTCTTAGCAAATACCAAAGCAACACATTCTTAATATTTCAGCAACATCTATTTCCTCTGTCAGCAATCCGATCCCATCGTGTCTCCAGAGGCTACTTGAGTCTCTTTCAATGATCCTTTTTTTTATTCCACACTTGGAAAAAAAAAAGGGAAAAAAACAGTATTTGTATTTATCTTCAGCCTTAGTGCGATTCCCATTTTCAGTCTGATGTTGCTGCTCTAAATCCCCTCCACAGGCTCTCCCTTCACCCTTTGCCCCCTTTGCTTCTGCCTCTGATGGGTCAGGGGGTTCTTTCCCCCTTGATTATTTATACACTTCCCCATTCCTGAACCAGCACACATTTATTTATTTATTGCTACGTAACTCCAGGGCTTAACTACGTTTTTTGCACTGTTTTCATTCCTTCTGTGGCCTCAGTTGTTTTCCCCAATAATTTCATCTTAAGGCTTTTTGTTGCTGCATTTTGCCTATCAGGAGCAAATCACAGACCTTGGCTAATGAGAAGTGCAGGGTTTGTGTTACACGAGGTGAGGATCGGGTCAGGGGTCCGTGAGCACGGGCCACTGTGTGTTAACCAGTGTAATTCTGTCACACGGGTATTTCATCCGAGAGGTGGATATGGATGGATAAAATCAGCCACAGAGACAGAAAAACTTGGCAGGTTTCAGGTTATGAAATACCTGAAATGCACTTATTCATCAGGCTGCATTCACAGGCAGATCCCATCCAGCCATGAGTTTGTACTCGTAAAGCAAAACGTCTCCTCCTCCCAGTGAATAAGGCATGTGGACTTCTGCAGTCCTTCTCCCAAGGCTTGAACACGTGTGGCAGAGTTGGTGCCCACTGCAATTTTACTCCATCTGTGTTGGGAAAATGGGTGTATTTTTCAATGGAAAAAATCAACATAAAATCCCAACACAGGACAACTCAAGTCAAGATGCATATATTCCTGTTAGTGGATCAAAGTAAGTACTAGACTCCCCATTAAGGCTTGTTTCAAACTAAAAGTGTGCATTAAAAGCCATAACAGGTTTATTCACAAGTAGTTTGATAACACATCTTAAACCACATTCCTGTTATTCCAGACAGGATCAGAGAGACAGAGTTTTACAACTGGCCCTGTGCTCCTCTAGCATTTCACCTACCAGGATCAGATCAGCCAGCCATCAGTAATTCCCTTACTGTTAATTCCTGGGTAAGGGGTCTGTGTCTGGGAGCTGCACATTCTGAGTAGGACACCCTGGAGAGGCTCACGCCTTGTCTGACTGCACTGCATGGGCACCAGGAATAAGAAACAGTGCTTGGAAAAACAGTATTTTCTGATACGTTCCAGGAATGCATCTGAATTTTGGTGTTTTGTCCTCAAACCAGAATTTGCATTTGATGTGGTGCCCAGGCTGTGTTTGATCCCATCGTGAAGCGCGGCATGGTGTGAGGCAGCCGCTCCCAGCAGCCAGGGAGCCCGGGGCTGGTTTTCTTTATCCAGCTCTGTGTTAATAGTCTCTCTTTCAGCCTTTTGCCCTTTTCCGTGTAATCAAGCAACCTCTCTGGAGCTTCCTTCGAGTTTGTGGAAGAGTCCAGGTTAAAGCTATTAAAACTGGTGGGTTTTTTAATCTGAAACAGCAGAATTCTGTGTCTCCTTGTGCCAACAGAGTGAGGCATTTGGACAGGTGACGCTCCACAGAGAGAGGCAGCAGCTGGTCCAGGCCCTGCCGAGTCCTTCTGATTTTCCCTTGAAGTGGAGAGATGTGGAGAGCCATCCACTGGGATCACAGGCTGGCTTTCCACATCTGAAACAGCCACGGATAATCCCGGCTGGATCAAAAACCGTGGCCAGAGCCACAGTCCTTCCAGATGCTGGATGCTGCCATGGCTAATCTGCTTCTGGGCAGTACCTGCTCTTTTAACTCCTTGCTGTGTGCTGTGTACTGCACATGTGGTGTTGTGTTGGCCGAAGAGGACACGCAGCATTCCCTAATCCGTTTGGAGCAGCGTCAGAAGTCACTGAGAGCCACTTCACTGGGAGCCGTGATGAGAATTTTTAATTCCCCTCTTTGCAGCCTGAGATATTTTCAGCCTGGATGGCTCTATTATGATGCTAAGGAGTCTAAAATAGAACTTTTTTCTGCTGATGTCATTTTACATCAAATACAGGGCATCATCGGTTTGGCGAAGAACAGAACAGGGACGGGGTGTGAAAGTCCTGATGCCCCCTCTAGCCTCAGAGTGCTCTGCAGTTACTGGGACTTTGTGGAATATTTCTGGCACTGCCAGCAGGTCTTGAGCTTCTGCAGTTCAAATAATTTGTTCGTCATTTGAAAAGAGAGTAAAGTTAGGTGGGATCTGAGAAAGAAATTCCTCCCTGTGAGGGTGGGGAGGCCCTGGCACAGGGTGCCCAGAGAAGCTGTGGCTGCCCCATCCCTGGAAGTGTCCAAGGCCAGGTTGGACGGGGCTTGGAGCAGCCTGGGATAGTGGAAGGTGTCCCTGCCCATGGCAGAGTGGAACGGGATGAGCTTTAATGTCCCTTCCAACCCAAACCATTCTATGATTCAATGATATTTTCATCAACCTGAGAGAAAAACTATTTTTAGGCTCTTCTGTTCTCACAGGTGTAGCTGAGCTGCTAATAGAAAATTCTTGGTGTGCCTGAGGTTGGCAGAGCTGCAGGCAGGAGGCTCAGGGCACTCATGCCGCTCTCGCACGTTTCCCTCAGGCAGCCCTTGACACCACGTTTGAGACAAGCGTCGATTTGTCTGTCAGTAATTTTGGCAGCATCACAGCTCCTTTTAATCAGCTCTTTAAAGACTTCACGGCTGGTGGCCAAACTCCTGCTGCCGATTCAATGGAGCAATTTACTCTTCAGCTTCTCGTCGCGCCTGGATCCATTGCACGATGGCACGATGTGGTCTGAGGGGTGGGACAGAGCTGTGCTGTCCCTGCGTCTCTGTCCCTGCACCTCTGACACCCCTTCACTGGCACATGGGGAAGCAAAGCATCAGGCTTCTGCTGGAGATGAAGCCAAAGAACGCAGCAGGGAGACAGCAAAGCACAGGGTGCATCTTCTTTGGTTTCTCATGGAGACGGTCAGCCCACCACAAAGAAAAGGGCCAGGAATAAGATAATCTTATCCATCCCTATCACATGCACCAGGGAACACATTTTGTTTTAACTTGTCATTGTCATCAGCAGCACTGCTCTCTACAAACACCTGGAAGGAGACTGGAGTGAGGTGGGGGTCGGTCTCTTCTGCCAGGTCTCAAGTGAAAGGATGAGAGGAAATAGGCTTAAGTTGTACCAAGGGAGGTTCAGATTATATATTAGGGGGTTTTTTTCCCCCTAAGGGAGTGGTCAGGCATTGGAATAAGTTGCCCAGGGAGGTGGTGGGGTTGCCATTTCTGGAAGTATTCAAGAGGCGTCTGGACATGGCACTTGGGGATGTGGGACTATGCTGTAATCCAGGCAACACCTAATCAGGGTCCAGACCCAACTCTGGCATTTAAATAGCTCTTACTCCATCTTAAAGGTATGCCGGAATTATCTTTACATTTTTGAGGACCAGCCCTAATTTTTCATTTTGGATTTGCTATGTTAAGCAGAACTGCAGTTTTCCTGCAGCTGAAAAGCTTAATTTCTCTGACTAAAACAAACCCCCAAGTCCTGTTTCTCTGATCCTGGGCTATTTGGCAGCGTGCTGGATATCACTCTATTCACAGGAGACGTTATTACCAGGAATACAAGCAGGTTATTATTACACATGCTCAGCCTGAGTTTTGATGGGTCTCTCCAGGATCTGTTTCTATTCACTGTTTATTTTCATTAGTGCTATGAATGATATAAGAGATGATACGGTTACAGAACCTGCAGCTGATAGGGGTGGGAGCTGTTTCAAGCCCTCTGGAGCGCAGGATTGTGACTCAGGTTGACCTTGGCTCATGGTATTTCTGCTCTGCACAAGATGAAATTCAGTATCGGGGGTAGCAAAGTCTTTTCCTTAGTAGGGCAAAATCAGCTCTGCAAAGTGGGGAAAAGTGATCTTGGCAGAAATGTGTGCTGAAAGGATCTGGGGTTTACCGTGGGTCACAGTAAGTACACCTGAGGTTTGGTAACTCTCAACAGGTGGTTTCAGGTTGTGGGTGGAGTGTCCTGAGAGCCTTGGAGCTCCTCTGCAGGGTCTTTAGGACTTGAATAAGAAGAATTCAATGGAAATTGTGAAGGTCCACATACTGAAAAATGGCTGCAAGATTTTGGTTTGGACTCTGAAGATGTGTTTAGAGTTTTTATTTGTTATTTAACTGCATTGTTGGTGTATGAAGGCAATTTTCATGAGGGGCATGGTGGGCCAGTGCTTCTCTCAGAATCAGACAGGTTTTTACTGCATTTCTTAGCTTCAGCCTGTTAGAGAAGGTCTCATTTAATCATGACAGGACTGACCCTATTATTAGGCAAGTCCATCTTTGTTAGGTTTTCACTGGAATAAAGTAGTATCTGACCCCATAACAGATTCCCTTTCAATGAACTACTGGCAAAGCTCCTTGTGAAGGCTTGTGTTCGAATAAATTCTTGGCAGAGCTCTGGATAATGAGATTTCCATTGAACAAACTGTTAGCAGAGCACCTTTTAACACAATTCAGAGGGTTAGAGAGGAGCCCTGCGAGCCAGGACTGCCCAGTTTGGTCTCTGGCAGAGTCACTGGACGAGCAGTCTGTCCCTGTCCCCAGGAACAGGACACCATCACCTCCATGCTCAGGCCCATGCGGGGCTTGGAAATTCCTCAAGAATCATCAAAATATTTTATTGAGTGCAATGATATGACTGTTGAGGACAAACATTCCTGTCCCCATGAGCTGAAGATGGTTCCAGATTTACTGTCTGATATGTGAAGTGGGGTGACCTTGAGTATAAATTTTTGGCTATCATCTCTCTATACAACTTCTTTAAAACCCTTCTTTCCTGTATTTCTGGAGATACTCAGGATTATTCCCTCATTTGTGTCATACCTGGAAAGGTGGTACCAAGTGCCCAGGCACTGTGAGCAGAACATGCCTCTTTCTCTTCCCCAATACCATTTGTTATTCCAGCTCTCCATCTGATCTTGGGATTATGAGTGGTCAGCTTTCATGCCACAAATCTTTGTAATGGGATTAAGCGGATAAGGACACGTAGAAAATGATTAGTGCTCTCCTGGGAGCCATTAATGGTTTGTAAAGTTCCTCACAGCAGTAACACCTACCAACTTGGGTTGTGCAGGAAGAAACTTGCACTTCCTCTAATACTAATTTTAGAGAGGCTGCGGCTCTCTGGGTAATGAGTATTGATTCCTTGGAGATCTGCTGAGAATTGTCAAGCAGATAGATTTAATCAGAAGCGGGATTCTGGTTGTAGTGCAGATAATACAAAGAAAATCACACATTTCATTAAGTTTTTTGGGGGATGAAGATAGGCAGGGAAGATGAAAAACCTCAATCCTCTTCCTTTGGATCCTATGCTGTCTGCTGCTCTGCAGGACCAAAAGCAGCATCTTCCAGATAGCAGATTTTTGGGATAAAATGGCCTCAAATTCCCTTATTTAAGGTCCCAAGCCCCTCTCCAGCCACACTGAGACAACCTGTGGGGGCTGCATTGGGGCACCTGCACTGCAGAGCATCCTCTGATGTGGGTTCAGGGCTCCCAGTGCAAACCAACACAGGCAGGAGTGCAATGGGGACAAAGAGCTGCTCCAGAAAGACCTCATTAGCATCCCAAACACTGCAGCAAGAGCCCTTTCTCTGAAGGCAACAGCCATCCTGCTCTGCTGCAGATAAGAGCTGCGGGATTAGCCCCCCCAAAGGGAAACCCTCCTCTTGCTCTGAGGTTTTGGTGTTTGGCACCAGCTCTGCGAGGGGCGAGATCCGAGCTCAATCCCGTTTGTGTTGCAGCCAGCTCGGATTTGGGATATTTGTGGAGCACGTTAGAAATCTGCATCTTGTTGAGTTATTGCTGTGCTGGCTGGGAATTACAGCTGAGCTCAGGCAGAGGGACAGGGACCCCATCTCACTCCCCATCCTGACAGCTTCATCAGGCTCAGTGCTGTGTGAGCTTTGAACAGAGATACCACGTGGAGCTCTGTCGTGTTCTGAAGGGAAGTCTGATTATTCCAATTGAATCTGGATATCTCACAGTTTAAAACTGAATTTGGTTATCTCAAACTCTACATTTTTTATACTGTCTATGGTGAAGGATGGATGCACAGTAAATCATAGGACATCCGAGGACCATCTAGTCCACATAACTTGGTGAAGAAGAAAATGCTTTAAAATTTTGAGAAGTTCCCTGATTGGAAACACTACACTCAAGTGCAAGGCATGAGAAGAGCAACAATGGCCAGTGGTGAACAGAAAAAAAATAAACATCAGGCCTCCAGGTTGGGTCCCTGATGCTGAAAGTAGAGGCTCCTTGAGGAAATTACATGGCTGGCAGCCAAAGGAGCTCTTGCTTTTTCAAATGCTTCCTAATTAAGTTCTGGCTATTAATCTGTATTCCTGGGTCAAAGTTCTTCTATGAAATAACAAATGAATGTGAATCATCTGAGGAAGAGGCAGGAGGTTGGTTTGATTTGAAATCAGGTGTCATCAGTGCATGTGAAGTGGAAATGGGCTGGTTTGTGGCTGAGGCTGAGTGAAACCTTTGGATCTTTTTTTAACTGATCCTAAAGCTGTATGGGCTGCCCTGTTCTCCAATGCACTGATTAAGGGTGATTATAGAATTAGCTGGGAAAAAAAATACAGCTGGATGTCATTGCCATGCAGAGACATTCCTGTGTTCCTCAGTGCCAGGCTCTAATCCTCAGAATGACTCATCTCCTCTAATATTTTTCACAAAGCCACTGCCATGGCATTGCTGTTTACCCAGGTAACTCTGTTCATGGCAGAGGAGGGCATCTTCTTCACCTCCAGCTGTGCCCAGGCAGAAGAAAGTCTGCTTTGGTGAACTTTGGGCTCAGCCTTTTGGGAATCATCATGGCAAAGCCGATGGATGAAACTCATGCTTGAAATTAGAGACTTGCTGGAGCTGAGGGGTGTTTGGGACCAGGTCTTTCATCTCTTTTGATACAGAGTGGAGCAGGAGCTGAATCTTGGAGGTGCCGCCTAGGTGCAACCATAATTTGTGAGGGTGTAATGTGACTCCTACATAATTTGGAGTGAGTGAGGTGGTCAGGAGGGAGTGATTCAGATATCCCATCCTTTCATGACCAGCCTGACGCTCTCTGCTCTGTTCCAGCACAGCAGGCACAGCTCATGTCAGTGTGCCCATCTTTACTTCCCCTGTATCCTACTGCATGAAAAAAACACCTCACCACACTTAAGGAGGACCTGTGTGAGTGCAATTTTCTCTAAACACCTAATTTCTGAGCAGGCCAATTGCACCTCTCCTCTAATATGCAGCTGTGACACTGTAATGACTCATAAAGTACCATTCTGGGTGCCCTCCTGTCTCCATGGGAGCAGCCACGGCATCTCACCACTCTGCTCTACCTCATCTTCCCTGACCCAAACCACTCACAAAGTCCTGCTTTATTAGGCGAGAGAACCTGGCAGCAACTTGGTTTTTAACTCAGGTGCCTGTTGTACATTATCAACTGCCCCAAACCTGAGCTCTGCCTTCCGGAGTAGCTGATCCTTCTGAACAGTCATTTATGTTAGTCTGAGATTTGACTTGGGAGACTCAGGAGCGCCAAGATGGACTTTTTCTTAGGGTTGAAAGTATGGATGGAATTTAAAGCAAGTGAGGAAAGAGGCTGTGAAAGACCTCGCTGTTATTCCCCTCTATGGGGCAACACACATGATGAAAAGCAGGGAGGAGGAAAATACATCACTGGTAACTGAGACAAACTGCGTGAAGAAAGGAACAGACAGAGGCCAAGAGAGATTCTCATGCTGGATTCAAAAGGCAGATAAAAAACACCAGCAGAGAAATGAATTTAAAAGTAAAAAATTGAGGGGAGAGATTTATACACCTCTCATTAGAAAATGAGCATTTAAATAAGATGTCCTGGCCAAGTAAACGTGGGTACATCTAACAGCAGCTTCACAGAGTGGTTCATGGAACTCACAGACCCCAGCGACTGTCCAGACTGTGGGACAGAAGAGTGGCCTTGTGGGTTCACCACATGGAGTTGCCAAGGAAATCACAATTAATAACTGAAGAGCTGGCTCTGAAAATCATGCTTTTGTTTCCTCACCCCTCCAGCCCAGCCCCTAGAAGAGAGGGAACCAGTCCGCTTCTCCTCAGCCCCAGAGGTCAGCTCACACCAGAGTAATCTCATCTTTCTGGACTTGGGTGCCCACTGGCAGAGCCCCCATTTCTCCTCATTTTTCATGGGTAGGAGTGAGGACATGAGTCTCCAGGCCAATGAAAGTGCCTGTGTGCCAACCCCTTCTGCACATGCCAGGTGTGCAGCCCAGGAGGGAGCAGGAAAGCAAACCTGTTTTCCCTTTGTCTCCATCTCCTGCTGCTCTCTCTCCCCATCCCTAACTGAGATCTGCTGAAGGAGATGCGGAGGCAGTTTGGGGGAGGTGGGTAGAGATGGTTTTCATTAATACGACTGTTGAAGGTTCCTTGTGTTCTGCCTAATCCTTTGTTTGCCCTCGTTCTGTATCAACTGTGAACACAAGCCGTCAGTTTAATTAGCCGGAAATAGGCAGGAGCAGCAACACAGAGCATGGTGGAGCTTCCCCTCCTTGCTCTGATCGGATCACTCCCGTCTGGAGCTGTATTCTGAACTTTGGAGAAGGTGATGGGAGGTGAGATAAAATGTAGTTCTGCTATTTGATGCCACTTTTAGTTTCCACTGCAAAGCTGCAGCACTGGAAGGCTTTAACTTGGGCACAGCTGGGGACATGTGGATGTTCGTGATCATTCCCTTCTGCTGGAATTTTATTTTGCAGGATATACCCCAGGAATATATTGCTGCAGTAACGGAAAAAGGCTTGGGAGCCAAGAAAGGGATGGGAGCAGTTCAGAATTTCCCTTTATGGCCCCCTGATTTTGGAGTGGAAGGAAAAAGCAGGGAAAGGGTGTGATGAATCCATGCCCCATGCACTGCTCATTCTGCTGCCTTGATGTGTAAATAACAGATAAAGGTACTGGACAGAGTTTTCCTGAGAAAAAGGAACTTTCAAAGTCTGTGGTGTCTGGCTTTGATAACCGCTCTTTAGCCTATACCCAGAGTGTCCAGCACCACGGTGTCTCGTCAGCTTTAGCCCAAGGTGTGATTCTGTGATCAAAGCGCAGCCTTTAACCAGCCTGTAGCAGCGAGTTGTTTCTCAGCATCTCTTTCCAGTAACACTGTTCTCTCTTAGAGTAGGTTTGTGATTCCATCCATCCTTGCAGTAGGAAATAACCCAGGTCAGATCAAGTCATGCCTTTGCCCCCCTGCATCCTCACCAGCAAATGACCTGTAAATCTCTTCCAAGTCAAGTTTTCTCCTTTTCAATAATCCTATCGTTTAAAATCACTTTGTAATGAAACCTTTTAGGACTTCAGTTCATCATGATCTTTTGTTAAAGAACCCTAACAAACCCCCTCCTAACTGCCTCAGCACCTTCTGACTCTGAACCACGGGAGATTCAATCCAGTGGGGAAAAACAAAGATTAAAAAATATCCCCAAAGATGTGTGTGTTAGAGCTCACTTGTGGGTTCCTTCCAACTCATAATATTCTGTGATCTGGAGATAAAGATTAAATATTTCAACCTCTGTAGCTGCAATTTTTTTCCCAAGTAAATCATTTGGCCAAGCACATGTTTCTGGATCTGCTCTGGCACAGAAAGCACGTGGGAAGATGCTGCTTCCAGGAGGCTCACATGGATGGAGAAGGGTTTGTATCACGAAATCCCACTCTCTTTCAGAAACTGCTCAAATGCCATTACAGACAGCACACAGTTAGTGCTCTGACTCTGAGCTGTTTGGGTGTAGCAGGATAATTCCCAGTTGCCAACTTTTTTCTCCGTTTCCAGGCTGACTTTCAGCATCTCTTTGTTTCGCGCAGCACGACTTTCTGAGTATTAGGAGATGATTTACTGGATGTCACATCTAAGCTTTGATGAGCTCTAAGGTGAATCTTCAATAAATTAAATGTTTTTCAAGAGCACGAAGCTACATGGAAAACTAAACAACCAAAACCACCCTGGGTTTGCTGCCTGCCAAGCTCTTGACTTCCAGAATGTCAGTTCCTCAGCAAAATGATTTGCACTACACAGTAATGAGCTTAGTTGTTGCTTAGATATTCAGAATGTTTATTTTAGTTAATGTTTAATTTTAATATTTATACTTAAAATATGCAACGTTTATTATACATTGTTCTATGTAGAATTTATCATAGTTATTTAATGTAATAAAAAATATTAAATATGATTTGCCCAGGGTTGCCTGTCCCTCTTGGAGACACCCAGGAGTGACGTTTTGCTCCTTACAGACAGTGTGGCTTCAGCATCTGCCCACTGGTTTTTGGTATCTCCCTTTTCCTGTGAAAGTCCCTGTATTCCAGTCACTTCTTGGTCTTCCTGGCATAAACTGAACAGATTAAATAAGTTAAAGTCTGGATGACTCTTGAGTAAGATTTGCAGGATCAGGCCTCAAATATCCTCTCTCTTCCTTTCCAACATATCCGTGCTGGGCACTGTGTGTGGGATATTCGTGGAATCACTGAACAGTTTGGGTTGAAAGGGACTTTCAGGATCCTGTAGTTCCAATTCCCAGTTCTGGGTGGGTTAACAGGGTGGCAAATTAAAATAAAGGAATCGATGTGCTGTGCGCAAGGCGAAGGATCAGCCTCTTCCTCTCTGTGCTTGCACATACAGATTAGGTGTGTTACAATAAATCAATGGCCTCAATTCCTACGGAGGCACTGGAGGAATGGCAGGACTGCAGGGATGGATAAAGCTGAGGTTTTATCGCTCTTTCATCAGTAAACATTGCAAATGATCGATTAGACAGGGAAATGTTCAGGACAGCTTTTGATTATCAGCTTGTCAGGTTCTTCAGCCTCTCTGAACCACACTGGGGCTGCCAGGGATGCTCCAGCTGGGAGCATCTCATCCCTTGGCATGGACAGAGGGCTTCCATCCCTTCACCATGCTCTGTGCCGAGGGTGGGGCGTTTCCCTCCTTCCATCCGTTCTCGGGCACACTGCAATTATTGAAATCAAACAACTTGAAAATATCTCGGCAAACAGCACCGATTTGGAATTAATCACAGTTTTAATTTGACAGAAAGCGATCCCACTCTGCTCACTGCGACGTCTTCTCTCCCCTCCCACCCACAGAGCCGCTGCAGGGTGTCTGAAGGAAATGAGACGTGCAGCCTGCCCTGCCTGGTAAAAGCCTATTTAAGTGATCAGCCATAGACTTGGTTGGAAAATTAGGCAGTAAAACAGGTTTTCTAGAAAATGAGATTGCCCCTGGCACTGGTAAATCCATTCAGAGATTCACAGAAGTTGGGTGGATATGGTGACATTTGGGAGGCAATAGGTATTTTTCTTTCTTAATAATTCTGATATGGAGGGACTATAAATTAAGTAGTTTTCAAAGGCAGGACCTGATCCTGCTTTTGCTGTCATTTCCTACCTGTTTTGGTCTCAGTGATTTCATAGGTTTTAATACTGGGAGAGAAAGCTTGGATGTATTTTCTGAAGTAACACTAAAATCCAAGCATCTTTCCTGCTTTCTGGTAGGGTCCATGCACATGGAGAGTGACTGGCTCTGCTCCATCAAAACCCTGATGTTTTTAGGGGAGGAGGAAGAAAAAATTAGTGTTTTACCCAGGCCAGGGCATGACAAGGGTGATGCTTTTGGCCTCAGACGCCTTTTGGGAAGGATCCTTACCCCAGCAGCACGTTTAAGACCCCCGGGATGGGTCTCTATCCAGGCTGGCCGGTTTACCCCAACACTAATTTCTCTGAATGAAGTGAGATGAGAGATCTGTGCAATGTGTCATTTCAGTAAATTAAGCGTTACAAATGCTGCTGCCACCCTTCCCCCCTCGCATATGTTCCTGCTTTTTCCCAGTATTAAAAAAACAAATAGTCTGCAGAGCAAAACTCATGAATCTTACTGCCTCATCCACTGCTCCCCAGCCCAGGAGAAGTCTTGTGTTGCAGATACCAAGTGGATGCTGTTGGTCCTGGTGGTACAGAGTGGGACCATAATAACAAGATTCTGCTTGTTCATGCCTCGTCCTTGCTAGATTTGCTTTTACATATTGCTGTGTTCCAAGAGGAAGAAACAAACAAAGGCAGAGCTTTTCCCCAGGGCTGCAACAACAGTTGGAAGGATTTGGATTACTGTTGCCTGGGATTAAATGTCTGGTGTGGGCTTGAAGAGATGAACCCCAGAAGTGGCAGAGGACATGGCTCTGGTGGCCTTCTGGCCCTTGGATCTAGAAAGGGGTGAGTCTGGGAAAAGCAGGGTATTTCTGTTCCTTTCATCCAAAATTTTGTTCGGAACTGGGAATGAAGAAAGGTAAAGGGGCTCTTCAGACTGGAGAAGAGAAGGCTCCAGTGAGGCCTTAGAGCCCCTTTCAGTGCCTAACGAGGCTCCAAGAGAGCTGGAGAGACAGGACAACAGGGAATGGCTTCCCACTGCCAGAGGGCAGGGTTAGATGGTATACGGGGAAGGAATTCCTGGCTGGGAGGGTGGGGAGGCCCTGGTACAGATTTCCCAGAGAAGCTGTGGCTGCCCCTGGATCCCTGGAAGTGTCCCAGGCCAGGCTGGACGGGGCTTGGAGCAACCTGGGATCGTGGAAGCTGTCCCTGCCCATGGCAGGGAGTGGAACCAGATGATCTTTAAGTTCTCCTTCAGCCCAAACCATTCTGTGATTCTGTGACTTTCCAAGGGTGCCAAGCCAGGCCTTGGGCAGGGAGGAGAGGAGATGGTGCATGGCTGGCAGGAGCAGAGCAAAGGACCTTTCTGGGTACGAGGTAGCTGCAGAGGAGGTGTGAAAGGCAGCCCAAGGCTCCCGCCTTGCACAGGGGGAAAAGCCATTCCTTCAGGTGTTACCCCCAGCTTGCTCTGCATTACCCGCTGGCAAACCCAGAGGAGCTGCAGCTGAGAGCAGCCTTGGCATCCCTAATGCTACCAGGGAGGATTGATGCTCCAACAAACCTGTCAGAGCACATGACCTGGCTTTTGGGAAGTGCTGAAGTATCTCTGGCTTCAAGTGCAATCCGTGGGAGCTGCGAGTGTTTGCATCCCTGGATCTGACAGAGGGAGATGTGCTGGCTTCCTGTGCTGCCCAGCTTCCAGAGATATTAAGAAGCTGCTGTTAAGCAAACTGCTCCAGCATCATCCTTGGGATGTGTGCCAAGGTTCAGCCTGGTGCAGTCTGAAAAGGGAGGATAGAGAACCTGGGAAATGGAGATCCATCACGGAAGCACTGACAGTTGCTTAACTGAAATATTTTCAAGCCCTGATGGCAGGATAATTTTGTATATCTGACTTTATTTTTAGAGGTTGATTGATAGTCACAAAAAGGGGAGAGTTGGAATTTTCTTCCAAAGGAGTCTGCAATCCCAGGTTTCCTGTTGTGCCATGTTACAGTAACTTTCAACACGATTCTTGTTTCTGATTAAAATAATTCACCATGTTTCTGCAGCCGGCAGGAGGCTGAAGCAGTTTGTGCAATGCAAAATGTAATAAATGTTTCAGAAGGCAGGGAAAAATATTTAGCAAATCTGGAGTCGAGTCCCATCTCTCTTAATTTGGCTAAACAAGGCGGTAGATAAGGCTTTTTGCTTTTGCAGAGCAGGGATTTCAATTACTTGCAGGAAGTTTGCAAATTAAGAAGAAGGAGGTTAACAATGAAAATAATTTCCTTAGGTTTGGAGCTCTGCAACGTGATTTAGAAGTGATTAAAATGATAAGCAACTCCGTAGTCCTTGCCAGTGCCTGTGCACTCCAGTTATTTATGGCAGGGAGTCCTGGGGAGCAGCACTCTGTCCTCTCCCAGCAGCTGGCTGCTGCTGTTTTGGTGCCTCATGTAGCATGAAGGAGCTGTTGGTTCCCATTAGGATTTTGGCCAGGGCCCGTGCAAGCAGAGAGAATGTTTTAAAAGGAGAATATTTAGAGGTAAAGGCTGCAGGGGTAAGACATCAGCCTGTGGGAGCAGGTCTGACCTCCTGCCAGCCCAGTGCTCTGCAGGGGCAGGAGCGACACGGGGCAGCTCCAGGCTGGGCATAGGATATAGTGAGGCAAGAGTAAGAGGCTTGGAAGCAGATAATGCTGGAGTTATTTTTCCTGTAGCACATCTTCATTCTTCCCGACCTCTCACCGTTCCTGATGCTCCGCTCGGGGCTGTCCCAGTCTCCTTGCAGGTTCCTCATGTCCAGTGGCAGAAGTGGGTGGCATAGGTCAAGCCAAGAGAAGCAGGGATCTTACCTCCAGCTGTGTACCTAAAAGCAGGTTTATTTACTTTTTCTGGGGTGCCGCTGGGCCTAAGGACCCACCTCTGCCTGTGGTGTCACCCAGGCACAGGAGAGGGGCAGCTGGCAGCTGGCAACAGGCTCATGCCCACCCAGGTTCTGAGGAGGTGCCATCTCCAACTCTTCCAGAGCCTCCTGAACTCACCTGGGCATATCCAACACTTTGGTCTTTCCAAGGAAAAACCAAGGGCATAAGATGTCAGAGGTGACTGTGTTACCAACCTTGTTTTAGTACAAGCTCAGCCCAGGTAGAGCTGCTGATACCAAAGAGACTCTAGGGGGGCTTGATCCAAGCCTGGATCCAACCAGGGAGCTCATACTCTATTTGATCTGACAAAGAGGCTAAAATAAGTCTCAAGTATTGTTCCAAAAAGCTAAACACGAGCCATCTTATTTAAGAAAAAATCACCAAAAAAAGAATCAGTATTTACATTGAAACAGAAATGGGGTGATTATATAAATGCTACAGGGATGGGGCGCTTGAGGAAAGTGGTTTGTTAGAACTCAAAGCCCAGGTTATCTACATTTGGTTCCTCTGGATGCTCTCAGCAGCTTTTTACAGGGATGAGGCAGTCCAAAGGGGGTTGGGGGGTCCAACAGCTGCCCTTGACCCACTGTATTGACATCAGGCAGCAGCAGCAGGATTTTTAGGCATCACATTTGTGCATAAAGCCCAGGGATGGAAAGCTCACAGCCAAATTAAATAGAGTTACCGGTGGTTTCAGTGTTGTTTTATTTATTTTCTGTTCTGTTTTTTCTCACTCTCTCATTAGGCAGCAGCTATTCTGTGGCCACTTTCATTCTCTTCTCATCAGTTGGCTGCATTGATAATCAATCTTTTGAAGCACAGGGTCTTTTCCAGGTTTGAATTCTTTAGATTTTATTAAATAAATGTGCATTTGTGTAGAATGGAAACTTTGCTCCTTATCAGGATCATCTGTCTTGGTGAAATGACTTGGAACAGCTGTTCCATGAAGCAAAATCTGATAGAAACACAGGGACTGGATATAAACACAAACATTAGTCACTATGGAAACTAAAGTTACTGCAAGATGCCTCCAAAAAGCTGTGTTTCTATATGTTTCTCATCCTAACCAAATATTCCCAGGGGATTTTGCCAGCCACTTCATTTAAAGCCGTCTGGGAATGTTCTGCTTGCGTGCATATGGATCACTTAAGAGCAGCACCACAGCTTTGGGTAGCACAGAGCTCTGCTGTCAGGATTGATGGGTTATTGATTTATCCCAATTCCTGGAGGCTGGCGAAGGACAAACCATCATTTAAAAATATCAAAGGGCAAAGCCGAATCTAGGGACTTGTGGAAATGAGAGCTCGAGGTTTAGGCTGTGGGTTTAACCCACTTCCAGATCCATATCCCATCCCAGCAGGTATCTCTGTGGTATAGAGGGTCTGTGCTGGGCTGTAATCTGGATAATCAGGGGGCTTTGCTCCTCCATCTGCCAGTCCTGTAACTTCTCCACGCATTTAAAAAATATATTGATGAAGGAAGAATCTCCATCCCCTGCCAGAAGAGCTGCAATTAAAAACCAGTTTCTCTGCTGACAGAGGAGCTGCATCTTTAGACAACCCTTGGAGACTGTAAAAATAAATGTGATTGCTGGATGAGACTGGCACCTTGCAGAGATGAGCCAGCACAGGCAGAAAATGAAGTTTGCAAGGTACGGAAATCACCACCACAGGGCAAAAATGGGTCTGTTTGAAGGGAACAACCTGTGCAGCCACGGGTGGTGCAATGGCCCCGGGGTCGTGCAGCTTCCGTACACAGCCCTAAACCCCCTGCAAAGGAGAGACTGCCCCTCTGCTTTCTTGGGCCTTCGTCTCCTTTTTGCAGGAGTTTTAAGAAAATCCTTGGTCTCCATAGCAACTGCTGGCTCCGTGGCACGTGTGGCTTCCCGCGGCACACGCGGGGACTGGGGACCTTCAAATCAGAGTGTGGGGCTCAGCTCCGAAACAGAAACAGGGCTGAGGCCCTGCCCGCTCTCACCCCTCAAGCCCTGCACTCTGGGCAGCCAGAGGAAGGCACTTGACTGGCACCTCCTCTCCCTTCTGTTGACAACGTGGCAAAGGTTTGGGTGCCTGTAGGGAGCAGAGATGCAATTTCTCATCATTTTATGCACCCAATTCCCATCCTCAGGCTGTTGCCATCCTTTCCCATTTATCTGTCTTGGGCAAGGTGGGGAAATTTCTCCACTGAAAGGATGGTCAGGCATTAGAACAGGCTGCCTAGGGAAGTGGTGGAAGCACCATCCATTCAAGTGTTCAAAAATGAGTGGATGTGGCGCTTGGGGACAAGGTTTAGTGGTGCACAAGGCAGTGCTGAGTCAGTGGTGGAACTCGATGATCTTAGGGGCCTTTCCCAACCTAAATGATTCCACGATGATTATTAGTTGCTGAATTCCTCCAGTGGAGCTGGGAACACATCGCAGCAGAGCAACGGGTCAAGCACTGTGTGTGAAGGTCTTGTCTCTCCCTTGACCAGCAGCTGCTGCCAAAATGCAATTCCCATTGGAAATTTAGGTGTTGGGTTTTTTTCTCCCCCTGTATCTTTCTTTATTATTGTTTTATCCCTCGTTAGCTTTACCCAAAATCCCCTTTTAAACGGAACCCCTCCTCCACTGATCACCAGCACGATTTAGTGGCACTTGAGCGAACAGAAAACCCGAGAAGCAAAACGACCCCAAGCTGGCTGAATAGCCAGTTCCTGCTGAATCCGGCGAGATTTGGGCATCTGATTCACTCAGACTCCTCCTCCTTTCTGCAAATCCCAGCCGGGCTGGTCCTGTAAACCTATCCCATGCCAGACTGAGCCAACTTGGCAGGCACTGCGCTCAGCAGAATAAATTATCCCGGCTTGTCAGCTCCTTCCCCCCACTCCTTGCAGGGATTCATCATTACTGGGGAGAGGGGGGTGCGGTGCTGGTGTAACCACGGTGCCATTATACCCACAGCAAACATTTGGTTAGCAGCAGCAGCAGCAGAAGCCGAGTGGCTCCGACGCCGGGAACCGGGAGCGCGGAGGGAGGAGGTTTGGGCCGTTCAGCCCTTCCAAGGAGCGATTCACAGAATCAGAACAGGGTTGGTTGGAAGGGACCTCAGAGATCATCTGGCTCCAGCTCCTGCCCTGTGCCAGCCCGGGGAGATGCCTCCTGCATAACTAAACGTGTTCTCTGTGCCTTTAGGATGCTCGAGGCTGCGGCGACACTGCGTCCATCTCCCCTCCAGCCGGCAGCAGCAGCGGGGTGGGATGGGATGGGCTGGGAATTCTGCTCCATTTGCTTTGCCTTCTCTCTGCATTTACCGGCCCTTGGTACCCCCGAAGAGCTTCCTTTACAAAACAAAAAAAATTAAGCTGCGAGTGTAGTGATAATTAGAATATTATCAAGGATAAGGGTAATTATAAAAAAATGGGGTCTTATTCATTTACCTCTGGTTTTTTGGAGTCATGTTAAATCCCCAGGGCCCAGCTGAGCCAAGCACTGCAGTGCCTATGTCAGTGCATCCCTAAAGGCATGTGCTTGCAGTGAGTTTCCAGGTAAGATTGCAGGTAATGAGATGGAGGTGAGAAACATCCCCTGGTACATTAGGATAGAAGAAAACCCCACGGGACAAGGGAATTTCTTCCAAGAAAATGGTTTCATAATCGTGGCTGGTGACCAGCATGGTGGTTGGACTGACTGCGGGCTCCTGAGTGTTTAATCCCAGGGTTTATAATGATGGATTCAGGTTGGACAGTAGGCAGCTTCCCCAAATCCAGCGTAATTGGGTCTTTAATCTGCTCAAGAGATTCCTGAGCTGGATACCAACGCTATCCCCTCCTTTGGATGAGGGATGGAACAAAAAAAAAAAAGGAGGAAAAAAAGAGGCACATGATGTGAATTTATTTGCATCTTCCAACAGTAATCCAGTCATTCTACCCAGGAAATGCCTGTCCTGCTTAATGCCCCTTTATGCGATTTTTTTTTAAGATGCCCAGGAGTTTGTTTGTTTATTTATTTACAGATTTCTTTTGTTGGGGAGGAAAATGAGGGGCAGAAAATGCCATTGCAATTTTTTTTATTCAACTTTATTATGATTTATTTTGTAAGCAGTGGCTTGGCTGGGGGTTGTCTGAGCCCCTGGGAGGTGGGAAAATGCCAGGTCCTGAAGCCCCAGCTCTGCTGCTGCAGAGATCCACCGGAGCAAGTCCCAACAGCTGCAAAGCAATTCCATTTCCTACAGCAAGAAATAGCAGTTGTTGGGATGGGCACTTCCATCCCACCTGTATAACAGCCAAGACTCCAGCTCCATCCTCAAATGCCCCCGAATCCCAGGCAGAAAACTGCGTGTAACATTTTGCCTCTTTTGCATAAATTTCATCTGGAAAAGGCAGAATTGTGAGGATTCTGGAATGGGTGCCTTATTTCAGCTTCGCTTGCTAGAAACGATCTTGTTGCTCCGAGTAATTACACAATAAATTTGTGGGAGGGATATAAAGCCGTAAAAGCAGTGGTAATGGTTTGCAATTTAATAGCTGAATTGTAAATGAATTTTCCTATAGCAGCTTTAATGCAGCGGGCTGCTACAATTAAGAGAACATTCTTTGGGGTGCCTTTAATTTTTTGTTGTTGTTGTGAAGTTCAGTGCCATTAATTCCCTGGTTTAAAGAAACCAAATTGTTAACCACTTCAAGCTGTAAAAGCCAACTTTGACTTCCTCTGCAGCCAACAAAATTTTATCTTGGAAAAAGTGTTTTTACCCCATTTGGCTCTTGCGTTTTCTTATAGCAGTGACTGTGAGGTTGCACCACGTATTGAGCTTATGCCCTTCACCCTCTTTTCATCATCATCCGTCTTGCTCCTGTGACACGTGACATCTTCTGCCATTGGGGTGGAAGGACTTGGCCGTGCAGGGAGACCCTGCTCACAGCACTTAGCATCTCGTTTTAATTCAATATTTGGTAAGGGATTATATAACTGGGGTATGTGTGTATTGCAGTGTTCTCTGTGCCCCCACACCTCCAGCCTTGCTCCCACTGTGAGGATGCTCCGTGCAGCACTGGAGCCCTGTTATCCCCCTGTGCAAGTGCTCATCCCCATCCGTAGTTCCCATTCCTTCCTCCTCCCCTTTTCAACCCTCTGGATTTCAAATGTCATTCTTGAGCAGTTCAAACTTTTGGAAATAATTTTCCTGGAGTAGGTGCCCCCCAGCACTGCCCCTTCCCACAGTGGTGCCAGCAACGGCTCTTGATTTGCCTCACCAGGCTTCTCTTCTCCTTCTCTCATTCCCCTAATTACATCTTTCCACTTCCATACCAGCATCCCCTCCGTGGCCTGTGTTTGAAGGAAATGCCGTGAAATCCAGTATCTGATCTTGGAAGCATCTTTGGGGCAAATGAAATTGTTGATAATTATTGATGGTGTGTAATTATGCTGCCAATACCACCTGCTGTCTCCATAAAGGAGCAGGGAACTGGTGCACCAGGGTGTGTTACAAATGCAAATTGACACAGGCAACCCTAATCTGGCTATGGTGGGTGATAATGAAAAGGCACAGTCGTGTAAGAAGCTGATGGAGACCTGAACCTGCTCTGAGGGGTGGCTCCAAATCCCCTCCTCCCATCACTGAATCCTGATTAAGGGGAATGTGTGCATGCCCTAATTGAATTTTCTCTCTTGTGCATCCTTGTTGTCATAACTTGAGCCTCAGTTTCAGGGTCTTTTTCATTCACCAGCCCTTAATAGTTGGCTGTTTGTGCTACAGTCCGTGGGTGCAATGTGCAGATTTCCGCCCAGCTCCCAGCAGGGGTTTGACCTTGAAATTATTCCTCCATAACCATAAAAAATCTGCTCCCTCGTTGTGTTCCAGGCTGAGGCAGGTAACAGAGAAAAATGATTTAGTGAGGATTGGTCTGAAAGTGTGGTCAGTCAGTGCTGGATTAAGCAGGGGCAGCCTGGCCTTGCTGTGGGGCACAGATTTGTGGGGTGCTAAGTGACCGAGCAAAACGGGGTCTCCCTATTGCAGAAACTGCTGTCGATCTCTCCCAAAAAACCCAGAGGTACCTTTGGATGAGCTGGGAGCAACACTGCCCCGCACAGCTGCCACAGAGGGATGGGAAGGTGTTAACTGGTCTGGTGAGCAGGGATGGGATTCCTGCTCCGGGGCCATGGAATCTGCCGGGGGAGGCAGTGGCCGTGGGTGCAGCTTCTGGAGCATTTAGAGATGCAAATGGGGAGCAGGGGAAGGGAAAGAGAGAATGTAAGGATCCATTGTAAAGCCTAAAGGCACTGCTGGAATCCGAGCTCGGAGTGAGGGATGGGGTCTGTGCCAGAGGACTGCAGGCAGTAAAAAAGCTTCAAAACGATGTTCCTGATGAACTTTAAATCTCTGACTCCGCTTCAAGTACCCTGTGTGAACACACCCACGTGAGCCAGTGCCATTGAGTGGATCCACTGCAATTTTCTCGATGTGCTAAGAAAAATTAAGAAAAACTTGTTTGATTTTTCACCCAGTACCTGTTGTTGACCTTGAAATTTGCTACCTGCCACATCAACCAGCCTGGTGAAACCTGTCCCACCTGTGTGTTTGCTGGGGATGGAGGTAATTCCTGTAACCTGGGACAGTGTTTGAACATCACCCAGCAGAGGAGCATCGCGGCCTTTTTATCTAACAAGTGCTTCAACAATATAAATATTTAAGTACAATAAACAATTATGATCAAGTTTCTTGGGTGACTGCACACAGCAAGTGAATTTGAAATTCATTTCCCATGGGTATTGAGGCTTCACATTCACTTTCTGTGGATGTTCATGCTAATAAAACTTCATTGCACAGAAAGAGAACACAAGAGGGATGCAAATATGACAAGGGCAAATTTGCTTAAGAGTTCAAATGAATATTCACCAACTTTTATTATTTTTAAGTATTCATTCCTATTTGCTATAAAAAGATTATTTTATCTTTACTCTCCAAGCTCAGTGAAGCATGTTTGAGGTATAATATGTATTTCCTTGTACTAATGGAAAGTTTTGTTACCAGCAAGCAAGGAGAGCTTTTAAAACATGCTTTATCTTCAGGAAATGTCACTACTGAACCCACGTGAGTTACCACCATCCTGATTAACATCTGTATTTCAACACATCTTGCACCCTAAGGCTGGGATCTCCCTGGTTTTTCCCTCCTTTAAAGCCTCAGATCCAGATCCTGACACCATTATTTTCCTCTGATTTTCCTTGCTCATCTTTCATCTCGCGCTGCCCTCGGTTACGAGGATGCTGGAGACGCTTTTCCTTCACACAAACTGAGAGCCCCTTTGGAAGGACTTGGGGGTCACTGTGGCTCCATTTTGCCTGAGGCAGAGGGAGCACAGTTTTGACATCTTCATTTGATTTCTGTCCTGGAATTGAAAGAGATGCAAATTAGCAATAATGAATATTTTCATTAAAAGTGTCTAGACAGTACATCTGAGAACAGGATAATGATGCTTCTGCTTTATGTAAGAAAGTCTGAAGAAGACCCAGGATGAATTTTATTTTTTTGTCAGAAAAGATAACATTTCTTTTTAAAAAAAATGTAATTTAGTGTAAGTGAAATTAGGGTAATTGCTAACTATGTAACTGCAAATGAGGCAGATCCTTATCTTGAGTCAAGCTGGTCTGGTGCAGATTATGAACCGTTATTTTTATGAGGTGGCATCAGAAGGCAAAAAACATCAGCGAAACAGTCCTAAGTCATTTCTAGTGCTTATCAAGACCTTTTGGATAGTGAGGGGTGTGAGATATGAGGGATGGAGCATCACCCCCTCTCATTGCAGGTCTAGCCTAAAGTTTAGTCTGGAAACATAACTGTGGATGTTAAAATAGATGTCATGGGTTTTATCACAGAATCCCAGAATGGTTTGGGTGGGAAGGGACCTTAAAGCTCATCTCGCTCCACCCCCTACCAAGGGCAGGGACACCTTCCACTAGCCCAGGGTGCTCCAAGCCCCGTCCAGCCTTGCCTTGGACACTGCCAGGGATCCAGGGGCAGCCACAGCTTCTCTGGGCAACCTGTGCCAGGGCCTCCCCACCCTCACAGGGAAGGATTTCTCCCTAACACCTTCCAGGCAGATAGAAAGATATCTTTACCCCTTTTCCATTTGTCTTCTACTGTGTCAAAGCAAGCTTCCACCCCCAGCCCTGCATTCCCCACACCCCAGCTCACATCTCCCTCACGTTTGAGGCCGCAGGTTTTTCCAGGCTTATTGTCCCACCCTGGGCCTCCAGCACTGTGACAAACCGCACTTAGCACCCAACAAAACCTCATCCCAGGGTGTTCAATGGAACAGGTTTTATTTCCCATATGTACTGGAAGGAAGTTAATAATACGAAACCCACCCTGGAGTCAAGTACTGCAGAATGAAGTCAGGAACCTTATAGGATAAACATATTATCCTCATACAAGCTGCAGTATGTGGGTACTGGAAAAATTAAATGCACTTGAATAGCTTTGCAGATATATATCTCTGTCTCCATAAAACCTACTGACAGTGAGCAAACACAAGAGCTTGGCAGTTGTCCTGCTTGGTTTAATTGCCTTTGGTGGGTTTTATATCCATCACCTTCTTAAAATCCCTATGTCAACAATCCTGGCATCTTCTTGCCCTGAAGACTTTGGGGTGACAGATGTGCCGGTACCCACAGAACCTCCTGCACCCATGCAAGCCAACCAACGTGCTTAGATTTTTCTAAGGAATCCATCCAGCTGTGCTTTTTAAAAATTATTATTTATTTAGCCTTTGTGGGAGGGTGAGGGGGGCATTACGTAGCTGCCCTGGCTTTCTCTGAGACGTCTCATAGTGATCCCTCTCCCCACCCTTCCCTGCGAGGGTGGGGAGGCCCTGGCACAGGGTGCCCAGAGAACCTGTGGCTGCCCGATCCCTGGAAGTGTCCAAGGCCAGGTTGGATGGGGCTTGGAGCACCCTGGGATCGTGGAAGGTGTCCCTGCCCATGGCAGGGGGTGGAACAAGGTGGGCTTTCAGATCCCTTTACAGGACTTTAAGGTCCCTCCAGCCCAAACCATTCTATGATTCTATGACAAGAACATCAGCTTTTCCTCGGATCCCTCTTGCTCCACCAAGACATCATTTGAAGGTATGTCCTCGTTCTCTGGAGAAAACTTCCCCACTTTCATTAAAAGCTATTAATATAAATAATATTAATA